>CAXDID010000960.1:0-306452 GCA_963988835.1 Hexamita inflata
ATAATACGGAAGTAGCCCTTCTCTCCCCATGCTGGACCCCATGAGTTACGAACATCCCAGTACTTGACACCGTTTTATTCGCCATAACCAACAATCACGACAGCGTGGCCACCTTCGATAGCACCAAACTTGTGTTGGTAGATACCACTTGTGTAGTAGTTGAAATCAGAGTAAACAGTGAACCCAGTTTGGACAGTTCCCTTGGTAAGAGCGGCCATGATGGATTCTTCGCCGTGGCAAACGTTTTCATACTTATCAATCTTGAAATGGGCTGGGATTGCAGAGCCATCGTCGCACTTGGTTGGGCAGGCGCGTTTCTACCATCGTTACCGTTTGTATGAAACACGCTATCAGTTGGAACGCCGTTCTTCTTCGTGAAAGAGACGTCGAAATGAAGGTTACCTCCTTCACAACCTCTATCGATGTGGTCACAGAGATTTCATACTGTTCAGAATAAGTAACTTGGGTGGCATCTTGCCTTGTATGCAGTTTGTCGGAGAAAGAGCCGACGGCGCTCATGGCCCAGCAAGAACCACATGAACCTTGGTCACGGACTTTAATGCATTCTGGCTTTTGTTCTAACCAGCTGAAGGTTGTTGGAAGATCAACGGCGCGGTAAGTGACGTTTTGAGCGTGTGCTTTGGCATTGTTTTGAGAATATACACTCTTCATGTCTTCGATGGTGTATCCCTTGAAACGTTCTGGAATTGACGAGTCCAGGTCATGTCTGGGATGTTTTTCAACATCTCAAGCACTCTATGGCTGTGGTACTCTTCAGCGAAGGCAGTTGCAATCACGAACATTATATAAAGGAAGTGGAATGCTGGGACAAACGATGTGTTCCTATATCGCCGAAATGCGGTTTTTATATTAAAAGATATTTTTGTCCCAACAAAAGTAAGTGATGTGATCTGGAGTGAAAAAGTTGCTATTGCAATCCGTTTCATATAATATTCGCGTATTATTCAAAAATATGTATATACTATAGCCATCCAACAATAGACAATAAGAGCACTTTTGACAATAATTGCCAATAAGACAATCATTGTCTCTATTGTGTGCCACAATAACATATAAAATGACAATAAGAATTTTGTCACTTTTCCTTAATTTCTATTTTATGGAATTTATACCATAAATATATTGTAAATTTAATTTTTGCATCATATTTCAAACATATTCACTATAATATTGAGTAAATTATGATATTTTGATTTTCATCGTTTTTTTTCTTTTTTCTTGGGCTAAAATGACGCTTTGACAATAAGAGGCAATTATAAATATTATAGAAACTGTTTTTAGCTTTTAAATCATAATTGTAAAGATTGACTTTTGAGTTGCATTTATTGAGGTGTGGAAAATATTGGAGCGCGAACATTTTTATTTTATGCATATAAGTGAATAATATTCCACTTTAGTAATGAAATGTATGCTCTTATTGTCCTATACTTCATTGTATTCTATTGTCTGGGACAATGAAAAACCCTTATTGTGCAATAGAAAATAGACAATGGATGGCTATAGTATATACTATGATACTTGTCTTTTTGATTTGGGTTACTCCGCTGAGAAACATAATTATTCGAGGTATATACAGGTGATATAATACTATAACGTTTATTTTTAGAAAAGTGATGCCAAAATATACATTAATTTTACAAATCTTATGATAATATTACTTTATGGATTAGATATACTAATAACAACTCGTTCATCAGCTTTAATAGTTATTACTCAGCAAGAACTTCAAAACGACGTCCATGTGAACCAAATCGTGTTCGTTAACAACTAGGAAGCGCTGGTGAAGTTCATCGGAACGGTCCACTTCGGAGCTGGGCTGTTTTACGGAGTGGAGGTGCCGTTCGGAAGCGGCTGCACGAACGGAACAGAGGGAGGCGTCGTTTACTTCTCGTGCCCGGAAAACAGCGGCATGTTTTTGAAATACGGAGATTTCCAAATTTAAAAAGAGGACGAAAAAGAAGATGAGGACGAATTGTGATGGTTAGTTAATCCAGAATATTAATCGGTATATTATAAACTAATTAATTTAATAAATATCAAAATATATGTTCAAAACCGAATCACAAGACTGTTTGCAAGAAGCACTCCTTTTCGAAGTCGCATTCATTCTTACCACGGATAATACGGTAATACTCACTGTTGGGTGTGCTAGTGGCGGGAATGGTTTAAAGTAACTTTCCTTAGTAGTGATGTTTTAAGATAAATTTAAATTAATATTTCCACTCATCATAATCTGCACTTTATTTCTATATGCAAAACAATATAAAATTGACTAACTCAAGCGTTTTTCAACATATATTACTAACATTAGCATTTTTCAACAATTTCCGCTTCCTCCAAGATGAGTTCAACAGATTCTACTAAAGAAGGAATACTAGCTTATTTATTAAAATCTGAGAAGACTATTGAGTCTATAGCCTTCTATAATGAAGAAATAGCTATTCGTATGTTGAAATAAGTTACAACAATAGTCATAAGTCATGCTCATTTTTATTACTGTCACTTTAGCTGCGTTCATGGAGATACTTAAGGCTAGACCAAAAATCATTACAAAAATAAATGCAAACGTTATGTTGGATTTGATAGCTTATCAGGAGCTGGATACTTTGATCATAGAGGACGGTATTCACGAATATAGTATGTTCTTGGATAAGATGAAAAACTTTCGTCACCACCGCAAATGTTTATAGACCGAGATCACAGTTATCGAATTATTAGATTTTATGGAGAGCATGATTAAGGCGAATATTATTGTAAAGAAGTTCAAAATCTAAGACATAAATTCACGGCAGAAGAAGATCGCATAATTCTTGCAAATGTAATGAAATATAGTTGTTTAGAAGGAATTGAACTATTATTCAAAGACCCAGAGGTATAAAAATAATTAACATGCACATACTGTCAACTGTGCCGACGTGCTGCATATTTCGCCCAAAGATACATCTCTGATGATTTATTGATAGCTTAATTAGTCTAAAAGCATTAATTGATAGTTGAAATTAAGAAAGATCCAGTAACTGGTATATTATTATCAATGGGTGTTGCAAATCCAGTATTTTTAAAGTTGTTTGCAATGGAAGGAGAACATAGTTCAGTTATGCTAGATTATACCCATATAAGAGTATAGTAAAGAACAAACTACTAAGCTCTATTATTAACATAATGCACATCTGGTTCTCATTTCAGTTACGTTATTGCGTCATATATTTTTAAAGATCCCAATAACTCCGTGTTCAGTGGCGAAAGTAAAATCAAATTGATTGAAGGCGTCAAATTCTTCCATAGCGTGGCGCCATGTTTAAAAGATGTAAGATTATGCCTTACTGATTAGGCAAAAAGTTTTGATTATGCCGCCGGCTTAATATCGTAGCATTGCACTTCTGGACTTTGTGGATATCATGCACTAATTCTTATAATATTTGCTTACCAAATTAAAGAATCGGTAAACCATATGATATTTGTGTTTCATTTAATATGACAGATGTCTTCAATAACAAATTCAATTGTGAATGTTAAATATTTAGACAGTCAAAATTGCCGTTTTGTGGCCACGCAATAGCAGTATATGGCTATTATAAAGCAATTGAGCTAAATAATATGAAAATTACGTTTTTTAAATCATTAATCCCAGAAAGATATACTACGTAGTATTTAATGCGTTTATTTTCTGTTTTCAATTATCCAGAAATACAATTATTTAATCATACTAAGAGAGAAAATTTGCTCCGATTACTAGATAATGTAAATTCTGAAATTACTGAAAACAACACTGATTCAAGTGAAGAAGAATCATGCTCAAGTTCAGAAAGCTCTACCTCAGAGCATGAAACTGAATCTGCAGAAGTAAACTAAGATCGTAGAAAAAATAGTATTAAATAGTTAATAACAATATTAGATGATCCCAGATTAAAAAATGAAGATATAGAATCTGCAATAATATATTTAAATAAAATTATTGAATGCAAAGACTTTTTAAATCCTAATCCAAACCGCAATTCAGCCGGTAGTGAGAAAAGAATTCAACCATTTACAGAAAAGTTGTTCAAAAAATTAGCAAGATAAGTGACACTTGAGTGATATAAAATATAATAATTCCACTTCACAACTGAAAGCAAGAGCAAACGAAACATACTTATATATCCATAACAATATATTGCAGAGTCCATCTTAAACGCTTGAAATTCGTATGTAGGCATTCCGCCACAAACACACCCAACGATCACTATTCATAATACGGAAGTAGCCCTTCTCTCCCCATGCTGGACCCCATGAGTTACGAACATCCCAGTACTTGACACCGTTTTATTCGCCATAACCAACAATCACGACAGCGTGGCCACCTTCGATAGCACCAAACTTGTGTTGGTAGATACCACTTGTGTAGTAGTTGAAATCAGAGTAAACAGTGAACCCAGTTTGGACAGTTCCCTTGGTAAGAGCGGCCATGATGGATTCTTCGCCGTGGCAAACGTTTTCATACTTATCAATCTTGAAATGGGCTGGGATTGCAGAACCATCGTCGCACTTGGTTGGGCAGGCGCGTTTTCTACCATCGTTACCAGATTTGTATGAAACACACTTATCAGTTGGAACGCCGTTCTTCTTCATGAAAGAGACGTCGAAATGAAGGTTACCTCCTTCACAACCTCTATCGATGTGGTCACAAGAGATTTCATACTGTTCAGAATAAGTAACACGGGTGGCATCCTTGCCTTGTATGCAGCGGTTGTCGGAGAAAGAGCCGACGGCGCTCATGGCCCAGCAAGAACCACATGAACCTTGGTCACGGACTTTAAGGCATTCTGGCTTTTGTTCTAACCAGCTGAAGGTTGTTGGAAGATCAACGGCGCGGTAAGTGACGTTTTGAGCGGTGTGCTTTGGCATTGTTTTTTGAGAATATACACTCTTCATGTCTTCGATGGTGTATCCCTTGAAACGTTCTGGAATTGACGGAGTCCAGGTCATGTCTGGGATGTTTTTCAACATCTCAAGCACTCTATGGCTGTGGTACTCTTCAGCGAAGGCAGTTGCAATCACGAACATTATATAAAGGAAGTGGAATGCTGGGACAAACGATGTGTTCCTATATCGCCGAAATGCGGTTTTTATATTAAAAGATATTTTTGTCCCAACAAAAGTAAGTGATGTGATCTGGAGTGAAAAAGTTGCTATTGCAATCCGTTTCATATAATATTCGCGTATTATTCAAAAATATGTATATACTATGATACTTGTCTTTTTGATTTGGGTTACTCCGCTGAGAAACATAATTATTCGAGGTATATACAGGTGATATAATACTATAACGTTTATTTTTAGAAAAGTGATGCCAAAATATACATTAATTTTACAAATCTTATGATAATATTACTTTATGGATTAGATATACTAATAACAACTCGTTCATCAGCTATAATAGTTATTACTCAGCAAGAACTTCAAAACGACGTCCATGTGAACCAAATCGTGTTCGTTAACAACTAGGAAGCGCTGGTGAAGTTCATCGGAACGGTCCACTTCGGAGCTGGGCTGTTTTACGGAGTGGAGGTGCCGTTCGGAAGCGGCTGCACGAACGGAACAGAACTTCTCGTGCCTTGAATAATTATGAACTAAAAAATAAAATAATAATTTTATATTTTCATATTGTATGTTATTTGACATGAAAAAGGTCAAAAAATTTTGAGTAGGAGTGAAATAAAGTATTTGAATGTATCAATATAAATGCACGACGTTTATTTTTTATTTTATCTTAAATATAATTATATTTTTGAGTAAAAAATGATTATTCGAATTCACAAAAAATCATGTGTTATTTGCATATCACTCACTACATATCAATTAATATAAAAGTTGCTAATCTTTCTGCACATACTCCCAGAACTTTTATCCGTTAAAATAGTTAAGAATTAATTCGTGATCGATTTGATTTAACATTTTTAGCTGCTTTATTCAGTTATTTCTAGATTTATGGTAATTATAGTACAGTTTTATATATTTATATTATTGAATCATATAAGTACTATTATTATTTAGACAAAGGATATTGCACCATATCTGAAACTTTCTTAACTTTGCCCTTTATTGTATCCAGTGATTGTTAATCATAAATATGTCACACTTAAATCTTTTAATTTATTTAGTTTATTCAATGGTGTAATGTCTAAAATATTGTTATTATTCAAGTGTAGTGTTTGAAGTTATTTTAATTTGTGTAAATTAAAAATATTAACAATTTAATTTGTAGCAAGATATAAATGAGTAAGGTTCTTGAGGTTTGAGAGAGCTGATATATCAACTATTTTATTTTCACAAAGAAATAACTCTCTTAAATTTATCATTGTTTGTAAGTCGCTGATATCAGTTAAATTATTTGTTGTAATATCAAGTTGAATAAGTTATTTCATTTATTAAACTCCTTGAAGTCCATCAAATTTGCACAAAATATTATGTACTAATAATTCAACTATTTTTGATGGTACATATTTAAAACATACATTTTAACAATTAGTAACACTTAATCTAATAAATTTAAATTTATCTACAAACTTTAATGTTGTTATGTCATTATCCATTGATATTAGTAAATCTAGATTGTTAATTTCATTTTTATACCTTTTAATCATTTTGTTTTCATATTGTCTTTAAAGTTCATCCATTAATAATATGAAGTGGGAACAATCATTAGTGTAATTGTAATCATTAAATATAATTCATAATATGATATTAACTGGACTAAATTTTTACAAGACTAAATCAAAAAAGATTACAAAAATTTTAATAGTGTGAATTATGAATATCTATCACTTCAATTCAGGAAACATATCTTTGGGCCAGCTATACTATGGGTCTAAGTTGTGCAGTTTACACTTTTCTTACCATTCGATGTTATTTCCTCTCCAGTGATGATCACGTTTAAATTCGTCACTTAATTAGCTTATATATTCATCATGACCATTAAACCATAGGCAATCTTTAAAATTATATTTTGTGTATTCTCCTTTTATTTTTTCAGCGATTAGTTTCCCGACCCGATTGGCAAAATCTTAAGGTTGTTCCAATGGTTTTGCACTTTAAATTTCTGGATGATATTTGATTTTTGCAATCACAAATGGACAAGTTAAAATATTAAAAACGTGTTTTACCCATGACATATTAGTTTAGTATATATTGCTGTATGTAAAGTATTTTATAGTAACTATTTGAATGCTAGGTTTGTAGTAGAATATGCCAGTTCTAAATCTTGGAAGTATGTTTGGATTAGTTGGAGTACCTCCAGCAAACACTGCGAGTGGTGGATATCCAGGATTCTCTAATCTAGATCTTAATTTTTCATGACCGTGATCTGCTTAAGAATATACGCTTCTTGAAACTTTTAATGTATTTCCAAAAACAGTATCACCAACACTTGCTATCGATATGCATGAATTCATTCCATGCCCAGCGCCTATTAAAATATCTAGCATAGACGAGTGATTACAAACCATGGCTTTCACATTTGTATTTGGCTTATCTATTTAGAATGTAAATATTCCAAGTGTAAGAGCAATTAGTTTAAAGAAAAATGCTTTTTACTTGGCATAAAATTAATGCCTCCAGTTAGGTAGTGGTTTAGACTAATCAGTGCCAATATTCAATAAATAATCAAAAAACAGCGTTATTGACAGAAATACTAAAGAAACTCCTATTCTAAATGGAATTATTATAGGAGAAAATATCCAAAATAGAGGAATAATAATATTTTTATAATATTTTGGTATTTTGCGTGGCTGTAATAATGATGGGTGATTCGTTTGAAGTGGAAATTTTGTATATCATTTACAGTATGTTTATATAAATGAAAAAGACATCTTATAGGTTATTTTGTCTAAATAAATGAAAAAGTAGATTACTAAAATTAGTTAGAGCTAATAGAAGGTAGATCACTTGCTGAAACTTTAATATGAGTAATCGCTTTAGCTTGTTTCTTTGCTAAATTTTTTGTCCTTGGGTTTTACAAATTTATCTTCCTATTCCTGCTTCTTTTCGTAAATATCTTCTTTAATCTCCAATTCAAACATCTCTTTAATGAACTCAAGAACAATACTGTTGTTATTTTACCCTTGAATAGTTTAAATAATTGCTTTGCTCAAGTTTTCGATTTGGTTTATTTCAGAATCCTTCAAAATTCGCGACTGTTTGAAAACGGTCGTTTTCTTCATCTCGATGCTTCCAGTTCCAATAAAACTTTTTGGTTTCTTCATTCCAGTGGATTCAAAACAGTAATCTAAAACCATTTTCCTGTTCACCAGGTCAAATAGATTCGTGCTTCTATTCTGAAGCACATTGGACTGCATTGTAATTCTCAAATCGTTGAAGAAGCACCTGGACTTGAAGCAGGAAAGGGCCGCGAAACTAACTGACTCATTGTAATTTATTGCTGTTAAAATGAAAGACAGCGTGAAAATACATTCAGCAATTAATTTTGAAGGAAAAGGTATTGTGAGATTTTGAGCTTCGGCGTTTCTAGCAATCGGAAGCAGCTTGATAAATGTTGAAAGAGAGAGCGTGAGCATTTTTTAATATACTATTTCGTCTATTTATGAGAATAAACAAGTTAGCGGATACACTAAAAAGAAATACAGTAAAGGAAGGATGTCTTCTGGCTGATTCTGGTTATTTAACAAGTATTTAATGTTTGCAGCAGAGTAAACCTGGTATGGGAGCATATATGACAATTATGATCTTTTATCGAAACACCTTGGTTCAATTGAGAATATTTCAATTAGCTCCTGAAAATCAAATTGTTTTCCTTCTGCGTTAAAATTGAGATTAACAGTTTTTTCTGTTTGTGCAATGTAAATGTTGTACAAAAGTGTCCTTGGGTCCATAACTGGGATTAAATCTTCGTTTTTGTAAAGTTTACTCAATATATTTCTAGTTTTCTTCTTAAGAAATTCATCAATATTAAGTTCAGGTTCTCTTTCTGTTTAAATACACCCATATGTTACATAATTATTTTATTCAAGATACTTTTGCATCTTTTAAACATTCAGTTGAATATTCTTATTAAACTCGGAATTATTATCGTGAAATACGAGCGGTAGTGGTTCATAATTATCATGAATTGGGTTAAACATGTACACAGTCAAAGTTTTTAGTTCAGCATCAGGTGTCTTTTCTAAGTAGCATTGTTCACCCACATTCTTGAGTATTTTGTTTGTTTTGTAGACTGAAATATGTTCGACGCTTATAATTCCTTTTGCCTCGATATTATTATCAATATTGTGTTTGATTTTGTATGAAATTAGTCGTTTCTTGAACAACTCAGCCGTTATTTCTGTATTTATTAAGCTTTGTGATTACAACACGTCATTTTGTAAATATTACAAATACCTGTGCATACCTCGTGCGTCGGGTGCGTTAAATATAGCTACGTCTAACTCATATGCTTATTTGCTGATTATGAACCGAATCATCCACGCATTTTTATCATTATCACTTAGGTGTTATTTCTTTATTTAATTTTTCTCCTTCTCATATTTAAGTAATATTTATCTTAGTATTGGGTTCTTACTTTGTACCTTTAGTTATTTCTCTTCAAATTATTAGTTTTGAAGTTGTTTTACTTAAATGTTAAGCTATTCAATCTATTTACAGGCAGCCTAATATAGTTTCTTTATTTTTTCAGCATCAGTTTCATTATTTTCTCCCAAATTTAAAACGTCGTTGTTAACGAGTGATAACAGGTTTCTTTCTTCTAAAACTTGGTGCATGTGTTACACTTTGTTTTTAAATGTTGTTTTCTTCATCTTTTTGTTCTAAACACCAAGTTGTGCGTAAATTCTGGCATCGTTTGAAGTAAAGGGCATTTATTGGAGCGAATATTTTATGTTACTATGTAAACTGCAATCTTGTTATAAATTTTATTATAGTAAATTCACTCCATTCTCCACACCAATGTTAATATCGGAAGCTTTAGCTCTTTTTAGAGCCGAGTCAGCTCATAATCTGCAAATTAACAATAAAATCCTTCTTCCTTCAAAATTAGTTTTATTTTTGTGCGACATTCTGCAAATTGTGCGTAAGGCGCATACTGACACTCCAAACGAGTTCATAATTACAACTGTGCGCGCCATGCTCACCCAGCGCACAATTGAGCAGATTCCGGGCCTATTAGTCGATTTTACTCCCGATACGGCATACGACCACTACATAAATAATTAATTTACCCTCAACCCAAATTTAACTGAGAAGAATCACATTTTGATCTCAACAACCTCAGAATTAGTAACTGCGCTGTAAATGATGCACTCCCATTCAGTTATATTCACTGACGAGGAAATCAAGTATATTGTAGCTTAGTGGTAAACGAAATATTACAGAACAATTCTCAGCGGCGACTGTTTACAGCTTCTACTAGAGCCCGTTTACAAAGTCCTAGGTATGATAAGTTAGGAACGAGTGGAAACAGCACCCATGTACGTTATCTGGAGGGGTAATGATTAAATTTTGAAGGAACTTGAATATGATTATGCAATTGAGATGAACGGAGAGGGAATTAAAGGAATTAAAGGAGCTATTTGGGTGTGAGGGTTTTGTTTGATTTATAATATTGTTAAATTTCTAATCAAAGTAAAAATAACAAGAAATTTTACAAGTGTTAGGAAGTATTCTGTGACTTTATTGCGAAATTCAATATTATTTACAATAAATTACTTAACTGAATATTATTTCAAGATAATACATAAATATCGTTATTATTACTAAATAGTCTATGTACTTGAGTATTTGCATAATTCAAAATAATTAATGTATAATATTTTATAATTATACATTAATATATTTTAGTTATAATATATTAGTAATAAAATATTAATTATTCATTTGAATAAGTTATTACATTATATTAATTGTTAGCGTATTTTTTATATACTTAAATACACCACTCCTCTAAAAATGAACATAATTCAAATAGTGACCAAGTCATTTATGCAATATGAACACAAAAATATATTTATTCTTCATCAAAATCATTCCATCGTTGTTTACATTAAGATAAATAAAAACTAATGCAACTATTGAGTACTTAGCTATAATATTGATTCCAAAACAGTAAAATTTAATGATTTTTTATGGAGTGGTGTGCTATTTATCATTTTGTGCCCCATCACCAAATGCATAAATATCATATTAGAATGTTCAAAATCATGTCAAAATGTGTGTCAAGTATATAAAAAGACGCTAACAATTAATCAGTGCTAAAAGCTAATGCTTATAAATAAATATATAATCTCATTCAACATTTATAATCAACTTTTTTCAAATATATATTTTATATTTAAGCTAACAATCCATTAATCTGGTTTACAATATATTATTGAGTGCTTGATACCCTTGAATCCATATACTATTGGTTCCCTCCAATTTGTCCTTACAATTAACTTTATACTGTGTTAATTTTTTAGTCTAATGTTTTGGTTGCACTATTTAGGTTATTATCAGCTTTTGAGAAGTTTGTATTTATATATCCGTTTACAGTATTGTAATTATTAGCAATTATGGAGTTTATTTGGGTTACGTTAGTCATTATGAATTTTTCAATTTATAATTGGTTATTGTTTAAATTTGTATATATAGAGCTGAAGTTTCCATTTATATAATTTTATAACATATTAATATTTTGGTTAATTTATAAATTTAGAGTTGTTATGTTATTGTTAAGGTTATTATTAACGGCTGTATAGTTCATTAGAATGTACTGTTCGAGTTAGGAAGAGTTCGAATTAATGTATTGTGTCAGTGTACTGAAATTGTCTTTAATTATGTTTTATATTTCAGTAATATTATTTAGAAGCAATGTATTCATATTTGATATATTTCCTGATATATATTACTGCATTTCAGCTGTGCGCATGAATAATTCAGTTTCTAGCTCCTCTGTTTTATCTTTTAATTCTAAATCCAACTTATATAATTCATCTAGCACATTTACACACTTAGATCCATCGAATAAAAAGCCATATACGCACTAGCAATGGGTTGAGTTAAACTCAAAAGGATACACGCATGTCAAAGTATTTTAGTTTAGAATGGTTCCGAAACTTAAATAATTTAAACAAAGGCCATACACAAAATAAAATGTACAAGAACAGGAAAATGTTACGTTTTCGCTTAAGCGTGGTATAATACTCTCAACACCAGTTAAATTCAAGGTGGAACATATTTGTACCCTATTTAAAATAATTTATAGATCAATGCTAACAGAAGCGGAAATATAACCTGAGAATGGATTGTGATTGTAATCATATCCAAAAATAGAAGAGTTTTATATAATGAGTTGAAGAAGTGTTGAAATATGACCAATCACCCCTGACGATTTGTTGCTTGAAAAACGGTACTAAATACTTGTATCAGTCATAATAACCTAAGATAATGCAGATTATAACACTCCACATAAAAATGTACCATTTGCGACGAAAATAAGTGTCGAATTACTCACAGTTAAATCACATTACATGCAAATCAAAGCACCACTCATCACTGAAAAATTTACTGTTACATTAATAACACAATCTTATATGAAATTTTCTTTAACATTAAACCCAAATACTGCAAATGAATCCAATTCAAGCATCTAAACTTCTATTGTTGAAGACTAAACCACATTAGAATATATAAATATTGAGTCAACTCTTTTTGATAACACTATATCATTTGTTAGCAACAAATTATTTAAATTACCTATTCTCTAGCAAAACACATACTTATCATCGTCCAAAATCAACTATTTTTAACATACTTAATTGAACAACTGTTTTAGTAAGTATGCGGTCGAAGATTAATTGAGTTGAGAGGTTTATTTTATGTTATTAATTTTGTTGAAACGAAATAATGTTAAGCTTGTCAGTATTTCCACTTCGCAAATAATTAACAAAATTCTCGAAATCGACTTCAACCATTTAATAGGTAAATTACTATTTTCGTGTTCAATATATATTAAAACATATTATTCGTATTTTAAATCACTTTATTCATTTTTATAAATGTGTGTGTACCCTCTTATGTCATTTTATTCACTAATATGCGTTTTATAACACTCTGGACACAAATGATATCCTTTGCACGAACACACATATCTGCTATTACATTATTTGCAGCCGACACATTACGCACTTACTTTTGTATATACATGATAGTGTTTATATGCTTCTATTACTGGTTCTTTAATTGGGCTTACTGGTTGGTTACAACCTTCAATTTTTCGTGGTGTAGCTTTAATTTCATATTTTGTTAGATTTATTTTCATTTAATCAATTATGCTTTCAATATAATCCGTTATTTTAATTTCTTTATATTCTGGATGCAATAATTTCATCAAAGAAAACCCATTAACTAATATTACTTACATAAAATAAATAAACATCCTTGTGGTCCAACGAGTACATCGTCCTGGAAACTTAATATTTTTGTAAGTTGGTCTACGTAATCAACTCCTTTATAATTATTATTGTAGTAACGAACTATTTCAGGTTGTTCTCTGGGAATACCACGAGAACTTACAAATTCTTACAATTAACAGGGTTATTTCACAAATTTTGATTTTGTATATATCATGGTTAAAGTTTTCTACTTTTTGCATTACCAGGTTTATTTTAGCTCAAAACTTCTTCTTCATGATCATTAAATATTTTATTTAGTTCTTCTAGATCATCTTCGTCATATTCATAGTCAGAATTTTCAGATTCTTCTTCATCAGATTCTATACCGTCTAAATTTGTCGATTTCTTCTAAATTATCGATTTCTTCTTCAGGTTAATCTAATAACAATTTAATATGACCATAACAGACATTAGAATGTATTTCCTCCCATTCTCTGCAAGACATTCCAACTTCATCAGCTATAAACTAATTGCGTATTTTAGTGTTCTTAGACCAATTATCTTTGACAGATCCTCGCTCTTTACCTGATATCATCATTGTAAATAGTATCATTAAGTATTTATCGAATTCTGATTTAGTTAATCTAGAATGCCCTCCATATTTCTACATTTTTCTTACTTCTGTCAAAGTTTTAATGTTATTATAGAATTATGGAGTAAATAATTATGTATGGGTTTCATAGATGCTTTCATTCATTGTTGGCATTATTTTTGTTAGGTGCGAAGTGGAAATACTGACAAGCTTAACATTATTTCGTTTCAACAAAATTAATAACATAAAATAAACCTCTCAACTCAATTAATCTTCGACCGCATACTTACTAAAACAGTTGTTCAATTAAGAACTATCCGAATTTTATAATATTTAATAGAATATAATAGAAGATAGCATATTGAATAATCAAATACAAGAATGATAATTAACATTTACACTTGAAAAAATATATTTATACAAGTCTATAAGTAGAATAGAAGAAAACGTTTCCAAAGAAGAAAAAAGGTGCCCACCAAATATACCCAGGACAACACTACAACCACATATGCGTGATCAAAAACTGGAGAGATTGGGACGAATCTGTACTATAATTTTTCGATATATTAAATTAAGTAGAGTTTTATGGAGCAATTTTCTCCACTCCCAATTTGCAGAGATTTTGAAATCGAGTAAATAATTTTGACCTGGTAAAAGTAATTAATTTTTCTTCAAAAAATCCGTTTGTAATTGGCACAAATCGGTTAAAAATATTACTTTTGATATAAGTTTCACTAATCAGGCTCTAAACTGGTAAGAGGCGCCTTATTTTCCTCTTTCTGAAAATAAATATAGAACTTGAACCAAAGTGTAATGGAGTTATTTGATAATAATCAATTAACTTTTGGAAACTGATAATTCTGAGTAAAAAGTGGTTTTATGTGCTTCTTCCAAAATCTCATAACGGAAGAATCAAGGAACGGGTCGGTAGCCAGTGATTATCATATTCAACAAATATATCAAATACAATTAAATATAGACAATAATTTTAACTATTGAAAAATGAACTGCTGTTTTGACTGTTGATTTTAAGCCTAAACTAGAACAGTGGTGCAAACGTAAATTATCTTAATTTGGCACTGAGCGCAATTGAAAAATGATATCAGTTTCCACCTACTACTTCACTAGTTCTTCAAGCTATATAAAATGCAATATTTGGCCTAATTCAACTGAATATTTAATATTCCTAATATTGGTGCAAAACTAAGTTAATTTATTGAGTAAATTTTATTTTATTACAAAATAAATCCGGAACTCTTGATATAGTATTTACAAACTCAATTCTTCAATAAGCACTGCTTCTAATTTGAGACAGACAACGTATACACAATTACAAATTTATAGAAATTATTAAGGTACAATAATATTTTGAATATTAGTTTAGAATTGATTCCACATCATTCTGTTCAACTAAGATTATTTATAGAATTTGTATTGTAGCTGATTCGGTTTATGATTCCAATTCTAAATAATGCTGTTGATATATCTGATATCACTATATTTTAGTCAATTAGCTAGAGTCATCAAATTGTTCAATATAATTGTAAATATGTTGAAATATTTTTACTTGCAAAATAATTACAATAGTCATTGATAATAAAATATTTACGTCTAGTATCAGATATAAACAACATCATACAATTTTGATCTTATTCTTTGCATTACTTTTCGAGATTAAACATAAATCAATATTAAAGTTCAACATAGTAAACTTAATATTTAGTGATTAATTTTGTTCTTACATATAATCATTCTTTGTTTATATAGTAGTAAGTTTAATGATTCGCTAGATATCACCTCATTATTTAGCTGCTGTTAAGCATTAAATTAATAATTTATCAAAATATTATTGTGAGATACATCAATGGAATATGTATTAATAGTTAGAGCGATTGTATCTAAGAGTAATATAATAAAATCAATCCAGTATATAGTTGTTTGCCTTAAATATAATATAGTCGAAATTCTAGAAGTGGTGGAAATTTAGCAGCCTCGCGCAATTTAAATCATCTTGGGGAGTATAATACGTACATATATTCACTAAGAATCAATAAATCTATAAGTTTATAATAAATATTTTCGTTAACTCCAAATAAAATTTCGACTATGTTTGAAAGTGTAAAGAAAATTATTCGGTATGTGCTACTTAAACTCATAAAATTAATAATAATTAAGTATAGAATAATGTTATCACCGACCTATTCCAAACAGCTTCTTGATTCGCTTCTATTCAATAATGCAATATTTAGTAAATTACCTTAATTATTAAATATAAATTGTATAGACAATATTGAATATTTCTAAGTGTATAAAAGTAATGCTAATAACTAGAGTTTAGTAACCACTAAGTATGGAAGTCGCAGTAGGAGTATTTGAAATTATAATATCAAAATTATAATGTGTTTAAAGAATGAGGTGAAATAATAATTTCAAATCGGTCCCATAAAAATATTCGTTACTAGGTCAGTACCAAATATATATACTTTCCCACCTCCATCTCTTCTAAAAGTACTACCATGTATATGTCTACAACCTCATGAAAGAGGACGTGAAACACTGGATTAAATTGGACACGATGAGGATAACGACTCTAACTCTAGACAAAGAAAACTTGCCAAAACATACCTCTTCAAAACAAGATTACGAGAACAAGTTTGGCACATACGACGAAACAACACCTCGCATAGCGTACACTCTTCAAAACTATAGGAGACAACTTCCTAACGAAGCTTTCTGTTTCCTAACCAACACCAGATTCGTCAAAGAAAAGGAAGACCTAATCCATGTTTAAACTGTGGCGGGAAAAACTCACCATACCATAAAACAAACTGCAAAAAGGCTTAAGAATACAACATAGGTGTTTACGATAAAATCGTTGACATCGAACAAATCCTAAGACAATACAAGGCAGAGGCTAAAATCATACCAATTATAGTGGGCAAAAACTGCACGCTGCACAAAGAAAGCCACCTCTATTTAAAGGAACTGAAGGTAAACATGCAAACCTTCTTCGCTGAAATTGGGTACAAAATCTCGAGATAAGACGCACAAATGTGCAACAACTCGCTCTACAAGAAGCGAAATCTCTAAAAAGAAACAAACCTAGAAGAAGCTCCAATTGACAAACTGGAAATTCGCACCTCTGGGAGAAGATAACGATAATAGCGAAAAAGAACCTATCGAAAAATTCTTATTCCAACAAAATAAATGAAATAACTCTCACGTCTCACAAAGTGACAGCTACACATTCACTTCTCAGAAGGAGAAAAAAGAGCAACCACCAAAAAGCCAATACATCGGCAAGGCAACTTGATCGATAAAACAAGTTCGCGTCACTGAACTCAGAGGACAAGCTCAAATAGTGGAAACTTCTCACATATTAAGAACTGTACAGGAAAGAGCAAAACGTTCCTGACCATCGAAAGTCAGATAAAGCTAACTACAGTGCCATATCCGAAGCGCTGCAATCACTGATCTAATCATGCTCAAACTCAATTAAGAAGACAGTCAAACAAAACAACCAATCGTTCAGATCACAAAAACAAACTGAATATAACAAGCAAAACAACAAGAGCAACATGGAATAAAGTAAACCAAAAGGTTCCCAACAAAACCAAAGCAAGAACTAAACTGGATAACAGAATCACAACAGCTCCACCAAATAACGAGTAATAATTGATCAAAATCAGTACATCTACATCAAATAATGTGAGATGAACAACTGCTTCGATTACAAACAACAAAACAATGACGATTACAAGAAAAATTGGAAGAAACACTCTAAGAACCAAGACGTAGTCTAAAAGCTAACGAAAGTTTTATAGAAAACCCTGAAACAACAAGGCAACTACTTCGATCGAAACAACAACAACAAATTCAACAACGTCGTTTGGGGGTTACAAGTAAGGAAACTTCACCAAAAATTCATATGAGGCAGCATTTCATATTGACTCATAAATTGCTATCTGAACCGGCTCCGTGAGGGGCCATGATAGTTAGATCGTGTATCGAAAAAATGATAGATTAAATCAAACATGATAATTTAAATGTTTAAACACTAGAACAATATAATAATGACGAATTTAGCTAAATGTGAGTAAATTAATGTATTATAATATACTTAATATACTTATAAGTTTCTTTTGTCATAATTAGCTTTCATGTATTATTACAATATGTTTTTGCTAAAATTGATTAAAAAATAGTATCTGAAGTGGTTAATTATTATCCGATAGCCTATCACCTTTTGACTTTAAAATACGAGTGATAAAATATATTCAAACAACCAAAGAAAAACTAAAGAAACCCTCCGATTAACACAAACAAAAGGGCGTACAACTACGAAAGCTGTATAAATCCCACACACTTCGCCATATGGGCTCAGAGTAGAAATTATTAGATTGTCAAAAGACAATTGAAGAAATCGCAAAAAATCAAAGGATCTCGGTTAATCAAAAGTTTTAACACAAAAGACAACAGAAATCAAAGTTGGTCTCTTTAGATAACTGCTAATTAAACATTGAAGTAAGCTTGAGTAAGTGATACAATATTTATTTGCACCACATGGCAGCACTGCATCTGTGCAGAGGAACGCGGTTTAAGATATTACGGTTCTCATATGTGGTATTTTAAGTAACGTATGTCATGGTGGATTTTAAAGTTGTGTGGCTTCCATATCAAATCTAGAGCCCTCTAAGAGTTTATTTTACATTTATAATGATTAAACGCAGCGTGAATGTATTTTAATAACGTATATTACTTGCAAAAAGTCAAGTATTCAAATTACAAAAGTTGTATAAATGTTGAGGTTCGTCATCTTCACACTAGAATGTTAAATGTTCATTCTATGTTGAAGAAATTAAAGACATGCATTTTCGCTGCAAGCAGAGTCACAACAGAAAATTATCTCGCATGTGAAATGAAGATGCCTGAAAAATGAATGACAGTGTTCCTAAAGTCAATCGCTGAACAAATCAAAAGAAAGTTGAACTTTAATCATGTGAACAAAACGTCTATGTAACATTTCGTTGATCACGTGCAGAATGGTTCGCACAGCTCTTTTGGGAACTCTTCCGATTCTTGATACATATATTTTATTGTATATGGCTTTCAAGTTATTGTTTTTCAAATTTATATGAAAAAGAATATATATTTATACTAGTCTATAAGTAATTTGAGACATAGTTTTCTAATGAAGGCCTAGATGTATACTGTTTCTATACATTTACAGAAGTGTCAAGCCATTAAAACAATCGAATATTAAGATGGAGTATGATTAATCACAAGATATTTTCTCTACTTTTTTAATTAACATACTTTCTCAAACACTGGTCCTATAATTTGATATTATTTTGAGATTTAGTATTGAACTACTACAATGTTACATATTTGTTCAACACAGAGACCATGCAGTTTTTTATATAGATCCGAACTAATTAAGTTTCAACCTTTATTACTAATTATAATCTAATTGCGTGTTTTGATTGCCAGCTAATTAAAGAAACCCTCCGATTAATACAAACAAAAGGGCGTACAACTACGAAAGCTGTATAAATCCCACACACTTCGCCATATGGGCTCAGAGTAGAAATTATTAGATTGTCAAAAGACAATTGAAGAAATCGCAAAAAATCAAAGGATCTCGGTTAATCAAAAGTTTTAACACAAAAGACAACAGAAATCAAAGTTGGTCTCTTTAGATAACTGCAAACATCTGCACTGCTTATAAATGGCAGAATAGCTTAAATATGCTTCATATAACTCTTAAAGAATGAGTGTTTCGATTGCAACGAACTGAACAAAAAATGATATCGAAGACTTGAAGTAGCGAAACTTTCTGTTAATTATACACAGGTTGTCAAAAACGTCTTGAAGGAGCGAAAGCGCAGAGCATTAAATTATAGTAATTGCTCATTTATATATTGTGAGGTATCTGCATTTCTTGTTAAATGCACAGATTTGAATAATAGTAATACTATTTTACAAAAGTTCATTTACTGCGTTGAAATTTAAATGGCCAGTAAAAATTCAGCGAGCAAGCAAGTTTATGAAATGCTATTTTCAATACGTACACCGTCTCCACAAGGAATTCATTCAAGTCTATAAGTACCTGGGAAAAATGTAAGTAATTCTAATATCTTCTATTACATATCTGAACATTAATATTAAATAAATTAATAATTAGTGTTTGAATAGTGTTTAAATGGATCATATTATATATAATTTTTGTTAAAAATAAAACAATATAAACAATATAGTTGTAAATAATAGCTTAATATTTACGAAATATAAAAGTAACATATTTGCATAATCTACAAAAGTACAAAAAAGTGTTATAAATAGCTCAATTATTTACGCTAAACAATTTTCGTTATTTTAAACCAATAAGTCTTCAATACTAATTACAGATTGTTAAATAAATATATCAGTTGAAACATTTTTATCATAAGGATCTCTTATATGTTATCGATGCGATTTAATTATTCAGAAAGCTAATCTAGTATTCATAGCATCAGGATAGTATTTGTCGGTGTTATAGTGTAATTCTCTTAACTTTTTAATTATTATAAATATGACAACTTAATTTAGGTTTAATGCTTAATTTTCAGCTGGATTAACCATTCTTTTAAATAAAACATTAATTACATTTATTATTAATAATACTAAAATAATTGGAAGTAATATATAAAATAATTAATTAAGTAGTGATCTTATATTATAATCATAGCACTAATAATACATTAACATCAGTGATCTCACAGTTTGTACGAATTTTTAATCTAAACTATGTTAAAACTTAGTAGTTTTAGGTTAACTAATTCTATATACATGTGATTCAATTTGTGAATAGAATATAATTTCTTATGGTATTTGCGTTACTAATTTAGAGAATAGTATTCTAATAAATAATTAATATGTATGTTTAGAAAACCGATTTTTTGATGGATAATAATGTATATGTAATTAAAATCTTTAAACATACAACAATTAGTGTGTGGATATTCTTTAATAATTTGATATATTTTCTTAAAATATTACAAATATGTTTAAAAAAGAATTATTATTGATATCATAAAAATATAGCGATACATAATATAAGTTGGAAAATAACATCTCAAAATATTATTAGTTTTAACACACATAATTTTAGAATTTAATTAGCACTCTAATAAATAATTGTACTTCACTAGAAATTACACAATAACATTTGTATGGTTAAAATTATGAGTAACTATAAAATAACACAACTTTATCTTCATAAACTATATCATCAAATTGTTCATAAATTAAATATAATTTAAATTAAAATATTTCTTTTCTAAATAACAATATCAGAGATAATGCATCATATTTATAATAACTAATTGAATAAACTAATTAATTACTACAAAGCAGTATAATTCAAAATATTTCGAAACTTAATTCTAACCTTGGAAACTAAATTTCAATATTAAATAACAATATTTAGAGAAATTATAATAAACTTGATTAAAACATTAACTTCAATATTTCAGTTTTATATAACTTCATTAACTAAAACCAAACAAAATTAAGTAATTAAATTACTAATATAAAATCAAATTTTGACTATTAAATGAACTAAGTTTACAATTCAGTTGATTCCAATATTACAGCAATAAGAAATTATGTTGATAGTGTATACATGAAAATTGCTGATTAAAAACCGCCTAAACCAGTTTGTCCAGCAAGTTCATATTATTGTATTAATATAGGTATATGTTGCAAATAAATTGGATTTTTTAAATAATATTTGTCATTAATGTGTACATAAACAAATTAAATGTTTTTTTATGAAACTACAAGTGGAAAATGCTGGAACTGGAACAACAAATATTGAGTGATATGACAATTTTTGAAATAAATAATGAATTATATTGTATTAATTAATTACTTAATTTCAAGACATAAACTCAAATTAAAAAGATATTTTGCAACCTAACATGTATTGACTTTTATTAACATGTTGCACCAAGAAATTGCAATTCAGTTAACAAATTCACTTCACAACCCCAACTTGCCCGTTAGAAAATAGCGTCAGATAGCACCCGAGTACCTCGTCGTACTCCGCGCACTTAACTTCTTACCCGAACACGTTTTCTCTTACTCCTCCGTAAATGCTCTAACTTGCTCCACTTTGAACTTGAATTCGTTCGGCCATGACTTGTTTTTGGAGTAAACTCTTGAGGTCAATTTGGTTTATGTACATTTTACTCCCCTCTTGGCTGAATAGTGAGAGATTGTTCTGAGTGAGAACGGAGGTTCTCAGCGTGGGTTGAATTCCTCCCTGAACAAGGCGTGACAAACGGGAGGTGAACGGCGTCTCGGACATGTCCGGGTGAAATTGGTGGTAGAAGTAATCCGATTGCATAATTGTTGCTCCAATGCTGTTAAAATTAACTACAAACGGTAACTAGTGCGTGAATATTTATTTCGAGGATAAATTCCTAAGATCCAGTTCGTCCACGAACTAATTCGAGCCGATGAAGATCTTGCTGTTGTTCAACTTCAACTACTGTATTTGGAGCGGAACGGAAAACAGTGATTAAGAGCGAATGAACTTTTACTGATTCATAGAGAATGATTGCACCACTCCCTAACGCATCCTCGAATCGTATAAAAAGATTTACTATGCAGTCGCACCAGCAACCAAATTCAAACGAGCGTCATAGGACATCGCAGTCGGGGAATAGGCGGACTACTTCTGCAAAAAGGGCTGCAAACCGGCAGAAGTGGTTGGAGTCACATGCTAGTACAACTACACTTACGCTTTCTAATCCTGCAATGTGTGCACAACAGTATTCTTGTGCAAGTCAAACAATAATACCTCACCAAGATGCGTTGAGATGAAGACCTAGCCGGTTTAACCTGGAGAAACAGCACTCACCTTGTCCCTGAAAGAATAACGCACGTCCATTGTAAGCGGAGATTTTTACTAATGGCCAATTAAAGACGAATTCATAATTTATATGTTCCGGTTGCAATGCACCAAATAATTCGAACTATTCAACTTTTGAATTGAGGCTGGGCCAGAAAGGGCTTGATCCGCGTTAATCACATCAAACACCTCAAATAATTATGGATTCTTTTGCTAGTTCTTAGGATTCTTGGGCCTCTTAAGCTGATTCGTAAAATTAACTGCAGCTATTTCTGTATAACCAGCTTACAAAGAGTTAGAGCCAAAGGAGGATCTATCAGATTGCTCTAGAAGTTGCATATTATCTGCGAAAAAGTTTAGTAACTCGTCAAGATATGTAAAGTTGGCAGTTTTCTCAACAGAATGAGGTATTTTGTGCATAAACTTGCTAAACATATGATATTTGCTTTTTGAGCTTTAATAATCTTTAATAAAACTGTCTAATTCTTAGGTTAGCTTGAATTGCTTTTGTAGCTTGGCTATAAGTTATGTAGACATTTTGTCGAATGATATAGAGGTAGAAAGCCAGTCAGACTTTACAATTTACGAATTTTAAGCTTATAGCTTAGCCATTATTTAATCACAATAATTGGCACCTTGCGTAACCATAACTTCTTTCCCACTTATTTCAAAAATAATTTTTCTTAAATGCTTAAAATATTCTGTTTGTGCAAGAGTATTTGTATTCAATTCAATATCTTACGCAGCTTCCTAAAAGTGAATATTTTAGAACAACTATTCATCATCGTCGACTTTAAATATTTCATGCAATGCATCGTAAACATCAATAACTCTTACTTGTGTTAATCTTTCCAACTCTTAAACCACTTTACGAGGACAAGTTAGAATACAATAAGATACTACTTTGGCATAAATTTCGTGAGAATTCTAAATTCTAAATGATCTAGCCATATTATTCATTATTAATAAAATAAGCTAATACGTGGCATATTATTTGAATGGTTTTAGTAGCAACAAAAATAAAATTGGAAATGTTTCTAGTTATTATGTGGTGATAATATCATAGTCTTTATCCTCTTCATATTTTATTAGTTATTTAAATAAACAATGGCTAGGTAAACTATCAGCAGAAATCCATACCAAATTTGAAAAGAAAAATTCTACAATACGTATTGAGCAAAATGGAGTAATTTCAGATAAAATATTTAACAATTATAAAACAGGATATGATACCTCTTCAATATCTCTTTCATCCATATCATCTGCTGGGTTAAATTTTATTAGTTTAATATAACTAATAAGAAAATTGAAGCGTTGTATAAATATTGGAAATAGCAGTTTTTAAAATAATTAATCGCATTAGTCTTATTACATCACCTACACTATTGGATTTAAAAGGTTCTAACAAATTATATGTGATATTTACATTATCTTTTAGTAGTTCAATATTTTTGGTACCTAATTTTTATTTGATAGTTTGGAAGAGTTGAAAAAATAGTCAGAAAAATGATCAGATATTGAGCATAAACAAATTAGAACTTATTCCAGAATACTAGATGTCATTTGTTAGTCATTTAATTATAAGAGAAAATAAGTTAAATCGTCAATAACTTCTTAAAAATCTGGGTTTAGTACTTACTCATTACTGTACATGTTGTCCAGTACTAATTTCATTCCAACTGGGAAAAAGTTTAAAATTCCCACACTTGTACTCATTTTAGTTTTATTCAGTAATGTAAATGTACTCATTGAATGAACACACTTTAAGTAAAGTTCTTTTACACTTGTATAATGAACATAATTTCCATATAATATTTAGTTAATCATTTTTTAACGAACCACGTTACACTCGTACATTTATTTTACTTACTTTGAAACATAAATTGATATAGGATCTATTTTAGAGAGGCAAATTGGACAAAATGAAAGTGTATCTTTTATCTAATGTTCGATATAAGAAGAATCAGCTTCAAAAAGCAAAGAGTCGAAAGTTGCATCAGCTCGTATTGTATCAATTAAGCGTTCGTAGTAAACTGTATCTTTATTATTAAATACGCGATCAAGAGTTTATACAATAAATTAATCTTTGCCTAAATGTAATGATTTGATTTAAGAATCTGATAGATCTTAAATTAACTCAACAACGGCCTAATCTAACACACTTTATGTTTATTCGCTTTTTACAAATTTTTATAATTTTTTAAGTTGAATTATCTTGTTTTCACTACTAAAATTACGTATTTTATATACTTCTTATTTTAAATCAGCGACATCATATTATTGTTAAAATATTTAAAATTTACTTAATTCTTGACTTGTTATTTTTTCATTTTTATAACACTTTGAAAATAATCCACAAATTAGTTCCATAATTTCTGAACTATTTTCTTCAATTAACGGTAAATTTAGAACTAAATCTTATTCATTACATAACAATTCATCCATACAGTCTAGGAAGCAAGTCTACTTAACACACCATGTTGAAAACATGATTTAAAATATAAACTAGCAAAGGTAAATACGATCTAACGATAATCTGTAACACTGCGATTTTTTAATTATTTAATTTATAGTATTGAATTGTTGCTATCCATTGTACAATCATATTTTTTGAAGTTATTTAAGCAATTTTATCCGCTGGATATTTTGCTAACAGAATGATGCACTTATTTATTTATTTCGATCCAGAAGGTATCTAATACCTATTATATCAATATTCTATCAAATGATTAACTTTAAATTTTCTTCAAATAACTATGTTTTAGTTATAATGTTATTTGCTGAAGATTATAATATGATCCATGATGAAGTGGAAATATATTAAAATACAGTAAATAATATAGAATATCCTTTACTGCAATAAAAGTTAAAATAGAAAAATCAAATGAACTTTATCACTATAACATAATGAAGAACACAATAATATCTTGAATAGTATCATGAAACTGTTGCTAATAGACTATAATGACAAGTATATGAATAAAGTTAAGATTAACGTTTTATTTTAGTTAAATTATATTATACACCATATTTATTCCATCGATCACTATATTACTTGTGTGAAACTTCTTGAAAGTTCCCGTAACTCTGAGATAAGAACTATGGACATATGATATAAATAATATATAATTTAAGAAACTAATCATCCGGTGGAAGTCTTACAGTTATACTACATTTGTACATAATTTATTAATATTTTAGAAATCTTTAGTCTTCTTAGTTACCAACGAAATATAACATATTTCAATGATAGTTCTGTAGTTAATATAACTTTTACGCATTCATTTAATCATTAACGATACTATTTCAATTCTGACTATATTAGGCGGAAATTCTATAATTGAATATTAAAAACAATTGAGTGGGTGGAAATATAATATTATTACGTATGTTAATATAAGAGTTCATATTTATTTATCATTTCCACTTTAACTATTAAATTAATAAAAATTTTAATATTTAGTTCAAATAGCACCATCTATGTTAATCATTTAAATGTGTGAATACTGTTTACTTATCTAACTAATATTACACATAGAATTGATTTTCATCCGCTAGAAATTTTTAAATATTTAGTACATAAAATATATTTTTTGGTTTGATCATCATCAATACATTTAGAAGTCTATGATTATTATAGTATGATATACATTTATTAATTAATCATTATTTATGAAATTAGTATTATATACATTTTCAATACTTTAGAAGTAAATTCAAGAAAATTATTGTAATTGGCTTTATATCTCAAGTTGCTAAAATATATAGTTCTATATATAACTAATACTAACATACACTTATATATTTCATATAGTTCATGTAGATCAAATTATTTTTATCAACAAAATTCACTAAAATACATATTTATTTAATGAAGAAGAGTAAGTAAAGTAAAATTAAAAGAGATTTATATATCTATATATGTCAACAACATAATATTTTGTTAGGACCAAAAACAATTTTCATTCCCAAAATGATGAAAGCTAAATCAGTTATGATGATAGAAATGATGTATAGAATATTGTTAAAAGTCTGTATTAATGCGATATGGATCATAAATCTTCCATACAGCAATAATCTCACACGACGTTTGAAAACTGGTGTTGATGAATATTTGTAGAAAAAGTGGAATTTATACTTATGTTTATAATCCTTACAGTTTAAAGTACTACAGCTAGATGATATTATGGTAGTAGTATCTTAAGTTGTCTATTATTTTATTCTGAAAGAATCCGTAGGCTGTGGCTACTTCTAGTTTTAACTTTAATATTTGTCTCATATTTAAATATTGGTTGAAATACATGAAATATAATATTTTTGATATCATAATATTAATATTTATAATAATTCTGAAATTAAAATAATTTTAATAAATACACTCCAAACACATAGTGTTACAGATTATATCTAACGAATACTGATAACCAAGTTTACTCATTTAACTGGCGAATCTAGGTACAAATGAGGTAAGTATTGAGAACTATGATTATATTTTTGTTTACCTCATAATGTGAGCTTAAAGAAGAGGGTCAAAATCATCATTAACTTAACTATCTTTTCTTATATTTCCATCAATTGTTACAACAGAATGTATTTTATTATCTTTCAGGTAATCTATATCTTGTAATTTTATGGGATGTGTTTCTGTAAACATTTTATATGATTCATTCAACATTCCAAAAGGTTATAAAGTCTAACTCATAGGTTGATTTCCGCATGAAAATGCTCTTATTCCACTGTGTTATGGTCCAAAGACAAGATCTAACCAATTATGCAACAAAGGATATGAATTCAATTAATCCAAATGCCAGGTTACAAAGTCTTTTGCAGTCATTCCGTTTAATTCCACATTTTTGAGAATGTTCTCTGAGTTAAAAATATGTTCAAATTCAGGATCTGTTTTGAATTCTTAAAAATCTGTAGTGAATACACGATAGTCTGTGTAATATTCTGCACATATTTCTTCGGGTGTCCAACTATGTAAACTTTATATTGTTTCACAATACTATTTAGCTACAAAGCGAGGTCTTACATATTTTTTCAATAATTTGAGTGGTGTTCGTCTTGCCAGATAGCAAAATAATGTAAGCTCTGTTACACCAGGACCGCCAACATGATGTGGTTCCGCTATTTTAACATCAAATGGAGAAGAAATCAGATTTAGATATTAAGAAAGTGTATGAGAGAGTGTGTCAGAAGCATCAAGAGCTTAACTTTAAAACATAAAATCGATTTATTATCCACCCTTATTTACATAGTATTAAGTCTAGTTAGGATCTCTCAGTTCATTTTTATTGAAATCCCATACCCAAGGATAAAACGGAGAATGAAACACTGAATGGCGTCTACCACTTAAAAGATTTAAATATTTAATATATTAAAAATTAGTTATTTAGTTAGTAATCCATAAATGAGTTACATTTTAGTTGACAGGTTATTTTGAACTAGTTAATTAAGGAAAAGCTATTTTAAGCGTTCCAGTTTTTAGATTAACATAAGAATTCTCTATGTTAAAATCGGAGCCATATGATTGATTTACTTGATGAAATGTGTTTATAAGATGGGCTGCATCAGTAATAAGGCTCAATTTTAGCTAAGAAGTTAAGCATTCAGGTGAATAACGCAGTAATTATCCTAAGGGAGCCGGTTAAGCAAATGTGTAGTATTTATTTTCATATTCAAATGGAAGAATCAACTGGTATGGCTACAATTTCTACATTTATGTTAGTAAATTAGTATTTATTGAAATTTCGTCTATTACAAGATCATTTGTATAAATATCTGCTAAAATACCTTATTCGTTTAACATTGTATCCGGATATTCTGATAGATACTCTAATAATTCTTATTTATTTTTTAGCAATGATAATTCAAATGCTCCACGAAAATATGGAGCATTTGAAAGTTTATATAGTTATTCCGAAACTTCGTCCTGGTTAAATTATTTTGATATTTGTTGTCTTATAGCTTCATCTAAACACACACGTCTTTTCATTATTGAGAAGTGAAAAATATCTTTTTGTAATACTTACACATTATTTATTGTTTTCCTGCTATTTGTTGATTAAAGTGCATTACATTTATTTGTATTTATTGAGCTTTCTCTAAATCAAAAATAACTGCTTCATACAGTAGATAATAGTGTATATAAAGGTTGGTGAAATATTGACTAGGAATTTTTATTAATTGAACAACTGTTTTAGTAAGTATGCGGTAGAAGATTAATTGAGTTGAGAGGTTTATTTTATGTTATTAATTTTGTTGAAACGAAATAATGTTAAGCTTGTCAGTATTTCCACTTCGCAAATAATTAACAAAATTCTCGAAATCGACTTCAACCATTTAATAGGTAAATTACTATTTTCGTGTTCAATATATATTAAAACATATTATTCGTATTTTAAATCACTTTATTCATTTTTATAAATGTGTGTACTCTCTTATGTCATTTTATTCACTAATATGCGTTTTATAACACTCTGGACACAAATGATATCCTTTGCACGAACACACATATCTGCTATTACATTATTTGCAGCCGACACATTACGCACTTACTTTTGTATATACATGATAGTGTTTATATGCTTCTATTACTGGTTCTTTAATTGGGCTTACTGGTTGGTTACAACCTTCAATTTTTCGTGGTGTAGCTTTAATTTCATATTTTGTTAGATTTATTTTCATTTAATCAATTATGCTTTCAATATAATCCGTTATTTTAATTTCTTTATATTCTGGATGCAATAATTTCATCAAAGAAAACCCATTAACTAATATTACTTACATAAAATAAATAAACATCCTTGTGGTCCAACGAGTACATCGTCCTGGAAACTTAATATTTTTTGTAAGTTGGTCTACGTAATCAACTCCTTTATAATTATTATTGTAGTAACGAACTATTTCAGGTTGTTCTCTGGGAATACCACGAGAACTTACAAATTCTTACAATTAACAGGGTTATTTCACAAATTTTGATTTTGTATATATCATGGTTAAAGTTTTCTACTTTTTGCATTACCAGGTTTATTTTAGCTCAAAACTTCTTCTTCATGATCATTAAATATTTTATTTAGTTCTTCTAGATCATCTTCGTCATATTCATAGTCAGAATTTTCAGATTCTTCTTCATCAGATTCTATACCGTCTAAATTTGTCGATTTCTTCTAAATTATCGATTTCTTCTTCAGGTTAATCTAATAACAATTTAATATGACCATAACAGACATTAGAATGTATTTCCTCCCATTCTCTGCAAGACATTCCAACTTCATCAGCTATAAACTAATTGCGTATTTTAGTGTTCTTAGACCAATTATCTTTGACAGATCCTCGCTCTTTACCTGATATCATCATTGTAAATAGTATCATTAAGTATTTATCGAATTCTGATTTAGTTAATCTAGAATGCCCTCCATATTTCTACATTTTTCTTACTTCAGTCAAAGTTTTAATGTTATTGTAGAATTATGGAGTAAATAATTATGTATGGGTTTCATAGATGCTTTCATTCATTGTTGGCATTATTTTTGTTAGGTGCGAAGTGGAAATACTGACAAGCTTAACATTATTTCGTTTCAACAAAATTAATAACATAAAATAAACCTCTCAACTCAATTAATCTTCTACCGCATACTTACTAAAACAGTTGTTCAATTAAACGAATGTATTATTGAGTATTTTACTATTTTGATGATAAAATGACACGAAATGATAACACATTCATACTAAAATAGTAGTTAAGTATATATTATTGTTGGATCAACTTTGTAAAATAAACATGAAACTAATTTATAAACATTCGTTTATAAAACTCGATAAAATAAAAGTTAATAACAATCTACCACACCCTCCTTTTAACCAACTAAAATGGACTCACACCTTTAAACTTTAATAGATAACTGGCTTAGAATTGATCCAGATCCAAAGAATAAACTTGCCATCGAGAAGATGGTTGAGTAAAAAGAATTCGAAAAGCTCAAATCTATTCTCAACCCAGAAAATAGACTTGAATTCGGCACTGCTGGTTTAAGAGGAGAAGTTGCTCCAGGTTATAGCTGCATGAACCAAGTAGTTATCATGCAAACTGCTCAAGGTATTCTTAAATATGTTTAAGAAAACTTCCCAGACACTGTTCACAACGGTATCTGCATCTGTCATGACGCTAGACACTATTCTGACATATTCTCTGATATAACTGCTGGAGTTTTCATCGCTGCTGGTATCAAAACCTATTATTTCAAGCAATTATCTCCAACTCCATACGCTGCCTTTTTCAGTGAACATTTCAAGTGTGTTTGCGGTGTTATGGTCACAGCTAGCCACAATCCATCTCAAGATAATGGTTATAAAGTTTATGGTATGAATCGTGGTGTACAAATTGTCCCACCCCATGATACTGGAGTTCAGTCTATGATCCTATCATGCACTGACATCAAAGAAACTACCTACAAGTATGCCTCTTATTTAACTGAGGAATATAAGCAAAAGGGTCTTTATGTTGAACTTACTGAAGAATCTGAAATCACTCAACTCTACTATGATTCAATAAAACAACTTTCACATATCAAAGATCATTCTTTGAAGGTCAAGGCTGAGTACTCTGCTATGTGGGGTGTTGGATGTGTTCCATTCAAACGTGCTTTGAAGAATTTCGGTTTCAAAGTTGAAGATGTTAACTTCTTTGAAGATTCTTGCAAGCCAGATGCTAACTTTGGTGGTGAAAAACGTCCAAATCCAGAAGAAAGACACAATATGGTCAAATTAGCCCAAAAAGCTCAAGCGAATACCCAAGTTATTCTTGTTAACGATCCAGACGCTGATAGATTTGCACTTGCCGAAAGACAAGGAGACGATTTCTATATCTTCCATGGTAACGAAATAGGTGCTTTGCTTTGCGAATGGTAATTGCAAAACACAACTGGTGATGACCGCCTTATCCTCTGTTCAACCGTTTCATCTCAAATCTTAAAGAGAATGGCTGAATAATATAAGATTCATTTCTCAGAAACTCTTACTGGTTTCAAGTGGTTAGCAACTGTTGCCCGTGAACAACCATAATACAGAGCCGTTTTTGCTTTTGAAGAAGCTATAGGTTATACTTGTGGTAATAACGGTCTCATTGTTGGTGATAAAGACGGAGTCGCAACCGCATGTGTTGCTTTAGAAATGGCCAACTTTTTGTATTCCCAAGGAAAGACCATTGTTGGTTATCTTCAAGAAATTTATGCTAAGTATGGATTCCATGCCTGGTAAAACTCTGGTTTGACCGTTAAAAGCATGAAGGAAGTTGCTGGTCTCTTTGTCCCATTGTTTGGACAAGGCGAAAAGAGAGATTATTGCATGAAGTTTGGTAGATTTACCGTTAACAGAGTTAGAGATATGAAGAATCCAGGTTTTGATTCTCTTCTTGGAAAACCAAATCTCCCAACCAGTGGTAGCGAAATGCTCACCTTTTATTGTGATGAAGTATCTATGACTTTCAGACCAAGCGGTACCGAACCAAAGGTCAAGTATTACATCGAAGCCGTTAGCAAGGAAAGCTTAGTTAAGGCCAAGGAAATCGCCCTTGAATTCGAGGCTGCTTTCTTAAAGACTATAGGTCATGGTAAATGAGCAACATATATTATATTAATTTTAGATAGTAAATGTTATATTATGTAATATTATCTGCTCTAATTATTACCTATTATAACCTATTGTATTTACCTATTGTAAATATTGTTTTCAACAATCAAAAATGAAATGGAAATATTATAATATTATATCATATTGCAAAAGCCAAAAATATTACCACACCCAAACCGCAAATGTCAGCGTCTGTGTTTGATCAGCTTTAATAAACTTAAATAGAATACAATTATAGTGCTCGAGCAATAATATTAGCAGAAGCTGCAGCTGATTAAACGTATATTTAAAATATGCTTGACTTTTTACTATTAGATGATCGATAGTAAAACTACATATTGAGTGGTGTTTGTGCCCAATTTGGTAATTTTGTCTTGTTATAATTGGAAGGAAAGGTAGATTAGTTGGTCCGGTTTCTAGCTATCCTTCAACCATTTTGCTAGCGGTGGAGTGAGTTGGATCCAACGCATCCGTTGTGTGTGGCTTCTAGGTCTAGAACACCTGTATTTAAAAAGACAGTTATGCTCTTATTCGAAGAGAATGTGCGACCTATGATTTCAACGTTCAAGTATGTGTAAACAAACGTGCTTAAGAACGATATCTCTCATTAGAACACTTTATAACAGCAAATAACGCATACTGTCGCCGCTATGCTGAAAATAACATCACTGGTGAACCTATCATTGCAAACGACTTCAAATCCACTGCAGACCGTACTGCAGCTTCACGATGAGCTCCCAAATATGCAAAATCTGTACCACATTCTCCAGATTTAGGAGTCTGATGCTCCTCAAACCAAAACAGTTCCAGCCTTATCCACGTTCGACCAGACCCTCTCAAAAGATTAAGAAAACAGAATGCACGCAGTAGAAGAGAAATACGAGACCTTCATGAAGGAAGACACCACAATATTCAAAGTAGAAAACGAAGCCGCAATGGAACTGGACGAATTCGTTTATGATTTACTACTCTGCAATAAAGTTGAACTCATCGAAGAAGTTGGAAACCTGAACGAAAACTGGGCCTATGAAAACCTGAAACACATCCTTGGCAAAAAATGAATGTAAATTAGAGTGAAGGAAGAATTTTAGATTGATAACAATAACATAAATATGATTACGGTGAATATAGGTGAACCATATTCAGCATATTCTTTTAAAGTTTTACCATTGTTTATACTCATGACATACTCTGGCTACCGTTGTAGATAATGTACTACATTACCTCGAATGCAGACCCCCACCCCTATTCACTTACAGACCCCCTGCTGATTTCCCAAAAAATATCAAGGGGTCTATAAGTGAGAGCAAATATGGCTGTTTTTAGCTCATATTTCATATCAGATTTGGATTTCCATTTCAGTTACAGACCCTTTTCTGAAAATATTCTTCAAATATCAACATATTTTTAATTTTTGCTATTTTATTGAATATAATAACTAAAACAGTATGACATATGATAGACTGTTAAGTTTCCTCGTTTATATTAGTCTTAAAACACGTTAGAATCAATAATATTTAATCAATTGAATATCAAATCATTTCAGTTACAGACCCCAAATACAGTTCAGTTATAGACCCTTTTATTCATAAATATTGATGGGGTTTGTAACTGAGCGCTTTTGGGGTCTGTAAGTGAATAGGAGTGGGGGTCTGCATTCGAGGTAATGTAGTAGATAAAGATTGATGTTGAGCAAAAATACATAAAACTTTTTATAATTTATATAATATTAATTATAACATATTTGAATGCGATATTTGCTTAATTCCACTCCTCTTCTAAATGACAACTTTTCCGCCATTAATGGCAAAAATTGTATAAAGCTCTCAATAACCGGGTGCATCAGCTCAAGGATTTATAGTAGCAGAGAAAAACATTAGAAATGATCCAGATCTAAAATTGCTTTGCGCATTTGTACGACGTTGGGGAACTGAGCAATAACTTAGAGGTGAAGACTACGATTGCAGATATATGCCAGGTAGAAATAGAGTAGCCGATGTGGTAAGAACCGTTTTGACATACCTTCCGCCATAAAATTACAAAAATTTAATTACTGAGACTCTTGGTTGGGTAGCACTGAAAATTGCTGAATCGCACTGTGATCCCGAAAAATGGTTTACAGAATCGTTTTTGCAACTAATCAAAAAATAAAAATGTCCACCTGCTCCATAAGTTCAATAAGTACAGCAATCCTCAAATTAGAAAACTGTAAAATAACATAAAACTGGCGCTAATATTATTGATATGACATAAATATCAAATTAAGAGCTTCTGTTCCAATAAAATTAAGAAGCTGATAGAAGCAAATTAAAATCAGCTCCACAATTCCCAATAATTATACCCAAACCAAAGTAAGATTATAACTATGGTGATAGGTCAGTTGGATTTTATAAATTAACAAATAATCCACAAGCTGAACCACAAGCTATCTTAGCTGATGCATAATAACAGCTTGTTCATGGAGACAGGTATTTTATTCTTGAAAAGCAAGCTGATTCTACCAGACCAGGGGCATATGAATCCGCAATAAGAATAAATACACATGTAAGAGGAGACTAATTAGATGTTCCATTCCATCAAAGACTATTATCTGCACCTAACACGAGAAGAGAAAACAAAAGATCAATCGAAATTGTTAACGACTTCAAGTAAAATGGTGTTTATGAGAAATTAGATGATGCCGACATTGAATTGAATCAGTAGCACATTTATCAAATAGAGTTGGATAAAGAAGTAAATCAATCAGTAAAGGCATATAATGATGGTAGAGCTAAAGCCAAAACATTCTATCAGCAATTGAGAGAAAACATAGCTACTGGAAGCCGACACATGAAGGACCAGCCTCTTTAGAAGCTTTAATATGTTGGTGGTTCAAACACTTAGCGGCCTTTGGTCCATGACATTGACGACGAGTATCCACCAGTGGACTAGCCGATATCCAAGCTCCACGACGAGTTGCTTGATAAGCAGGATGACTATACTGGTCTTGGCATTGGCGCTCTGGATAAAATCATAGATGCTCAATTTGCCGAGGTGGTAGAGGAAATCGCCGAGGAGGAGTCTGACATCCCCTTAATAGCCACTAAGGAGGAGAGGGAGCGCCGTCCGGGCTACATCTACCGTTAAACAGTGGCCGAGAAGATCCTGGACAAGATCTCAGTCCCGTAATTCGACTACCCCCAGGTTCCACTCCCAGCACCACCAGCACAAACTGGATACCTCTCAGGCGATCAAAAAGTAAAAGCCGACTGCGTTAAAATGCAATACACGCTTTTACAAGGTGGTAAGTAAAAACTGGACCCGAAAATATACCAGGTAACGCAAACGGTGGGTAATTTATTTTCAAACGAAGACCTCGGCCTAAAATCCGAGTCGGATTCCGACCTCCCAGATTCAGAACCCTCTGATTAAGTGCAAAAACCAGAGGAAACTCAACAGTTCAAGCGCTCGGAACAGGTCAAACAGCTCTCGGGCGAACTAAAACAGCTGAACAGTTTAGAACCTAAAGCAGGACAAGCTGATCTATTGCTCAAGAACATGGGCCAGAATAAGTCAAAAGTGCTCAAGAAAGAGAAAGACCAGTTTGACAAGGACGAAGCTGAAAGAATCAGAGAACTCAAGAAGAAAAACGCAGATAAAGAAAACGCCAAAGCACCAAAGCCGAAAACATTCAAATCAAAAGTTGCTGGAGCAATGGCACCAACTGCTAGCGGAGCACCATGCCAAGTAGAAAAAATAGTTGAAAAGCAGAAAATGCAATAAGAAGCAGTCAAAACACTTAAATAGCAAGCTAACACATACATCCCAGAGCTCGAACGCCTCGAGAAGAAAGACGCTGAAATGGAAGCAGAATACGCAAACAACTTCAAACTGCAACAAAGACAAACATCACTGTTCAGCGACCTGGCACTAGCTGCTGCCATGCAAACCAAAGAAAACCAAAACTTCAGCACAGAAGTAAAATAAATCGTTGGAGCCACACTATTCGGAAAACCAACTGAAGAAGCGGTTAAAACCAAAGAATAACTCAGCATAGACTAAAACCTCAACGATATCCAAAAACCATATGTTTACGCCAAACCAGTTCAACAAGAAGCACTCGAACGCATTCAAGCTGAAACCAAATCAGTCACATAAAACACCAACCAATTATTAACATAACGTGCCTATTTGCCCATTTAGCCAGCGTCAAGAGAACCAAATACTACACGCCCTGAGTATACCAATCTTGGTCGCGTAGGATAAACTTCTTTAACCCGCTCACTTAATAATCAACCAGTTTAAGATGTTCAAATGTTGCTGAACACAACCAACCCTCCTGGCGTGATACCAAAATTAGGTAGATCAATGCTAGATATTGAACCTGTTGACTAAAAAATGGTTCAATAAAATAGTATTTTCTGCACAAAACCTGTTTAAATTGAAGAAGAAGCAATTAACCCTGTTTCTATTCAAGACAGAGAAGTTATGCAACGATAAGTTTATGCCAACTTAAATCATAAGCCAAATGTTATTCCAAGTAACGATCCACTATTACTCTACTAAAAATAGAAGAAAGAAAGACAAATCAAAGAACAATTGGAAAAAGTCGGGATTAATGTTCGTGAAACAAATTATCAAGTATAAAACCAAGAATTTATCAAAGCTGTTACACTACTTAAACCAGTCATAGGCTATGATCCATTTGAAAGAGAAGGTAAAAAGCCCAAAGCGAAAAAATCGAGAGGCAAGTCTGCTAAAAAGTGAATAAGGATATTTATATTTATGTATCAATAGAAAATTACTTTATTAGATAACTAGAAAATTATTCACATTGAAGTGGTAATATTAATTATATATTAATGATTATTGATAAATAAAATAATATTGTTCAAGACAAATAATTGACGTTGCTGGGAATCGAACCCAGGTCTGAACCAAAACAATGGAGCTCTACCCGAGCACGGAGGTGCTGACACCCAGAAAATAGTTTCGATGCTCCCACTGCACCACAACGTCATAGTCATTATTATTTAATTTTTGACAGCTTGATATAAAACAATAACCATCAAATAACATGTACATAAGCATACATGTATATAAGCAACAATAATAAACAATATGATATGTTAGAAAGAAACTTTGGTTTTAATAAATATTAACAGTATAACCAATATTGGTTTTAATCTTTAGAAAAACGGTAGAGAATATTCCTTAATTATTGATAATATGATATTACAGAAGTAAGGAACGTATGAAAATATCATATAAAAATGTTTCTTGTGATTGAAGTAATAGATTATTGAGTTGATATTTTTGAGATGTACCAAAAGTGAGAGATATTCTATCATTAAAAATAAAAATGTAATAGACGTTGTTGGGAATCGAACCCAAGTCTGAATCTGCAGAGCAGTCAAGATTTCTAGTCTTCAAAATTGCTTCTGTGCTCCCACTGCACTACAACGTCAATAGTTAAATTATAATTATTTTGTATTTTAGTTAACTATTATCATACACGCTGCTATCATATTAATTCTTATTAAGTAAATTCACCACGCCAATGTTAATAATGCAAATTCATAAATATTCGAAATATTGATTGATAAGTATCTGATCTACTTAATAGTTAATAAATTTCTAAAAATGAGAGATCACTTAATGCACTATTTTAGTGTTTACTCCCAGTTCCAGAGTTCGTTTGAGTTCTTCGTGAACTCTTTTAGCGTTTTCTTCACTTCAGCTGAGTTTTACTTGTTATTGATCATTTCAGCGATAATAGTTAAAACCACAACAGCTTGATAACTGAGAAGGTACTCAACTTCTTCACAATCAGAAATGTGCTCGAGTAAATTGGCCGCATTTCTAACGTTAACCTTTTTAGAATTTAAGATTTAAAACCAGGTTCTGGAAAGGTCCGTTTTGAGCTGAATCTAGTTCAGGCTGATTTTATTAAACGAAGTGCTCAGTCTCTGCTTTGGACAAATTCCATCTGTTCTTCTTGGAAGAGTGAATGGAAACCAAATCAGGTACAAATACAGCGTGAAGATGACCACGTTTTCCCACAGCGGGAAACTCCAAATGGTGTTCATTGCTGCCGACCAATTTGAACCAATCGAAGGGTCTTTTGCATACATGATCGGATACACAATTTACCACAAAATGCTGAATATAACCGAAATACAGATGGAAGTTATAACGAGACCTATGCAGATATCAGTGTGTCTATGACTGAGCATGTTCTTCTTACCGATCTTCTTACAGCTACCTGGTCTGTCATATGCAACCAATGCGCCATTAATCGGAGCGCCTACCAAAAGAGACAAAAATGTTACAATGGCGACTATGTTGTGGATATCGCTGAACTTGGTCTTTCCAAAAATAATTGAGTTGGCATCAGGAAAACAGCCAACCAAGAACTAGGCGCACACACCCATAAACCAGAACACGAGACTTACTTTGGCCAGTTTCAGGTCTACGTGTTTCAGGCGCTGGTAGACGTACATTAGCAGCGGGATCTCCACGAAGAAGCTGAGGATCATCCCAGTCGTGAACCAGTACCAGCCCTTCGGGTTGCGTTCCGAGTCCCAGGAGCCGAGGAAGGAGAACGTGCTGGTCATGATGGAGTATTATTAGGGGTAGTTGGAGCGGTTGAAAGTGTAGTAGGATGCGCCGTAGATGCACCATATCAGGACGAAACCGACGACCGAGTGGACTATTTGCTGCTAAGGGGTCAAGTAACCACAAATATACATGGTAATATTGTTTTTACTTGTTTTCTTGTGTTTAGGTGTTGGGTTAATTGTGTTTAATAGTACGGTTTCATCAGATGTAGTATCAGCTTTTATTTATGAAACGTGGCCATTAAGTTTGGTTGCCTATAACTTAATATCCATTACGAGAAGTGTGTTTCATCTTTTATAATATTGTAATCATATTATTGATTAAACAGTTACTATTTAATAACGAATTTCATAAATATACACTGCGTGTAACGTTAAATAATTAATTGATTTATTATTTATTAATGCAATACTTATTATTTATTGTGTTCTGTATATTTTAGATTATAAGATAAAGTAGAATATATTCATCTATTTAGTTAGACTTAATTGATGTATCTTATATTTATATGTTGTAAAATATAAATTGTTATACTACACTATAAATTTTGTTGTCTCACAAGTCAAATTTGTCCATGGTGGCTGCTTGTAATTTGTTTTTGAGTTGTTTTCTTTGAGCGAATTTTGGTTTGAGTTTTCTACCGAGTACTGGGATGAGGAATGTGATGAAGGCGATTCCGATAGCGATTGATCCGAGGATGATGATCATATTTTGCGCGTTTTTCGTGTATTTGCTGAGGTCGTTCTTGTAAAGGTTTGCTACGTTAACTTATTCGACTATTTTTCCGTTAACGCTGAATGCCATGAAGACAACGAGTCCCGGTGTGCCCACGTAAGTATTTATATCTTTTATGATCTCCGCTGACAGTGGTAAGCTCAGGTTGTACTTGAATTCAACCTGGTTAAAGTTGAGGATGCGCTCGCGCCTGGTGTGCGTGTCGAAGTAGAACTCGGTGAAGTTGTAGTTCACGTCCACTTTCTGTCCTTCAATTAACTAACAGTTTTTGCTCTTCTCGTTCTTTTCAATCGTTAAAGTGAATTCCTCCGTTCCTATGAACCCGTTTGAGGCCACAAAACACGAGTCGTAGATCTTTGTTATCTTGAACCCGCCTGCTTTAAGCATCACATTATTTTTGTAGAACTTGGCCACGAACATGAGCTGGAAATTCGAGTCCTGGGTGGCTAGAATGCGAGCTAGCTGGGCCTTGCAGTCCTTTTCAAGGGCCATGATGCACGGAACTTGGAAACGTATGGTTACGAAGCCGTACTTGGTAAGCGGGACGGTTAAAGTCACTAAGGGCTCACGCTAAGGTTGCGCTATGGATTTTGTCTAAAAGGGTGAGTGGAGGAGGTAATTGGAGGGGATTGAGTTCGAAAAACCAACCAATTAAGTGATGACCGAGTCAGGCTGCATTAAATAAAAGATCTAATAATTGTAAAACTCAGCTAAATTCTTGAACGGAGGACCAACTGGAGAGGGGGTTACGGTATTCGCTATCATATCCACATAAGCGCTATCGCTCTACACCTGCATCTGAATATCAATAAAAGCGCCAGCAAATGAAGCATATTACATCTACGTGGTCTGCATAGCTGCAACTATTGGAACACCAGAATCAACATAATAAAGCTATAATTACAAAAACTAAACGCTCTGAAGCAAAGGCTTACTACCAATACCAGTCATTGAAATTAAATATTTCGTTGCAGCTGAAGCAGAGGCGGGGGAAGGCACCGTTGAAAATTAAGTGGCAACATTCAACTTTTCGTAACGATCAATATCACCATTTTCATAAATTACATACAAATCGGCTGCAGTAATGGCTAATAATTCCGTTGGAACCCCAGAAACCAATTGCGGACAATTTCCAGATGGATTTGATGATATTGCTATCTAATTCGCATCTACACTGCCTACAATATTTGAAAAGCAATTACCTTAAAGACCTCTTTCTGTCTAAACAGCTCCCATTACAGTTCTGGTATAGTGAATAGCAGATTCAAAGGTAATTATAACCTAATCCGATGAAAAATAAGTATTGTCTGTGCATTAAACGCATGGAATACTTAACCCAACAGAAGTATCATAATTATAATCATAAACAATAACCGAATTAGGAATAAAATTATTACTTCCATCAACCAAGGCTGTTGCAAATACAGTCACGTTAATTCCGCGTGGTAATTACCTACAATCTGCTTTACCAGTAGGATTCAAATATATTCTGAACGAACGAACACCATTCAAAGCAACAAACCGAATATTAGTAGCTGGAGTAAAACAATCTACGATTTCAATCTTATTTGATATCGATAAATCTGCTAATGCAATTATTTGCAATATCATTACTTGTGTGAAATGGAATTATATAAATATGCGTGTAATATCATATACTTTCACTATCAAAATTATTAATAATTAATCTATAGAAATTCATTAAAATTCCAAATTACACACTAAACCAGTAGTGACAAATGATTTTTAACGGTCAAATAGGGTATGCAAGGGTATGGCATGTGGGGGAAAAAATTCACCGTTCGCCCAGTATCTACAAATTAAAATATTATTTAAAAATCGACGGCCGATTATTATTTGATATTTATATCTTTATTGTTGTTCGTTGAACTATTAACATCTTTTCTATTTTTATAATTTAGATTTACACAACTGTTTAACTTTTTTAATTCAAAGAGCAGAAAAGGCAGAATAATAAAAACTTGGTAGCAATTAAACTATTGATCAGGTATCATTAATATTAATTAATTTCTACTATGTAGTCATATTACTCAAAATGTATTTAACAAAATTGAGAGAAATATTGATATCTGAAAACTGAAAATAACCAATATATTTTCAAATATTTCCACTTTAATATGATGATCTTATAATCTATTTAATACAGATATATCTACATTAAAATCATTTTTAAATATAGTCTCACTAAATGACCTTGTGCAACACTCTAAAACCTTATTACGCACGTGATTTGTAGATAATAATTTTTGATTCTTCACTAATACTAGTAATACATACAAGTGAAATATATTAACATATTATAATATCATAGGAAATAAATATTTCATCTATAAGTTATTTTAATCAATAATTTACTTTTGTTATCTTTGTTTGTATGAAATTGATTGACATTTGAAGTGATTTTATAAATAACCTTTAAATTGTGTATATACTTGATTTAACAGCATTCCAAATTTAGAAATTTAGTGTAACCGTAGTGTGACAATTATAACTTATTTTTACATATGATTGTTTAAATACAATTTACTAATGCATATGCAATATCATCACCTCATTCTTAGTATTAAGAGTTTGATTTCTTTCTTTGTAAATATCTATACTTATAGGGTACAGCAGTAATAGCTATATTAACTGATATATCCCCATTGGATATTCATATATTGCAACGATTCGTTAGGTTTAATTGACGGCCACTTTTCTACAATACAACTGTCAATTATTTTGAATTATAAATGGCAGCTTCGGAGGGGAACCATAACAAGTGTGCAAATAGTTATACCTGTAGTTAAATTTGTGTCGCTTTATCTGGTTCCTGAGCTTTTAAAACGAAATAGTTAAGCTGGAGTGGGACAAGGACATGCCCGGTTTTGGGCGCACTTTTGGCACTTGTGATTTTGGGGAAGGCTTGACTGCCCTATAATCATAATAGCATAACCGAAAAATACATAAAGAAGAAAATTTCACTTTTTAAATCAGAATAATTCAATATGTCACTACTGGTACACACTAATTTGAAATTACTTTAATGATTCCAAAATGCTTTGAATATATTTGAAAAATCGTGTTTTCATTTAAGAATTAAAAAACTAACTGGACACCATAGTTAGATACATATAAATTAGTTATACATTCCACAAACCGATCTCATATCATACCTCATCTATAAGGATTGTCATTCTGAATCACTTACTCAAACAACCGGAGTTAGTTTGCTATAGGATTAAAATTCAGACGTAATACAGCAAGTCACATAGTTCTATGATTTCCTAAGAGAACAATAGTTACTAGTATTAGTAACGCTCTTAATGGCCTAATATAAGTTTGTTGTTGAGTCTTTATATATTTATATTTATACTGTAAGTATAAGAAGTGGTAAGAAGTGGTTTTAACTAAGCTGTCACGCGGTTTTTGCGGTTTTATGTACGCGGTTTTCTGCGGCACCACACGCGGCAGGCTATTTCGGCCGAACTAGGCTATTTAGCCGTTTTTTCTTAGGGTTTTGGCTTTGTTTTGGCTGAAAAGTTGCACATACCAGAATTTGAACCAGAGACCAAACGTATGTAGCACATAAATACTACCAACTAGATTAAACTCATCAGCATTTAATGTAGAATTTGAGATAACGAAAAATTTAACCAATGTATCACAAAGAAAACGAATCCCTAAGTTTTGAACAAAAATTGAAAATCAAAAATTTGATTTTAATAATTTTCTTTTTTTAAAATATTTCATCTTATCTGTTTTGATTATATGACCGAATCATCGCATCATATCATTGTATCATATCATTCTAATATTCAACATTTTTTATTCAAAAAGAAAATATAATATTTTTTAACTTATAATTAAATTAATATTTATCATTAAATTAATATTTAACCACAATAAGTTTAAAATATTAAATGTTGATGATTTGGAACTCTATAACCTAGGAATTTTGTTTTTAGACAGCAATAGACCTACCTAGACTTGAAAACAAATAACTGTATACTAAGTTAATCCCATTTCATTTAATAACATTTACAACGCTTTAAACAGACAGAAAATGTATAAACGAAAGTAAAGTGAATTTGATAATTCTGATACAGTGGCAACAGTTACGTAAATTACGCACTCTGTTAAATTCAAACAAAAAATAAACACGCTCATACAAGTGCATTCAAAACAGGTAGAATTCACATATTTTGTGGTTTTGGTTCTCTTCCCAAACCAACAGAATCATAATATCAAATCTAATTCAACATCTAATTCAAAAAGAACAAATAATATTTTTTAACAATTATAATATTATATTACCACTTCCCAACTATCAAATGAAAGAAATAGTCTTAAATATTCTAAATTATAAATATAATTAAAAAATGACTCAAAAATACGAATGTAAAATAGAAAACGGAAATTTGCAAATTGGCAACTGGCTAAGAGGAGATCCAGGAATTACAAACTTGAGGTTTCTTGAAAAGTTCAATATTTAAACTTTGACGCTTTATATTAGCAATAACTTAAGTATTAAATTGAAAAATCGCACAATTATAGAATTAATCTTAAAATTACAAAATTCTTTCTAGGATCAAGTTTTGAATTTAAATGTTAATGATTTGGAACTCGAAAACCTGGAAATTTTGTAGTTGGAACGCAATGAACTTGAAAGCAAACAACTTAATAATCTAGCTAAATTTTAGAAACTCCACTCATTGAATGTTTCACATAACTATGTTGATCTGACTCATATTCATAATGTTAAAAGTCTAACTAAATTATATATGGTTTAATGTGGTTTAAAGTAAATTGATGAAATTTAATCTCTAACTAATTTAGAAGTTCTCAATTTATCGGACAATATACTTCAAAACATCGATTCAATACGTTTATTGGTTAATCTTAAAGAGCTGTATATCTATTGGAATAACTAACTTGACATTACTCCATTGAAAAGTTTAGTTGGTCTCATAACATTAAATGTAAACAATTGTAAACTTAAATAATTAAGTGCTTTGAAACCGCTTATCAATTTGCAAAACTTAGATCTTTCTTCCAATGATAACATTGATATTACAGAGTTACAGTATTTGAAGAATCTTACATATTTAAATTTAAAATGTTGTGAATTAGTTTCTATCTGTGTTTTAAAAACGCTTGTTAATCTAGAATATCTTGAAATTTAATAAAATAAAATAGTGTATTTAGACGCAAATCTTGAGATAAAATAATTGAAAATACTTAGAGTGGAACGCAATCAACTGAGCGACTTCTCGTCAATTGAAAAACACAAAAATTTTAATAACCTTGACCAATAAGGTTTGAGAAGTTTTAACATATCAAGTCAGAGAGTACCGTCATAAGAAGAACTTTTTAAGGCCAATTTGTTGAGACGCATTGAGGGCCCGAATATTTCTGTAATAAACATCGAAAACAAACGGGAAACATTTAAAACGGAACTCAATAACTTCAAACAAGAAATAAACGCACTTATGAGTAACGCAGGTTCAAAATAACTCAGGTTCACATCTTATGTGGCTCAACTTTATCAAGAATTAAATTAATCTGTTTCTTAATGAGGTAGTTTAAAGTTGCAATTAAATACGTTACTATAAATATAAGATAAGTACGAAAATGTTTGTCAAGGTGAAGAATCCATAGTGGCTGCTCTTACCAAGGGAACAATTCAAACTGCGTTCAATGTTTATTCTGATTTCAACTACTACACAAGTGGCATCTATCAACACAAGTTCGGTTCAGTTGAAGGTGGCCATGCTGTTGTGGCGTCAAGTACTGGGACGTTCGTAACTCATGGGGTCCAGCTTAGGGAGAGAAGGGCTACTTCCGTATTATCCGTGGTAAGAATGAATGCGACTTTGAAAAAGAATGCTTCTTGCAGACTGTCTTATGATTAGTTTTTGAACATTTATGTTAACATATTATTTAGCATATATTCCAATCATTCATGGCAAAAGTAACTAATCGCGTTGTTCACGTTTTATTTGTAGTATCTGAATTATAAATACATTCTACACTGTTCCTGCTACTAAAATTTATAATATTACAAACATTTGAGGTATTACTGTAAACTTCCTGTTAAACTGGGGTTAGACGACTCCATTATTTCGGGAGAGGTCACGGTTTACCCCACTTTAACTAGGAGAGAATAAATCGACTGTGCGATTCGAATCTGACCGAATATGTGGATTAAATCAAATAATTTACTAAATCTATCTAAATATAAGATATATTTGACAATATAAAATATTTTATATGTTATTTTATAAGCAAAAATCAATAATTTGTTATCATTTTTATATTTTTATTATTATATTGTTTTAATATTCATAAATATTGCTACAATAGTAAAGTATTTTCGATTAAATATTATAGTTATCAAATTTAGTTAGATCTATTATATAATATTGAAGATTAGTGCATTTAAAATATATTATAATGTATTAATACTTGTAAATATTTTCTTTATGAATTATGATTGGAGTGGTAATTTAATATAATTACGTAAAATATATACAATTACGTAATATCTGTATTATTTTGAAATTAAATCTAATTCAAATCATTTATGATAGGACCATATAAAATGCCGAGAGTCGGAAAAGGTGGTCTAGAAAGCGAGTAACCCCCATTTAACAGGGATGAACCTCAACCCCAGTTTAACAGGAAGTTTACAGTACGAATTAACATTTTAATATTCCCTATAAGTATTAAGTTGATTATACTATTAGATGTGTCACAGCACATTTCATTAAATGATATATACAACACTTTGGACAGACCCTTATGATTTGTTCTAAAAGAATTATTAGAAATATTATTTAGCATTGAAAAAGTCAAATATTTAGTATCAAATGATTGTAGAATGCACTATGTGTATAAGAGTATATGATAATTGTAATTATCCTTATTTAAAAGTTGAGCTTTCTTATATAATGGTTGTAATCATTCCTTTATAAAATAAATATTAGTTTACATTTCACTAACCCTCAGTTGATCCAGTTCGAGTTCAGAGACACGAACATCAGCGCGGTGACCAAAACGATCAGATAAAAAATTACTCTCGCCGAACTGCTCTGTTTAACATCCGTAAGTTCCTGTTTTAAGGTGAACGGCGGCTCAATTATTTACTGTTTAAGTGTATATGCGTTTGTAAACTCGTACATGCGCGTGCTCGAGATCTCGAACTTGAAATCGTGCTTCTTTAAGTACTTGGTCAAAAATGAGTTGAGCCCATTCATTGAGCTGAAGCAAGTTGAGGGTTTCACGTCCTAAAATAGGTTGTACATATCGGGCGTAAGTATTTACAGCTTGAACAACAGAGAATCGCTGATCCTGTCCAATTTAAAGTTAATGTTATCGATTGTGAACGAATACGAGTCGTTTGACACGATAGCGTAGCGCATGCAGAATTTACCAGCTGTTATTATGTAGCTGGCCTGCAACACACCAGCCCTGAATAAAATGTCCACCATGTACCAACTCTAACCGAATTACTGGCATATATGACTGTCAAACATATTAAACTAATTCAATTATTCTTCTTATTACCACTAACTCACCTGGTTATTGTGTAGTACTATAAAAGCTCCAGCGTCAATGATAAACTCCTGATTACTGTGGTGTCCGAGCCAACTTTGATTTTAACAAATGTTTATGTAATAATTGCGCTTGAAAATTAAATCACTGTATTTATGCTAATTATAACATATTCAATTAATTCTGCGGTTCATTTCTTTTTCACTTCATCCTTCAAATGACGAAGCACACACGAAGCCGACGGATCACAATACAAGAGCGTCGCATAATGATGAGAATGTGAGAAACAGAATCACAAACTGTTGCAACCAAGAAATACATTGCTTGTTGCCTTCAATGTAGTCTCCAAACTGTTTATTCCATTTTTAAGCACTTTGAAGTTACAGGCAAGCTAGAAGCTTCTCATGCCGATAATAGTGTCAGAAAATTTGACTAAGCTGAGATTTTCGCGTTGTTAAATATCGCCAGAGCCATAGATTCGAAACTCGACGAATCATAGCTGAAAAATACTAAGCCCTTCGTGGAATTTCCATGTCTCTAACAACGGTATCTCGTCTCCTGGCCAAATTCAGTTTAAGCTTCTATGTTGCTAAGATAAAGCCAAAACTTACCGAAAAGCATAAATTGGAAAGTTTGAACTTTGCTCGAATGAACCTGAAACAACCAATTGAATATTGGAGAACTTTTTAGTATACCGATGAGTATCGCTCAAAATGCTATGCAAATCGAGCGAGTAGAGTGCTCAGAACACCTAAAGACGAGTGGAATCCGAAGTATTTTCTCGAAGTGTAAAATATGGACTGTTTTCGTGCATGATCTATAGTACGATTAGCTATAGATATAAGGGTCCATTATGGTTTATGCCGTGCGGTACGACCATGAATTCAATTGTCAATTCTTAAGTTCTCAGACAAGTTACACTTCCATCACTTAATAGCATAACTTGAAGTTGCAACAAGATAACGCCCCGACACATTTTAGTAAGTATATGAAAAACTTTTATACTGCTAACAACATTGAGCTCTATCGCTTTCCAGTAATGAGTCCAGACTTAAATCCACTTTTTCACTGCTGGAATCCACTGAAGTCAAACATTTCCCCTGAAGAATGTACCACATATGACTTATTAAATGAAGAAGTAAAGAGGGCGTTGGAGTAAATCTCGTTAGATATCATCAATCATTTGATTGACTCTATGCCCAAAAGGTTAGAAGAAGTAATAAAATAGAAAGGAGACGCTACTAAACATTGAGTTAATATATAGTTAAAATTAATACAAAAAATAGTTTTGAAATAGTTAGTATTTTTTGAAATCAAAGTTGGCTTGGCGACCACAGTAGAACCAAAAATACTCTACTCAAGCGATCTTTAATCATATATTTACTCCATAAATAGATACGGAGAATAATTATAGGGTTCAGAAAGCGGATTCGTTAGAACTAAAGACTTTGTTCCAATATACTTCGAATATTTTATTATACTTTCACTATGATGAAAAGAGTTAGTTAATAATAATTTAGATGTTGACTATTTATTAATAAGCAACCACGAAGCAAAGCAATTTGAGGGAAATTCATCATTATCATGGTTTACCAACCATTATTTATTGCCAAAATCAAAGCGCTGATATTTTTACATACTTGCATCAAATATTTCAATATTTTATTTGTTATTTTCATTTGAGCATGTGAACATTTAATTAAATTATGAATAAATACAAATTGGTTGTGTTTAGATATTTTTAAGATTTTCTTAGGCGATATAGAACATTAATCTTTAAAATTTAATCTAAAACAATAATTACTGTGTTATTTTTACTTAAATATTTAGATTGGGGATGGTTAGTTGATATTCTGTTATAGCAGAAGCAGTCAAATCGCTATTTGACAATTAGAGAATATCTTTTATTTCTAGTTTTTCTAGTTCTTCATAGACCTAGGCTTAATTCAATATATATGGATTTAACAATACATTATTTTAATAAAATTATAAGTTTTAGAATGGTATTTTAATTGTAATATTATCATCGTAGTATTTTAAACATTAATTTGTTTTCATTACTTCTTTAAAAAGAGTACAATTATCATATTTTAAAAGACTATGCTCATCATATTTAATTTTAAACAACATTAAATACTAATTGCTATCGATGTAACACTATTCACCAATATATAATAGTTGTTTGGATGAATTCGTGGAATAATCAGTAAATATATATTTAGCTTCAGAATAACTAGTATTTACTGTTTCAATAAAACTTAATTAATCATTAAATTGTATAGTATCTTTAATTAGTCTATTCAACACAACTAAATTTGATAAACCTGTTAATTTCGTTTTATCATTTACTTTTGTGAGTATGTTATTATTTAAATAGATGTTATCATTCGTGTTTAAATAACTTTATAATAATTAATTATTTTCGTAATTTAATTACATGAATGAATCCTAAGTATATATTTAAGTCTCTTAAGTTTCTATATATTTTCGTTACCTTATTAGCATTTCTAGACTTAAATTATATTTGCTATATTATTATGGAATGAAAAATAAGTTCGAAACGAAATATTCAAGGTGTTACGAAACAATCATTTCATATATTTAAAATACTGAAATAGATTTAGCAACAATTCCTAATAATTTGTTGTCTTTGACTACTGGAAGTACATAATACAAAACCTTTTATTTATTAAGGGAACTTGATGAGACTATTGGTTATGAAAGCTGTATTTCGTTTGATAAATATTTTTGCAGCACTTGTATGATATGATATCGTAGCTCTTATAGATACTATTTTTGTCCAGTCATTTCAATTGTCTCCAGTAATAGTTCGATTACTTCGCATTCTTACAAATAATTGAATTTTGAGACTGAGCTGTTAACCAACGACTATATTTTTTAATATGTTGCATAGTACTTGTTTTTTGAAATTATTTTATTGTCGAATTGGTTGTTTACCTTTTGGTGTACGATTTTAGTGGAGATAACGACAACTTTAATATTATCTGTGAGTTTACTACTAGGTTTATTATTCTTTTTCACGCTTATGGCCTGCGCGATAACGAAAACTTGTACCATTGTATCTGTGCCGTTGTATTTCGCTCCGATTTTCTGTATGTGATCCGCGACGAGTTTTCCGCTGATGTAGTCAACTTTATCGTCCTCTTCGAACATTTAGAATATGTATTTCGTGCGCACGTCCTTTGCCCGGCCGCTGAACACTTATTTAACCACCTCGCCCACGCTGTACACGTCAATTTCAACGTACGGTCCAACTAATTCTAGAGCAACCGAGAAATGATCCAGGTTGTTTCTGAGCTGGTTTCCAAGACCATTTGACACGTCCACGTAGAAAACTGCCTTGTCCAGTTTTGAGAAAACGAGTCCGGTCAGGAGACCCGTTCCGTCAAACTCTTAATTTTCTCTGTTGGAGGGGAATGTGAACGAATTCGAGCGAATATCCGAAACTATCGTTTCCTCGAGTGGAGAGAATTCGGGAAAAGGGTCGTTTGCTTGAGTAAAGGAGGGAACGGGGTCGAATGAACCGGGATTTGGTGTCGAGAGGTTGTACACGAGCTGGAAAGACGCTGGGTCGGCTCCTTTGAAGTAGGAGAAGGTTTAATAGGACTCGCCGGATAAGTAAATCTCGTTGTGCAAGTAATTGAAGTTCTTAAAAGACAAAGAATTGCTTTGCAGCTGCTATTGAAGCTAAATTAATTTTTGCGCCTGGAAATCCATGTAATTCTACAAAAAGAGACGATTCTAACGCAATTGAGTGAAATTATGCGTTTAAAAAAGCTACGGATCCTTCAAAATTCCATTCAAAACAGACTAAAGTGATACGGGAGACGAAATAATCGTCTATGACTGGTCAAATACCGTCGTATCAAAAGCTAAAATTAATATTTGGAATATCAACATTTGTGCGAAGTGGACAACTACGAATTGACTACTAAATATGTAAATAATACAAATTACATTTAAATTACTGATTTAATATTTTTACATTAAACAACTTTTGGTCCAGTCTATTAAATATATATCAGCTCATCTATTAAATTATCTCTTTAGAACATATAAAATATCAACCAATATCAATAATTAATTTTCAATATACCAATATCATCATACTTCTAATATTAATCAATGGACATGAACAAGAGTTCCAAAAATGATTATTGTGAGTCCAGAATTTTTTAGCATATGAAGATATCACAGCGTAAATTACGTCTAGAGCAAAAATTCTAAAAATGAGAGCTTAGTTTAGTTGCGCTTCTCGTTCCTCGCCACATTCAATTTACTGAGATGCGGCTCGGGCCGAGTTGGGTAATTCCACGTATAACGTCCGGTTTGGACCACGTCCGACCACGACGTGGTAATTATACGTGGTAATTTAAAATTTTCGATCATGAAAGTTGTGAGTAGTCATTTTTTGCATTTTTAGCTCATTCCAAAATGTTGTGTAGGTGGTCGATAATAATTGATTTAATATATATTGTGACATCATATTAAATTTTATTCCACCTCTAATTAACAATAAATATCACAATCAAAATTCTCATATTTATTGAAACCTAAAATACTTTAAAGTGAAATTATTACGTTTAAAATATTATAATTATACTGCGAAACGTATTTTTATGATGAAAAAACGCTAAAATTTTGAGTATTTTATAAAAATTTTAACTTCATAATAATTATTCTGAACAGAGCTAATTTTTCTTTATTTTAAGCTAAAATCTGTAAAAAATTGGGCTTAAACTATAAACTCACTGGAAACCTGCAAATATAATATATTTGCTAAGTTGAAATAATTGTTAAAATTACCACGTCCATCATTAATTACCATGTCAGTTTTGCAGTTACCACGTCCAATTACCCATCTCTACGGCTCGGCCATGGTAAATCGGTTGCGGAAGGTAAAAATCCCCCGGTTCAAAGTGCTGAGCTAGCATCATCAAGGATCGGTATGGTTAAGGGCCATCAACGAGCCTTCATTGAATTGGAAAGCGGTAATCCTATCCTTTGAAACGCAGGTGGTTTGTATAGATCGGCTTACACGAAGCGGCCGCGTTACGCTCCTGGATGCTTGTACCCGAGTCGTTGGTTGCCTTGGCTGCGGAGGTGCGCCTAACGTACATAGGTGTGTCTAAAACGAATGGTCATTCGCGTGAACTTACAGTTCTTGTACAGAAGACCGAACTAGTATAAACGAATGTTAAGTGAGTGGGATATATATTTAGAAAATAATTAGATATAACTAGATTATTCATATTGAAGTGGAAATATTTAAACATAATATTGATTATAACCAAATAATAATATATTGTGTGAGATTAATAATTGACGTCGCTGGGAATCGAACCCAGGTCTGAATTATGGTGAATGCAGCACACAGAAAAGGTGCTACACCCTAAAAATAGTTTCGATGCTCCCACTGCACCACAACGTCATAGCCATAATTATTTAATTTTTGACAGCTTGGTATTAAACAACAATAACCCTCAAATAACATGTACATGTATATACGCAACAATAATAAACAATATGATATGTTTGAAAGAAACTTTGGTTTTAATAAATATTAACAGTAAACCAATATTGGTTATAATATGTTATAATCTTTTGAAAAACGGTAGAGAATATTCCTTAATTATTAATAATATGATATTACAGAAGTAAGGAACGCATGAAAATATCATATTAAAATGTTTCTTGTGATTGAAGTAATAGATTATTGAGTTGATAATTTTGAGATGTACCAAAAGTGAGAGATATTCTATCTATATTAGATTATTAAAAATATAAATGTAATATTGACGTTGTTGGGAATCGAGCCCAAGTCTGAATCTGCAGAGCAGTCAAGATTTCTAGTCTTCAAAATTGCTTCTGTGCTCCCACTGCACTACAACGTCAATTGTTAAATTATAATTATTTTGTATTTTAGTTAACTATTATCATACACGCTGCTATCATATTAACTATCTAGTAAATTCACCACACCAATGTTAATAATGAAAATTCATAAATATTCGAAATATTGATTGATAAAAATCTGATCTACTTAATAGTTAATAAATTTCTAAAAATGAGAGATCACTTAATGCACTATTTTAGTGTTTACTCCCAGTTCCAGAGTTCGTTTGAGTTCTTTGTGAATTCTTTCAACGTTTTCTTCACTTCAATTGAGTTTTAATTGTTGATCATTTCAGCGATAATGGTTAATACTACAATGGCTTGATAACTGAGAAGGTCTTCAACCTCCTCACAATCAGAAATGTTCTCGAGTAAATTGGCTGCATTTCTGATGTTAACCTTTTTAGAATTTAAGATTTAAAACCAGGTTCTGGAAAGTTCCGTTTTGAGCTGAATCTAGTTCAGACTGATTTTCTTAAATGAAGTGCTCAGTCTCTGCTTTGGACAGATTCCATCGGTTCTTCTCGGAAGAGTAAAAGGGAACCAAATCAAGTATAAGTAAAGAGTGAAGATGACCACGTTTTCCCACAGCGGAAAACTCCAAATGGTATTTTTTATACTTTAAGTAGCTATTTTACCAACAAGCTGACCCAAACCACAAAACACAAGTGAAATACAAAATATAGCATTAATTAGATCAATGCAGATATCAGTGTGCCTGTGATTGAGCATGTTCTTTTTCCCGATCTTCTTGCAGCTTTTGGGTCTGTCATATGCTACTAATGCACCATTAATCGGAGCGCCGACCAAAAGAGACAAAAATGTTACAATCGCAACTATGTTGTGGATATCGCTGAACTTGGTCTTTCCAAAAATTATTGAGTTGGCATCTGGGAAACAGCCAACCAAGAACTAGGCACAAACACCCATAAACCAGAACACGAGACTTACTTTGGCCAGTTTCAAATCAACGTGTTTCAGGCGCTGGTAGACGTACATTAGCAGCGGGATCTCCACGAAGAAGCTGAGGATCATCCCGATCGTGAACCAGTACCAGCCCTTCGGGTTGCGTTCCGAGTCCCAGGAGCCGAGGAAGGAGAACGTGCTGGTCATGATGGAGTATTATTAGGGGTAGTTGGAGAGGTTAAAGGTGTAGTAGGATGCGCCATAGATGCACCATATCAGGACGAAGCCGACGACCGAGTGGACTATTTGCTGCTAAGGGGTCAAGTAACCACAAATATATCTAAACGCTGCATTCTCTTTTTCAGAAATTCTGTTTGATTGTGATGACTTACTATTAGGTGTTTAATTAACTGTACTTGCTTCAATATCTTCTTCTGCAATGAATTAATCAATATATTTCTTTTCTAATCGCGTATCAAACCAGATAGTTTAGGGTTATTCTATTTACATAATCATTAGAAGTGAAAATATTATATTATAAAATAGATTAAAACGTATGACTGATAATAATATATGATGTATTTTTCACTAGTGTATTTATATTATTCACAGATGAAGTAAATCATTTTATATTTGGTATAATTTTGAAAATAGTTGGTTAAGCTAATAATTGAAATAAAAAAGAATAGCACAATCTTATAATAAATCGAATATTAGCGAATAATATAAATTGAAAAATCACAATATAATAATTACTTGATATAATATATTATATTATAATACAATTAGTAAGGGAAAACAATGAAATAAATTAATATAACTTAATTAGTTGGTGGTATCAAACACTATAAAATTGTTAATCAAATACTGAATCTAATACTTTAACTTTTAAATTTGTACATAATTCATTTTCGTTATGTTAGAGTTGATGAAACTAAACGAAAGCGCATCTGAAAATCATATTTTAGTTGAAATTATTATTAGGCTTGCACGAATTATAAGTTCAAAAATATTAATTATTGTTTCACTTACTTCTTTTGATCAGTTCTAACAGATATTCTTACTCTTATTAATCTCTATCTTTTTGGGTCATGACTGGTTTTTTGAGCTCCTTTCTAACAACCATTTTCGCATCAATCACTTTGTTCCACAACTTAAGATAAATATGCTTTGCAGCCTTTTCTCCCACGCCCGGATTCGTCATCGCCCGTTGAATAAATTCCGGTTCTGGTAGTTTACAGAGTTATAACCCACTCATTCCATCACCTGTTATCGTTTCTGGCTTTATTCTGTTGTTTGAAGCCTCTGAAATAAATTAATTTACTTTAACAGGATCCCAAACCACCGGATTTTCCGGATTCACGTTTAGTATTTTTGCGTTTTAAACTGCTATTTTCATTTGTGACACGTATTTTAAAGTATTAACGGACTGCTTTACATCCTTCTCGCATGGGGTCACGTGCGCAATGATCATTGTGTGTGACTTTTTAATCGAGGACAGCTCGAAACACTCCTTCAGAAGTAATGTTAGTTTTGAATTCCTGTACGGTATGTGCACATACCGTAGTTCGCCTTCTCTGCTAGAAGCCACCATTCTGGCTTGTAAACAGCTCTTCAAAACCATTAGGGACGAATTAATTGCCGCTGCTTGCTTAATCAGCTCTCTATCGTGTTCTGTTCTATCTCCAGAGCCTTCTGACCCTGCCAAATCGATAATGTAGAATTCTCCTATATCTGCAATTGGGCACGCGTTATTTGTGCACATAAGTTTTAAAACCGCGTGTGATCTGGAAGAGTGATTGTTTCTTTATGTAGCCGTTTGAAGCCTGGATTATTATCCTTGCTTTATGCAGGTGTATGCTTGCTCGAAAGTCTCCAGTTAAATTGTTTGGACGTTCTGGATCACGATGTTGCGCATATTGTCTTCTTTGATGAATATTTCGGTCCCGGTCATGAGGTCGGTGCATTTTTCGCCGAATATCTCAAAGTATTGCATTTGGAACGAGTACTTATTTTCACTGTTCAGGTTGAACAGGTCCTGTAAAACCCTGTTTACCAGGTACGTGGTTGTGTACGTTTTACCTGAGCTCGTTTGACCAAATGACATGCACGTTACAACGCCCGAATTGAAGAATAAATTGATTAAGCGCTCGAATTACAAACTTGAGTACACAATTTCGTTACTGTCAGTGTGCGCAAAGGTGTGATCGAAGCTGAATATCTGCTCTTGGAGAGTTACGTCGCCGAATCTGTTTTTCACAGGCTGGTACAAATACGAATTCGGATTTGAATTGAACACGAGCTGCTAATCAGTTTCGTATGGTAGTAGCGGTCGCACTCGGCATATAACTGAAGCGGAGCGGTTGATATCAGCCAGATTATCTTGCGGATTTTGATGAGTCTCTGCTTATGGTAATTGCTACATTGTGAAGTGGTGTTTTCATAGAATTTTCAATTATAAAGTGTGCTATTTTTAATAATCTGCTTTATAATCTGTATTTCATATACCGTGATAATACAACTTAATAAATCTTAATAATATCACTTAGCTGTGCAATATCCTTTTTATTCGTCCATAATACTCTTGTATTTTCAACGAAAATTAAATGAAATTACGCATTATGTTTTTATCTTGAAGATGTTTTTAAATTATAACATGACAAACAAATCTCAAAATATAAAAGTTAAGGTGCAGTGTTTGTATTTTCTCAAGTTGTTCTTGGATTAGTAATATTTATGATTAGGTATTATTAATATAGGTATTATTATTAATTCATAAAAGGAAGGTTCAATTTAATGTTCCAAGTATTATATTATCTAATATTATATATACATAATAATCGTAATATGATTTATCTCATATATACGAGTTCTTCATTTACTTTTAATTTTTATTGGGCCTTCCACTATTTCTTTTGAAAGCAAATAACACAACAATAATAATAACAACAGCAATAATGACTCCAATCGCAATACCAACACTTGCACCAATACTAAGCTTTTGAGCACTGTAGTCACAGTAGAGCATCCCGTTCAGGGGGAACGTTGTTGGTATGCTATCACCCAAATACATATCCGGTTCGAGAATTCTTGTAAAGTTACCAGAGTTGTACAGGCATTTGCTGTTGCAGCTTTAACTGCATTGTTAGTAATAGGTGCAAGTTTCTGGTGTGCTACAGCCATCAGCAGGCCAGATGTTGCACATGTTAATCTTATCAATAGAAAGCATTTCTGTTAATACACCGATTTACTCTTGTAGGTTTCGAAGGGCATGTTCAGGCAGTTCATATTGATTGGACATGTATCCTTTATATTTAATGTCATTCCAGCAACGATTATTTCTATTTTTGTTGAGCAAGTCTTCGCAGCTTGAAGCAAAACAAAACTCAGCATGTTGATGAGAAAAGGAATGATATATTGCAAGTAGATAAGAACTGCTAAACACAGTTTATTGCAGTATCTAAAATAATCTTTAAGATTATGATGTGTATCTTAATATTTTAATACACGATTTAGAATCTATGGATTACGTTACATACAGTATTTGCAAGTTAAATTAGATACACATTTGGGTATATGAGCATATACTGCATACTGTTATATGACGTTTAATAATTAATTTTTTGCATATATGTATAACTGGAAATTTATATTACAATGTATCAAATGGGGATATATTATCTTTTTGTATCTGTATAATATTTAAGTATAATGATTCTTATCCTCTATGAAATTACTAATTTCATAATCACAAATACATTTATAAAGAGCATTATTCTAAATTGAACACTTAGTCTTATTGTCTCTAATGATAAGCGTTTTCATTTTAACTTATTTAAATTCATTTTTTGAAATTTATTAAAATATATTTATATCACTTCCTCGAGACGGCACAAACAGACTTCATTGAGACTTTCAAAAGCGAAACATAGGCTCTCGCACGTCTATATTTCCACTTTCAAAACGGGCTCAACCCGTCATTTATACCCACTCAGTAAAGATCCAACAGGGTCCTCACGGAGTCGTCAGCAGACCAGTTTTAAAATATAGTTTTAAAATATATAAATATCAATTTATTAATATATATCCCACTCACTTTACTTTCGTTTATACTGGTTCAGAATCGTGTTCTAAACCTTTGAGGGCATCAAAGGTATGTATTAATTTATTAATATATTTAAGCAAAATTTACCTGATCTCATTAGAACCCAAATTAGTTCAGCTGATGGAAGAGTTGAGCAACAGAAGATGTGAACTGTATCTGACTTTAACACGTGTTGTTCATTGCTGCGTTTATTTCTTGTTTGAACTAAGCGAGTGTTATTTTAAATATTTTACCCGTCATTTATACCTCAGTAAAAAGTATATATATCAATATTACTGAATCCATTGCTGAATATAGAGTTTTCACTTCAAATTAAATTTTAAAACATTTCCGCTCCCTATTATCAATGTAACCTATTTATGTCATCAGAAATAAAGAAGACCTACTGAATCACTTTAGTTCTTCCAAAAAACTGGAAATAGTCAATTTAAAGCAAATGGAGAAACTTTTAAAAATGAATGTCTCCCCAGAAATCTGGGAATCTGCTTCAAATAGGAATTTGCTTTCCTTTAGTTAATAATTTGTAAAGCAAACATAAGAATTTAAATTCGATAATTATGGTAAAAGGATAGAATATTTCAATCTTGTTTTATTCCTCACTAACCTAACTGAACTAAAATAATAAAATATCTGATATTTCTAGCATTTCCGAACTCAAAAACCTGAAGAAACTCTTTTTAATAATGAACAAAATCGAAAATATTTCAGCACTTTAATCTCTTCCTGATTTAACACACCTAGATATATAAGACAATAAATTAACATCTTACACACTAGCTTTGCCGAATTTAGTAGAATTAAAACTTGTGTATAACAAGCTACAAGACAAATCTGGGCTATAATATTTTAAAAATTATAAAGATTAAATTTGGCTGAAACAGAAACCAAATTTGAAATAGTTAGATATATCATCAAACAATCTTACAGAAATTAAATACCTTTCTAACTTTGTTGTTTTGTAATTTTTACACATTTTTATAATAAATAACTCTTAAATATTGGCCTCTTAAATTCTGCACTAAACTGACAGAATTAAATATTTCTGCAACAAATGTTGCTGATATATGGTCTTTACAATTTATGAAGCATCTAAATGTACTAGACATGGCTAAAACTTAAATTGTTGATCTGCATCCGTTGTAGCACTTATATACACTATAAAGAATATCTGCATTTGATGCATTCATAATGGATGTTTCACCTCTATCGCAGTTAACTCAATTGGATTCAATACATTTAAAAAATAACAAAATTATTAATGCAGATTCACTTAAGCACAGGAATTTTTCGGAATATGATGTATCCGATCAAGAAGTTCCGATAACAGACGAGCTCAAGTTCCATCACAAAATTCTTGCAGTTCACAGTTCCCATAAACAAATTAGAAACGGAAACAAGATCTCAAAACTCAGACATGCTTTCGCCTAAAAGAAGAATTACGTTTCAGTGATGTTGAACAACCAGATTATGGTGATGAACAAGGAATTGAACTAGTTGGCGCAGTTCATTCAAAATTCGAATACAAACCCGAACTGAGATTTGAATAACACATTATTTTACCATATTTTATCAGATATTTGAAAATGACATATTATTTTAGTATTATTTAGTAATATTATTAAAATAAAATATTTGATTATAACTTTAACTCATTAGGAAACAGTTTAATTCGATTGAAAGAGTTGGGCAACAGAAGATGTGAACTGGATCTGGTTTTAGTGCGCGTTGTTCATTGCTGTGTTTATTTCTTGTTTTAAGTTATTGAGTGCTGTTTAGAGTTCTTTGTGTTTGTTTTAGATTTCTTTGAGTTAAATGTTCGGACCTTCGATATTTCTCAATTTGTTAGCAAAATTAAGTTCTTCTTCTTCAGGCTCCGTTTAATCGTATGTGTGAAAATACGACGGTTATATTTAATTGGATACGTCCTCATCGTTAATTTCATCCTCATAAATGTCTTCATCATTATCAACATCAGTATCTGATAAGTCGATGTTATTAAAATTTTGGTGAGTTTCAATAGAAGTGAAGTCGTTAATTCGATTGTTATTAACTCTTAGGTGTTTTAATTATTTCATATCAATTATATTAGAGTCTAAATACACTATTTCATTCCCTTCAATATCAAAATATTTCAGGTTAATGAGCGGTCTTAAAACACAGATAGAAACTAACCCACAACACTTTAATTTTAAATATGTAAGATTCTTCTAATACTGTAACGCTGTTATATCAATATTAAGATTGTAGGAAAGATCTAATGTTTTCAAATTGATAAGTGATATTAAAGCACTCAAAGATTGTAATCCACAATAACTCAGATCTAATTTTATAAGGCCAACTAATTCCTTCAACGGAGTTATGTTTAAGAATTCGTTACTACTGATATTTAGCTCTTTCAGATTTACCAATATGCCTATTTAATCGATTTTTAAAAGTTAATTGAATGATATATCTAAAACTTCTAAATTTGTAGGAAATTCAACCCATTCAATTAATTTCAACCTACAATCTGATAAATTTAATTTGGTGAGACTTTTAATTTAAAACAGAGGAGTAATGTCAATGCCAATATTTGCACTTAAATCTAGATCTTCTAAATTAAATAACGATGTGATTTAGTCAATATTCTATAAACTACAGTATCCCATGCACAGTTTAGTTAGACTTGTAACATTATGAATATTCGTTAGATCAACGTTGTTGTGTGAAACATCCAGAGTGTGGAGTTTCTTGAACTTGACTAGATTAAATAGTTAATCATCTTCCAGGTTATTACGGTGCAAATCCAATACTTCCAGGTTTTCGAGTTCCAAATCATTGACATTCCAATTCAAACCTGAATCTTCATTAGGCATCAGTATTAATAATTCTTTAATCCTTTTATTTCTAAATTTTACACTCATTTAATCATTAATATTCAGTATTAATGTTATAATATCCAACTTCTCTATAAAGCTCAGGTTTGTTACATCTAATTCCCCGCGATCACCAATTTTTAAGATACCTTTATGAATATTTTTTTAATACCTGAGAGTCATTTTGGCGTTATAATCTATTTTTTGATTATTTTAGTTTTGGATCTTCATAATAAGTTGGGAAGTGGTAAATAGCTATTATAATAGTTATTATAATAAATAATATTTTCAGATATTTTTGTTTGTATCTGGGTATATACACAATATACACAATATACAATGATTTCAATATACAATAAATTAATCATACATGAAATTTACATCTATACTGTACTTTATCCTTTCTCTTATCTCACTTTTCCTTTCTAGCTGACATGAATACGCTGAAAAATATCACAAATAGTTCATAGAAGTTCACGTATATATAAAACATTATATACAGGAGGAGATTCAAATAGAATTAAGAATACCCAACAAAACAATAACAAAAATCCTAACACCCAACAACAAAAAGTACAAATTGCCGCCGAAAGAAAAGCGACCCAATAAAATCGCAAACAAGATAGTTAATTTATGACACTATTCCCAGGTTTAAACCTTGAACAAATAAGAAACAACGCTGTTATCAACAAAAAGATCTCCAAAACAAACTCCATTAGCCCGAAAAAGCTAACGGAGATTCTATGAGGAGGTTTGACGTGTGATAACGCCACGCGAGATATTTGGTTAGAAAGGAATGCTGTTGGTTTCTTATTGATTGGTTTAGAAAGGAAAGGAAATGTGATGATCAGAGAAAATGGATGACCAATATAGACGTAATTTACGGTGTGATGTCTTCATTTGTACGGTTTGTTGTTGGGCAAATATACATTAATCCAACTCTTTAAGTTATATAGCAAAATATAAAGTATGCGACTTTTGAAATATACTTCAATGTAGTTTAAAAAACCATCCTGCTACCCTGCTATCCTGCTTGAAACACCAAAATCTCGATATCCATTAATTAAGGCATTCAATATTTATTTTCAAAAAATAATAAAATAATTAAGAAATCTCAAAATATTTTAAAATATTATCAATATACTATTATTGATTGAAGTCATAATTATTTTTCGTATTTCAAACATTTCAGTTTCCGTTATTTAGGTATTACACTACACATACACTGTATTTTTAATGTACGTGTATCATCAATATTTTATATTTTCATTGTAAATGTATGCAACAACATCATTCAATATATTGTATACAATCTTAAATTCACTTCAAATATGGGTTGTGCTGCTCCTTCAGAAACTGAGTTTACTCCTGATTTTGAATGGCTTAACACACTTTGTATAACTTATGAGAATGAATTATCCATTAAGAAATCTTTTGAAAACGAGTACATTATATTTTCTGGTGAGTTACAATCTGGGAAGCCCAAGTGCGGCCGTATTGATTTCAAGGACAAGGAGTCCAATCTACTCTACTTCATCGGCAAGATTGACTCCATTATCAACTGTCAACTTGCTGGTGAGGGACTTTTAATGCAAGCTGGAAAGAAATCTGACATTTAAATGAGAGGAAAGATCAAAAACAGCACTCTGAACGGTCTTGGTGAGCTAGTTCAGCACGATTCAACGCATATCGGAACATTTGTAAACGGTGTCTTAGTTAAAGGCTGTAAAAAATATAATAAGGGTCACAGCGTAACTGGGTATTTTTAAAATGGGGTTAAACATGGTATTTGCACTGATTAAACACCAACTGGGTACGTTAAAGCGCTTTTTGAGGACAATAAAGTGGTTAAAAAATTAGAAAGCGTTAAAAAGGACGAAAACGGATCATATCACTGGATTTACAAGGGAGAACCGACCAAATACAGTGGAATTAAAACGCATACGCCTCCAGAGAGTTATGACGGGGAGGACAAGCAAATAAAATACAAATGGACCTACAGCGGATAATTCAACGATAACGGAGGCGAGCACGGAAAGGGGACTCTTACGTTCGAAAATGGTGAGACGATCTCTGGTTAATGGAACAATGGTAATTCTCTTTGACAATGAAGTATAATTTTTAACTTTTACGTTTTAGTCTTTTATATTTTTTTCGCTCATGTTCCAAATCTATTGTATTAATTAATAGTTAATAATAGTTTTCACTTTGCGCACTTGAGCATAACGCGTTTCCACTTCCAGAGTTCATAAGAGCCTTTTCCGAATTCTTTGATCCTTTTCTGCGCATTTTCGCGCTCTCCTTCATTTATCATTTTCCCAGCACTTTTTATTACTTCAATCGCGTCATTACTCAGTAATCCTTAAACCTCCTCGTAATCCGCCAAATGCTCCAGAAAGTCCGCCCCACTCCTAAACTGCAATCGTTTATCTTTTATTATCTTGAACCACATCACCGAGAGGTCCGTTTTCAACTAAATACTTTCAAAATTCACCTGTGAAAACGAGCAACTAATTCGTTGTTTGGGCCTCTTTTCATCGGTTCTGAACTCCAAAGTGAACGGGAACCACAGAATGTAAACGTACAAAGTGATTATGCACACGTTCTCCCACAGCGCGAAGCTCCAAATCGTGTTCATCCCAGCTGACCAGTTCGAACCAATGCTTGGATCTTTTTTGAATTAGATTGGATAAACGATTTACCAGAGCACACAGAAGATAACCACCAAGCAGATCGAAATCATTACTAAAGAGATGCAAACGTCAGTCAAACGGTGATTCAGGAGGTTTCTCTTGCCATAATTCGTGCAGGATTTCGGTTTATCATAGGCTACAAGCGCGGCAGAGCACGGAGCACCAACCAGAACACACACGAAGCAAATAACGGCTATTGGATTGTGAAACTGCCTGAACTCCGTATTCCCGAATATCTTGTCCTTGCTGGAGGGGAAAACTCCAATGAAAAACTACGCGCACACACCAACGAGCCAGAAACCGTTAGAAACCGTCGCCAAACGGTAGTTAACCAACTTCAAACGCTAGTAAATGTACATTATCAACGGAATCTCCACGAAAAAGCTCACAAACATACCAATTGAAAACCAATACCAACCATTCGGATTACAATCCTTGTCATTTGAACCCAAATAAGAAAATGTTGAGCTCATAATAGAGTAATGATTTACTTAATTGAAAGTTCCATAAGACGCACCAAAAATGGACCAAATACAAATATATCCAATTATCGAGTGAGTAATCAATTAATTTGGGGATAGAAACCCACTAATGTATCTACAGAATTTATTTTAACATTTAATTTGAGATTTATCTTTTGCCGGCTCCTTTTCAGTCTGTTCAAGCGAGTGTGAAACTATAATTTCTGTTCTGCCAGCTAAATCCATTGAAGTGGAAGACTTTTTGGTCTTTTATACACAATGTTTATTTTACATTAATAATGCTAAGCTGTCCCTTTTTGAAAAAAACCGCGTACAGACGCGGCACCGAAACCAAATTATAACGCGGCAATCAAATCAAAATGCTGATTTCCGCGGTTAATTCCGCGGTTTTTGTAAAATTCATTATACGTAAAGGGATGATTTATAATTGATTAACAAGTGTTTTACTGACATTAATCCTAACATTACTATTATTTCAGTTAACATTATTACTAAATTCAGTTATATTCATCAGTTATCATATTTAGATGATAGTACATTATGCATTACCTATAATAATATATTATTAAACATAAAGCAAACTTTTACTTCTAAAATTACTTAATATAGATACTAAATCGATTATATAGATGATTCTAAAAGAAGTGAAATTATTTATAATTTTTTTGAATAACTATACAATTAATAGTATATTTATTGATATTTTAATTTCATTCATTCAGGTTTCAACTTTATTTGAATTCATAACAAGAGTTCATAACTAGAGTTAAAAGTCATTTTACTAATATGACAGTTTAATCTAGTTGGTAGTAATTAGGTGTTACATACGTTTGGTCTCTGGTTCAAATCCTGGTATGTGCAATTTTTCAGCCAAAACTAGGAAAATCCAAGAAAAAACGGCTAAAAACCGCGGTTCGGCCGAAACAGCTGCCGCGTGTGGTGCCGCGGAAACCGCGTGTTTTGGGACAGCTTAAATAATGCCATTATTATTGTAACTATTCATTTCAATTTGTGTATATTTGTGTTACAATATACAATTTAATATAGTATGAATCTATACTATATCGATTAATTTACTGAGCTGTTACTATATATTTAAATAAACGGTTAATACTTAGCATTGAATTAGTACTTCAGAGTACAATCATTAATTGTATATTAAAAAATTGAAATTGTAAATAAGAATTTATATAGTTCAGTTATAAAACTGTGTAGTTCCTTTATTAGAATATTGGTTCAGATAAATAATATTGGAATTATTAGGAATGATGTTTAAGTTGATTAAACGAAGTGGTTTAAATATTATGTGGCAACAGAAACTTTATCACATTAGTATTACAGTAATAGTAATACTATTATAGTTTAACGGTAATACTATTACATTACTAGTCTATAGTCTAAGATAAAGACATTAATGATCCACAAAAAATTATGTTACATTAAAAGGTTACAACACCATTAGATAGCACTATATAATTAAAGATCATCACAATAGATGATTCGATTTAGAATGTCCCAACTCTAACTGGTAAATTTTATAATATGATAAGTAAATAGAAGTTGGTTAAAATTTATAGATTTAAAGATTGTATATTAATAATATGAATTCTTCACGTTTTAAACAACGCCTAGCTAAAATTAATTTTAATCTGTATATTTTTATTACATTGGTCACGTTTAAATCGAATCATTTGGACTAACATATAGGAAAGTATAGGTTCGTTCACTTATTTACATCAATGATTATATTAATTACCACACTCCAATGCCAATAAGCTAAAAGAATTAATAATAAATAATTGACACAATAGCATAAATAGCATCGAGTCAATATAAAATCGATAAATAAGAGTTGTTAGAAGATTTTTCAAAACTTAGTATAGCGGTATCCAAGAAATTTGCGTGGGATATAGCTGCTAAATAATTAGGGTTGCAAAAACATGAATTATACAGATGGTTTCACGATACATGGGAAAGAAACCGATTGGGTAGTGTTGAAAAAGTTGATGTTCAAATAATCAAGTAAGAAATTTAAAAAGCCTTGTAAAATTAAATTTAATTGGACAAAACATTTCAACAGAAATTAAAACAGCAACTAACAAAAGAATACCACCGAAATTCTTTTACAGTTGCTTTTAATAACTAGAAGAGAATTATTTTAGCCTCTTTAGAAAAGAAATCAAGTAAACAAGGAACTCCAAAACAATAAATAACTAATAATGCAAGCACTGAACTTAATGGAGTCCAGGAAGCGAATTCAATTGTTGATATTTTGAAATAGTTAATAAAATGAGTATAAGTGAATGTTATTTACCAATAAGTATAAAATATTAATTCATTTCAAAAGCAGTAAAATAGTTCACATAAAATAGTTCAGTCTAAATGATCAGTCTAAATGATCAATTTAAAAGGTCATTAATTTCATTTATAATATTTCAAATGCATCGTTTATTCTATTTACTGTTTAGTTAATTGCATTCTTCAGCTTTTTTGATAATTGTGTGAATTACGTGCATTATATTGTATTTGTACAAGCTTGAGGTGAATACTTCTTCCTTCGTGTTTATTTTATTATAAATGTTATCTAAATCCGTTTTAAGCTGCATGACAATGTATCTGTTTACATGAGCGCCCAAGAAATGATGTACCATCGGTATCCATTTCTCACTTATATTTTAGAAACTATATTACTTATCTTTCGAGTAACAAATAACGAAGAAGTTCGCTTGCTACAAAACGTTCCACATCACACGGTAGCTGTAATATTCTTCTTCATCATGTAATTCAGTTAATTTAATGTTATATAGTTTTTAGTTCAAAGTTATTTAGAGTTGAATTCCAATTTTCTCGTCCACGTTTTCGGCCTCGAGTTTACTTTTGTAAAGTTCAACGAAGGTGTTGATGAATTAGGATTTTCCAACACCGAAGTCGCCAACGAGCACAATGTTTATATCTTCCATTGGAGCGGAAATGGTGCTATGTTATAAAAACAAATTGATAGCCTGATTATGAACATGAAAAGGCGTTCATATTCTAAAATACACATAAATAATAAATTGTTTTAGGATAATGTTAATGAATGAAAAAATATCCGTATCTCTCACTTTTTCATAAGTTCGCCAATATTTAGGTTTTCAAGTTGTTAAATATACTTTGGATCAACACCTGATGATCTAAGTTTATTGATCTTCTCTTGCTTGAGTGCATTCAACATTTCTTTCCTTCTATCTTCTTTAAGTTTGATTTACTGAAGCTCAGCCTTCTTATCCTCAATTATAATGGACTTTTCTTTTGATTTGATTTGTTTCTCGAAATCTTCTTACAGCGAAACGGCTTCTAATGCTTGCTTTTATCTTCTTTCTAATTGTTCTAATTACCAGTTCTTGCGTTCTTACTTCATTTTTTCAGCTTCTCTTCCTGCTTCAAGAGCAAGTTTTTGCTATTTGATGTTTCTTTGCTCAGCGGATAGTTTCTCGAACTCATGAGCATCCTCTCTTTCCTTGATGGCCTTTAAACGGGCAGCTTCTTGTTTGGCCTAATATTAGCGATTTTCTTTTTCCATTGTGGCCTTTTCTCTTGCAATTTCAATTTCGTTTCTTACCGCGAAATTATCTTAGTATTCTTGCTGATCTTACATAAATTTCAGAGTGTTCTCCTTTTCTACCTGTCTCTTTCTTTGTTCTTCCTCAATGTGTTTAGCTTCATCAAGTAACAGTTGTTCTTTAATTTTTAAGTCAAGCTTCTTTTCTTCTTCTTGATACTTTAGTCTCTTAACTCTTTGTTCCTCGTTGATTTTAGCTGTTTCAACGTTAAGTCTTTGAATTTCGATTTGCTTTTCTTTTATTAGTTCAATTTCATGTTGCATTTATTTTTTAGCTTGTGCTTTGAATTCTTCAGCTTCTCTGAGCTTTTGCTCTTCTTCTAAAAGAGCTTTTTGTTCTTTGCGCTTTAATTCGATTTCAAAAGAGGTTTTCAACATTTCCCGTTCTCTAAGAGCAGCTTCAACTTTAAGATTTTCTTCTTCTTTTAATTTTTTGAGTTATTCTTAGTTCATTAAATGTTGTTTTTGTTTGTCAACTTCGATATCAACCTTTGAACGTTATTAAATTACTATTTAACGATCTCTAACAGCGAATGCTTTGGCTTGCATTTCCAAAGTATTCATTATTTTCGCTATATCATCGTCCTCAATTTGAGCCCGAATAGCGTCATTGTTAAGTTGCATGGCACGTTGCTTTTAGAGGGTTTCCGCGTTAGTTGGTTTTGTTTGAGTTTTTCTCAGTTCGTCTCCAATCTTTGTGCGTTCTGCTCGTTGTTTAGCTATTTCGTCACGAGTTAGAAGCTAGTTCTTCAAGGTTGTTCTCAACCTATCTTCAACTTACAAATTAGATTGCGCGTTTCCGCGAATACGGTCTAAATCATTTTAGGTTATTATTTATCCGGATTATTGCACTGGGACTGGACGAGCTGAAAGTTGATGAGTTGGCACAACGTGTGGCATTATTTTTGGCGGGCGGAGCGGAAAAGAATAATTTAACATAATATAGTATAATATCTGCGATATAGTTTCAAAAGTCACCTCATAAATGTCAATTGAAATTGAGGAGTTATTAAAATGTTAAAATGTGCTGGGTGTGTATATTTTTAATGAATAAGGTAAGTTTGAATCAAAGGGTAATCCAGAATTGGTTCCTAACAACATAATGGCGATTGCGCAAAATGCTATTCAATTAGTGAAGGCAATTGACCCTTAGGACGATCCTCGCATTGTAAAACTAATATCTGACAAATACGAGTATTAAATAGCACCAGAGAACGACAATTATATTCTTGTTGTAAAAAGAATTGAGTGATGTTATAAATTTTATGATTTAATTTTGTATAATATATAGTAATTGTATATATGTTTTCACTGCGAGAGGCACGCACTGATCAGCATTCCGACGCAAAGAATGGTGACTGATCCGTAAACGATTCCCATGTTTGTTTTCGTTTCTTTTGTAGCAGTTGCTGCCATGAGCACTGGTACGAAGTCGTCTTGCTCAATCGGGTTTTCATTTGACAGTACCCCTTGGAAGCAGTAGTACACGCACACGTGCGAGTTTGGGACAACGTTGATCGTGTAGTTGAAGTGCTTGTCAATGTTTATGGTTCCGTTATCATTTTTGTACACGAAATCGTAGTGGTCCTTTATGGTCATTGAACTCTTCGTGTAAACTGGAGAGCTCTTTGAGAGTTCGCACTGGTGCTGGTGCAGGCTGCACGTGAACGAGGCCTTGCTCGGAATAGGATATATCATCGCAAACACAATGAACAGCACCAAGAAGATGAACGCGAGAATAAGCAGCGACCAACGCGCGATTTTTCGAGATACTTCCTTCATTTGGAGGCGAATAATAATAAATAATAATGTACAGATAATATAATCAAATAAATGTGTTTTCATTTCTATTTTGAATATTTAAATAAATGCATCACAATATGGTCCATACTACGTGAATTACGTTTATTACGGTCACCCTTCTTCTCATTTCACGATTTCTATAATTTCTAACCAATGATCAAAAAACTCACATATTGCTAATTCTAACTTAATATTTCGCACTCTAACTTTCTCACAGGATCTCCGATAGCTCTTCCGAACGCTTAAAGTTATTAGTTCAAGGTTTAAACTTGATTAATTTCATTCGTATATCCGAAAAAATATAAACGAAGCCCTAATAAGTGGATGAGAATTTACAAGTAAAATTCTGTTGTATTTGAAAATGCCTATGTAAGAGAATATTACTTCATTGTGAAAAACAAGCGCTTATCAGCATCGCGACGCATAAAACTATAATAGATCCATAAACTCCACCCATTATCTTTTTGGTTGCAGGTGCTGCTTTGGCTGCCATGAGAACTGGGACAAAGTCCTCCTTCTCAACCTCTTTATCACGACTTATTGTTCCTTAGAAACAGTAGTACACACAAACATGTGAATTGGGAACAACATTAATTGTGTATTCAAAGTGCTTGTCAATTACAATATTCGTTCCGTTATCAGCTTTGTATTCAAGGTGAAAATCGTAATTATCTTTAATTGTCATTGCACTCTCTGTATAAACTGGTGAGCTATTTGATTTTTTGCACTGATGCTAATACTAATCACAGTCAAATTTTACTTGGTTTGGAATCGGATATATCATCGCAAATACAATAAATAGTACCAAGAAAAGAACTGCAAGGATTAATAAAGACCAGCGAGCGATCTTTCGAGAGACTTCCTTCATTTGGAGGCGAATAATAATTATAAATATTGTGAAACACAATTTAATAACATTTTCATTTCAAATGAATGAAATGAACTCAAATTATTTGTTGAGTCTCGGTAATTTAATACGACAGGAAAATGCTGGGTTGGCGAAACACTTGTACTCTATGCACTAATACGAGCAAATAATATCAAGCAAACCAATCACAAAGTCTTCATAATTTTGCAGTCGATGCGGTAGCACTGATATCAAATGCTCCATTAAAAATAATAAAGTTGCCATTAAATGCACCTGTAAAAATAAGTGAATGAATATTTTGATGACACATTCACACATTCTCTAAACATAATTTTCATTTTTTAATAATTTCTAGTTATAGTTTAGAAAAGTTATCAAGTCGACTGGAAGATTGAACAATAAAATTCTTAAATGATCTAATTTCATTAAGAATCTACGTGATTTAACTATTGGAAAAGATGAACAATTGAAGAAAGTTTGTAGAAGTTAAATATTATGACATTATTCACTAGGAAACCGCATGACTCAACTGTTGGAAGAGCTCAGCTGCGGAAGATGTGAACTGAATGTGATTTGCGTTTTTGAGAACCGCGTTTACTTCTTGTTTACAGTTGTCGAGTGCAGTTTTAAGCGTTTTGCGTTTGCTTTGGATTTCTTTGAGTTAAATGTTCGGGCTCTCGATATTTCTCAATTTGTTGGCATAATGAAGTATTTATTTGGACGGTTCTTTCTAATCAGATATGTTAAAACATCTACGACTTTCTTCGTTTATGTTATTATAATTCCTGTGTTTTTCAATTGATGTGAAGTCGCGTACAAAATTATCGTTAACTCTTAGTTTTTCTAGTTTCTTCATCTAATTAAGATTAGCATCAAGATATACAATTTTATCACAAGCTATTGATAACTCTTTGAGATTGACAAGAGGTCTTAAAACACAAATGGATACTATATTACAATTATTCAAATTTAAATGAGTAAGGTTCTTCAAATACTACAGCACTGTTATATTTATGTTAAAATTATTGGAAAGATCTAAGTTTTGCAAATTTATAAGAGGTTTCAGAGCACTTAATTATGAAAGTCCACAAAAGCCCAGATCTAATTTTATGAGGCTAACTAAACTATGCAGTGGAGTTATGTCTAATTAGCTATTACATCTAATATTTAGTTCTTTAAGATTTACCAAATTGCATATTGAATTAATGTTTTTTAATTTATTGGAAGATACATTTAGAACTTCTAAATTGGTAAGCGGCGTTATTTAATTAATATTCATTAAATCACAGCAACACATAAATAATTTGGTAAGACTGGTAACAATATGAATATGCGTTAAATCGACTTAGTTCCATGAAACATTAAGAGTTTGGAGTTTCTTAAATTTTGATAGATTATACAGTTAATCGTTTTACAGGTTATTACGGTCTATATTCATAACTTCAAGGCTTTCGAGCTCTAAATCATCAACTTTCAAATTCAAAACTTATTCTTCCGTATTTTCTGATAATCTCAGTGTTAATTCTTTAATAGTTCTACTCTGTAATTTAACACTCATATTTGAGTTAATATATAGCCTCAGCGTTTAAATATTCAACTTTTCAATAAACTTCAAGTTTGTTGGCACTTCTTGATATCCAGTAAACCAATCACCGATTTCTAAGCTACCGTCTTTAATTATCTCTTCATATTCGCGGGCTATTTAATCATCATATTCCTAATTTTGAACAATTTGGTTTAATTCTGTCATTAATCAGACAAGTTGGGAGTGGTAAAATAACAATTAAATTGATAGAATTTATATTTTATATTATTTATTAAGGCTGTTATGGGGCTGATTTTTCAGTTTTGTCCCGGCTTTAGCTAAAACCGGGATGACTAAACCCAGCCGGGTCCCGGATTTCTCTGGGAAATGCCCTTCCGGTATCTTCCAGTTCATAAAAAATTCCTGGGATTATATTAGTTGAAGTGGGAAATAATTGATAAATAGCAGTATATCGCGTTGTTATGTAAGAATATAAGTTAATTTTCCACTTTACAAATATTAGATTAGTTTAAAAATAGACTATCTTCAATTAGCAAAAAATTAAATTGTGAAAATTACTAAGATACAATATAGTTATATACTTTACGAAATTAAAGGATTGTGCATATTTATCTTTAAAACAAATTTCTTTTTATTTGTGTCGTCTCGAGTATTTTAAATATATTGTATTTTATATTTTTGTATATTACGAAATGAACAAAATATATTATGACATTATTCACTGGGAAACCGTGTGGTTCAACTGTTGGAAGAGTTCAGCTGCGGAAGATGTGAACTGAATGTAATTAGTGTTTTTGAGAACCGCGTTTACTTCGTGTTTACAGTTGTTGAGTGCAGTTTTAAGCATTTTGCGTTTGTTTTGGATTTCAATGAGTTAAATGTTCGAGCCTTCGACGCCTCTCATTATATCGGCTTAAAGAAGTTCCTGTAAAGACAGAGGTGTCTAATCAGATATTACAAAACATCTATAACCATTTTGGTCCAGTTTATTAAAATTTTTGAGTTTTTCAATTGATGTGAAGTCGCTCACACGATTACCATCCGCATAAAGATATTCTAATTATTTCATCTCTTAAAGACTTGAATCTAAATCAACTATTTTATTATATGCTATTTATAGCTGTTATAATTTCACTAGTGGTCTTAAAGCCCAAACAGAAACCATATTACAATAATCCAAATGTAAGTGAGTAAGGTTCTTCAAATGTTGCAACGCTGTAATATTTATGTTAGAATTGAAGGAAAGATGTAAGGTTTGTAAATTTATAAGAGGTTTCAAAGCACTTAACTGGCCAAGTTCACATCTACTCATATTTAATTTTATGAGGCCAATTAAATCCTTTAACGCAGTTATGTCAATTAATTTATTTGCGCCGATGTAAAGCGCTTTGAGATTTACTAATTAACGGATTGAATCAATATTTTGTATATTATTGGAAGATAAGTCAAGATCTTCTAAATTAACTAACACCTTAATTTAGTCAATATTACTTAAACCGCAGCGTCGCATTGATAGTTTAGTTAGACTTATAACACAATGAATATGCATTAAATCAACATTGTTTTGTGAAACATCCAGATTCTGTAGTTTCTTGAACTTAGCTATATTATATAGTTAATCATTTTTCATTTAATTATCTTATAACTACAAGATTTCTAGATTTTCGAGCTCAAAATCATCAATATTCCAATTCAAAACTTAATCCTACTTATTTTTTGGCAATTTTAACGTTAATTCTTTAATTTAGTTGTTTCTCAATTTTAAATTCATTTTTTCGTTAATATAAATCTTCAAGGTTTGAATATTAAACTTTTCAATAAAACTCAAGTTTCTAACATCTGGATCTACTCTTTCATAATTACCAATATCCAAATTACCACCTTAAATTTTATCTTTAAACTTGCGAGTCATTTTAGCATCGTGTTCCTAATTTAGAATATTTTAGTTTTATTCGGTCATTTGATTAGTTGGGAAGTGGTAAAATAACAATTATATTATTAGAACTTGTTTTGTATATTTTAGCCAAAAATTGTTGGGAAACAATAAGGAGTATTCATTGTGTACTCAAAAATTGAATATTCATTATGAATATTCATTATCCTTTAAAAAATTGTAAATATAACCTAGATAAAATAGTTAATATAACACATATTCGTTATATTTTGAATCAAAATATATTATTACATTATTCACTGGGAATCCGCGTGATTCAACTGTTGGAAGAGCTCAGCTGCGGAAGATGTGAACTGAATGTGATTTGCGTTTTTGAGAACCGCGTTTACTTCGTGTTTACAGTTTTTGAGTGCCGTTTTAAGCATTTTGCGTTTGTTTTGGATTTCAATGAGTTAAATGTTCGGGCTCTCGATATTTCTCAATCTGTTGGCGTAACGAAGTTCTTCTTCTTCAGGCTCCGTTTAATCGTATGTGTGAAAATAGTAATCCTTGACTGGTATATATTCGTCGTAATCATATGTGTAATTATCATCTTTAACTCCATAATTTTAGTGATTATAAACAGATGTGAAGTCGCTAATTCGATTATGCGCCATTAGCAGTTGTATTAACTATTTCATATCGGTAATATTTGCGTCTAAATACACTATTTTATTTTAACAAATTTCAAGGTATTCTAGATTAACAAGCGTTCTTAAAACGCAGATGGAAACTAAATTGCATTAATTCATTTGTAAAGTTAGAAGGTTCTTCAAATACTGCAACTCTGTTATGTTTACGTTAGAGTTGTTGGAAATATCTAAGATTTGTAAGTTGATAAGAGGCTTCAAAGCTATTAATGATCTTAGATCACAATCCGTTAGATCTAATTTGACGAGACTAATAAGTTTCTTCAATTGGGTTATGTCTAAGTTTTTGTTTTAACTGATGTTTAACTCTTAAAGATTTACCAATTTACGTATAGAATCGACGTTTTGCAGTAAATTATTAGATAAATTGAGAAAATTTAAGTTAGTGAGTGAACCCATCTAATCAATTTATTTCAAATTACAAACTGATAAACATAATTTTGTAAGACTGATAATTTTACAAAGTGGATTAATATTGAGGTCTTTGTTTATAATCAAGATCTTCCAAATTAATTAATGATGCTATTAATTCGATGTTCTTTAAACCGCATTCTACCATATACAATGTAGTAAGACTAGTAACGTTATGGATATGTGTTAAATCAACACTGTTCTTTGACACGTTCAAAGTGTGGAGTTTTTAAAACTTAGCTAGATTAAACAATTAATCGTTTCCCATGTTATTATTTTATAATGTCAGAACTTCGAGGTTTTCGAGTTCAAGTTCATCAACAATCAAATTTAGTAAAAGTACGGTATCGCCCTCAAAATGTACATACTTATCCATTGTTAAATTTTTAATTGTGCTGTGTCTCAATTTTAAATTCATTTTTTCGTTAACATAAATCCACACAGTTTAAATATGTAACTTTTCAAGAAACCTCAAGTTTGTCACCTCTGGATCTCCATTTGCCAAATTACCGATGTACAAACTATCACCATCATAAATTTTACCTTCGTATGCGAGAGTCATTTACTCATCGTATTCCTAATTTAGAATATTTTAATATATTTTAGGTCATTAGATGATTAGTTGGGAAGTGGTAAAATAACAATTAAATTATTAGAACTAGTTTTGTATATGTTAGCCAAAAATTAATGGGACATAATAAGAAGTATTCATTGTGTACTCAAAAATTGAATATTCATTATGAAAGTTCATTATCCTTTAAATATCTAATTTTAATAAATTGTAAATATAACCTAGTTAAAATAGTTAATAATAGTTAATAATAGTTAATAACACATATTCATTATATTTTGATTCAAAATATATTATGACATTATTCACTGGGAAACCGCGTGATTCAACTGTTGGAAAAGATGAACAACTGAAGAAGTGAATTGAATATGATTAGACTACACGCTATTCACGACATTTTTTATTTATTGTTTAAAATTATTAAAGATTTTACGTGTTTTGCGTTTGTTTTGGATTTCTTTGAGTTAAATGTTCGGGCCTTCAATGTGTCTCAATTTGTTGGCAAAATGAAGTACTTATTTAGATGGAACGCTCTAGCCTGAAATATTAAAACATCTCTAACCATATTCGTCTGTATTATTATAATTTAAGCGTTTTTCAATTGATGAAAAGTCACGTATTCGATTAAAACCCGCACTAAGTTTTTCTAATTATTTCATATCATCGAAATTTACATCTAAATAAACGATTTAATTACAAGAGATACATAACTATTCTAACTTCACAAGGCGTCTTAAAACACAGATGGAAACTAAATCGCAATATTATAACTATAATTTAGTTAAGTTCGCCAAATGTTGCAAATCTGTAATATTTATGTAAGAATTGTTGGAAATGTCTAAGTTTTTTAAATTTATAAGACGTTTTAATGCACTTAATGATATTAGTCTACAACAACTCATATTTAATTTTATGAGGCTAATTAAATAATTTAACGCAGTTATGTCAATTAATTTATTTGCGCTGATGTTAAGCTCTTTAAGTTTTATCAATGATCCCATTGAATCGACGTTTTTCAAATTATTTGAAGATACGTCAAGAACTTCTAAATTTGTTAATGATGATATTTCATCAATGTTCTTTAACTCACATTATTGCATATACAGCTTAGTTAGACTTGAAACCATATGAATGTGAGTTAGATCAACATTATTTTCTGAAACATACAGAGCACAAAGTTTTTTAAACTTAACTAGATTAAATAGTTAATTATTATCCAGTTAATTACCGTATAACACTAAAACTTCAAGGTTTTCGAGCTCCAAATCGTCAACTTTCAAATTCAAAACTTATTCTTTCATATTTTTTGATAATCTCAGATTTAATTCTTTAATAGTTTTACTCTGTAATTTAACACTCATATTGTCACTAGTATAAATCTTCAACGTTTAAATATTGAATTTTTCAAGAAACTTAAAGTTTGTCACCTCTGGATCTCCACTTTGCAAATTGCCGATTTCTAATCTACTGTTTTAAATTTTACTTTCATATTTGCTGGTTATATACTCATCGTATTCCATATTTAGAATATTTTAGTTTTATTCGGTCATTAGATTAGTTGGGAAGTGGTAAAATCACAATTTTATTATTAGAACTAGTTTTGTACATGTTAGCCAAAAATTAATGGGACATAAAGAAAATAAAGTATTCATTGTGTTTAAGTATTCATTATCTACTTAATCTATACGTTTCATTTTACAATCTGATATATTTAATTTAGTAAGACTGTTAACGTTATAAAATGACTCACTTAACTGTAACATTATCATCAGTACTAAGGCTCAATTCAATTGTTAACGTATGAATCTTTGAATATCTAATAAATTTGGGAAGCTAGGGAAACAACTACTAAGCTTAAACAAGTAGATATGTTATTTAAACTTGGTTACTGCATTTTAAACTCTTCAGCTTATTCTATTAAAAATTCCATTAAATTCTATTTTGAGTTATTGTGAATAAATTATATTATATATAATATTATATATAATAAATTTAATAACTCCAGACATGGTATGCTTACTATGAAATATTCAGCTGATATCCACAATTTAATCTGAAGTACCGCAAACTCCACTTGGAGTGACAAGAAAGAGGATACACTGATTTTTTAAATTTAATAGAGTCTATATAGATATATATGTATAATATTAATGATATTCCTACCTAGTATAATAAATATATTTCTTGAGATATTCGAGTTCAAATTTTCAAATATTTTTCGCTTTATAATTCAGTACACAGCAAAGATCGCCAATACGTATGTAGGTAGGGAATATATGTTAGCATGTGAAATGATGATTGCCCTTTGTTTCATAACTTTGCGCAAAATATGATATTGATCAAAAATGAGAATCTTAATAAATTTGTTAGTAAATGTAAGATAGAAGCTCTGTATTAAACGATACTGAAACACATAGTCTGAATAGTTTTCAGTTAATTAGTACAACCATTTAATCAGTTACGATTTAAATTGGGAACTAATTCAATTCTGAATAACTTAGATTTCATTATGAAGTGATCTGATAATCAACCGTATACGTTATTATATTACATATTAGCTACTATTCGTACGAATTAATTGCGCAATTATATTGCGCTGAAATAATGATAATATTTGGTTCATATTATTATAATTACAAATATTAATAGTATTGAATTTAAGCACATTAATTCAATTCATACACTCCAAATGACAAAAATTATTGAATGTGTTACTTCAGCACTGATATAAATCAATAAATTAACTAAATTAATTTAAATAAAGTAGCAGCTTCTCTGTGTGGGAATATTTAAGTCACAAATATAACATCATATTCATTCTGAAAAACACATCAAAACATGTAACATTTAAATACTTATTAACTTATTACAAACAATATCATATACATAAAACACATTTTAATAACAATATTATATAAAACAATGACATATATATATGAATAATTATTTAATATGTTCTAAAATATAATAAAACACTATATAATTATTAAAAAATGATAACAATATAAGTTTAGATAACCTCACTACAGTTATGGGAGGTGGAATTGCTTTTTCTTGTTTACTATGTGAGTAATTATATATTAAAATATTTTGCCACTTCTAATGCGGATGACAAATTCCAATAAATAATCTCAAGTTGGAGATTATTCATGAACTACTCATTAACACAAGAGGGCCAAAAATATGATTTCGATCGTATTAGACCATAATCGACTATTCAAAGTCGGTATTTAATATTCCAAAAAGGAAAAATAGAAATTACCACATGCAATAAAAGGACGGCAATGACAAAAATAAACGCGGTAGAAGATGTTTAGGGAAGGTCAACTAATTCACTTAACAAACTTAGGCAGTTCTGAAGCGTTTGTATTCTCTTCATTTCTGGGTCCAACGGATGAATTCATAAAATATTGTACCAATCTGAACTAGTTATATCACTTGTTTAAGATGTCCCTGTGTAATTTCTACGTTTTAGTCAACAAAACTAATTTATGAAAGATTTATCTCGAAAATATATGGTAGTTAAGCCTGATTGGAGAAAAGAATAAGAGGATCCAATGATTGGTATACGGACGCAATATGTAATTTATAACTAGTAGCGCAAGCACTGGACCTGCAGAGGACCTCGGTGTTCATCTTCAACTGGGTCAATCTGAACGATTTTAGGTATTTCTTAATCACGAAAAACAATGGAGGACTTTTTCTTTCAATCTCAACCGGGAGCTCAAGATGAAGTATTGGTACTTCGCTTAATTAGAATTATAATTCAGGTAGTTACAGTCGCTTTCATTCTCAATATTCAAATAATGAATGCATTTTTGTTTCTTGAAGAATGGAATCAAGTGGGTTAGTCGGGCCCAGCATTAAATAATATATTGATGCTACTCTAAAACAACAGTTATTTTACTATGATCTTCCACTTCCATTTCATAATGAGAAATCAATTTTCTTGATTGTTAAATTATACAACGTTAGGTAAAGTTGAAACTTATTATTGAAGTATATACAGAGTTATATACGTTAATTATTGTAGCACAGCTATCCAAGGCTCAACCAGGCCTTGATGTGATTGAAGCACTTTACAAATCAATAGTAAATAGAGTTAATGAGTGTATTGATGAGGAGGGAGAACACACTCATTATTGAGCCGGGCAGTGATATAAGTAAGATTCAAATAATAAACTTCATTCTTCTTCCTAATTCAAAAAAGCATTTCGAGGGCCCACCACTGTACTTTAAAATGAATATAACTAGTTTGGTGTGGAATAATATACTAAAATAATTCATATAATAGTGAATAAAAGATAATTATTGTTTGTTTATATAAACAAATGAGAAGTAAAGTATTGAATGACTTAAACCCCGAAAATAAACAACGTTCAAAATATAATCACTCAGTTTAGATACGATAATAGTTATTGCAGAAGGATTAAGCTTTTAATCAGATAGGGATTTTTAGAGGCTATTTAGAAATGATACTTACTGTGGTCGCCAAGCCAACTTTGATTTCAAAAAATACTAACTATTTCAAAACTATTTTTTGTATTAATTTTAACTATATATTAACTCAATGTTTAGTAGCGTCTCCTTTCTATTTTATTACTTCTTCTAACCTTTTGGGCATAGAGTCAATCAAATGATTGATGATATCTAACGAGATTTACTCCAACGCCCTCTTTACTTCTTCATTTAATAAGTCATATGTGGTACATTCTTCAGGGGAAATGTTTGACTTCAGTGGATTCCAGCAGTGAAAAAGTGGATTTAAGTCTGGACTCATTACTGGAAAGCGATAGAGCTCAATGTTGTTAGCAGTATAAAAGTTTTTCATATACTTACTAAAATGTGTCGGGGCGTTATCTTGTTGCAACTTCAAGTTATGCTATTAAGTGATGGAAGTGTAACTTGTCTGAGAACTTAAGAATTGACAATTGAATTCATGGTCGTACCGCACGGCATAAACCATAATGGACCCTTATATCTATAGCTAATCGTACTATAGATCATGCACGAAAACAGTCCATATTTTACACTTCGAGAAAATACTTCGGATTCCACTCGTCTTTAGGTGTTCTGAGCACTCTACTCGCTCGATTTGCATAGCATTTTGAGCGATACTCATCGGTATACTAAAAAGTTCTCCAATATTCAATTGGTTGTTTCAGGTTCATTCGAGCAAAGTTCAAACTTTCCAATTTATGCTTTTCGGTAAGTTTTGGCTTTATCTTAGCAACATAGAAGCTTAAACTGAATTTGGCCAGGAGACGAGATACCGTTGTTAGAGACATGGAAATTCCACGAAGGGCTTAGTATTTTTCAGCTATGATTCGTCGAGTTTCGAATCTATGGCTCTGGCGATATTTAACAACGCGAAAATCTCAGCTTAGTCAAATTTTCTGACACTATTATCGGCATGAGAAGCTTCTAGCTTGCCTGTAACTTCAAAGTGCTTAAAAATGGAATAAACAGTTTGGAGACTACATTGAAGGCAACAAGCAATGTATTTCTTGGTTGCAACAGTTTGTGATTCTGTTTCTCACATTCTCATCATTATGCGACGCTCTTGTATTGTGATCCGTCGGCTTCGTGTGTGCTTCGTCATTTGAAGGATGAAGTGAAAAAGAAATGAACCGCAGAATTAATTGAATATGTTATAATTAGCATAAATACAGTGATTTAATTTTCAAGCGCAATTATTACATAAACATTTGTTAAAATCAAAGTTGGCTCGGACACCACAGTATCTTGTCACTCCAAGTCAAACTCCCATTGATTTTTTAATATTGAACTCCAACTTCGCTTCTTTAGTTCATTTACAGAAATTTAGAAACAGGTGGAACTTTAAGAACGGTCCAAACATCAAATAACACAGATTATCAACAAGTATAAGTTAACGAATTTCCCTCGAATATAAGTAATTAGTCAATTAGCAATCGAAATAGGTAATGCTCCTTTTGTAAATTAATATTATGTCGAAACTGCTTGTGTTAAACTCGATTTAAATAATTTCACGAAGAATTATTTATTGGATTAGGTGTATCTGCCAGATTTTCGAAGAAATAATCGTAGCTAAGACTCATAAAATTTTGGATACATAATTTAAATAAAATTTTACAAAAGTATTTACGATCAATGAAATATAATCACATACAAATAGTTACAACCTTTAATCTAGTCTCATTGTTCCAAAAACGATTTGTTTCAAATCACAGTAATCGAGTTGGGACCGAGATTAATAGGCGGCCACGAATAATAAAGTAAAATTTTATTTAAATTATGCATCACACTCCAAAATTTACACTTCAAATATGGTCACTAATTGTTACTATAGAGGGGAAAATCCAAGGTCGCCACCTTATATCTGAAGGTGAAAATATAGTTAAACTTACTTTGAAAGAAGGAATCTTCCCAACAGATAAGAGGAATTTATTCTATAATATTTTTATATTACCACTCTACTCCAGTCCAAAATATTAAAATGCACTAAATTTAGTATTTTTTATACCGGCTGTAGCTGAAAAAATTGACTCTCATTAACATTCAGTGTATGATAAGGTACCAACAACGTAAATATAAAGTGACAGCTGAATTATATATTTTCACATTATTCAAATACTTAAAGTTTATTATTGCTGACTGTGCTTCACAGAAATAATTAATTTCAATTATAAGTGCTGGAGTGAAAGGAGTACATGCCACTAATAATATATAGTTTTGAGATTCCAGCAGCTCTAGTTAAGTTGGTTAAAATACTAAAATGTAATTAACTTTGATTATTGCAGTTAAACCTTCTAGCCCGGAACACTTTTGATAATTTAAATATGTTAACTTATGTACTCCTAATTGTCACTTACATTCATTCAGGTTCGCTCTGATACTTTTCCCAAACTGTTGTATTTTTCCAAAAGTTGATTTTTGCAATTAAAAATTAATTTATTCAGCCCCAGAAGAATCAAGTGGGGTTCACAGTTATATGATATATTACTATAATAGTAATATATTGTTCTTTGTAAATTAGAGTCATTTCGTGATTCACAAAAATATATTAATCTGCAATTCCATAATTTCAATATTTTGGGAATCGTATCAGAGGCCACCAGTATAACTACCATGTATAGTTAGGGGTACATAAAGCAATATAATCACACAGTATAAGGAGTTCTGCCTAGACGGTTTAGTTGTGATAATTATGCTTTCACTAATTTTAGTATTTTGAGCACTATTATACAAGCTGGCTGATTAACATTAAATTTTGGTATTAGTATTTAGTACTTATACTAATCCCTCCTTTAAGTCCGAAATTTAATATTTGAGTGATCTCCAATATATTGTAATTCAATTGAAGTTAACGAAATTATGAAATAAATTAAAAATGCTATATTTCTTTAATTAACACCATATAATACGTTTTAATTTCGCGGGAATCCATGCCTTCAGATGTAGTCAGTTTAAATGATATAAATATGTAGTATTTTAAATATTTTTAAAGAGAAGTAGAGTGGTAATATAATATTAAAATAAAATATAAATGTTTTTATGTACCAGCGTATTTCCCCCTATCAAATATAGACCAGCTCTAATTTCACTTCGTATATATACCTGGCGACCTTGGATTTTCCCCTCTATATAACTTAAAAATCCAAAGCTTTATGAATAAACCAACATGGAATACTTCGTGAAATTATATATATCGGTACTAGAAAAGTTAGTAACGCTAGAAAAGTAGAGTGTAAATAGTGCTTTACTAATCAAAGTTTTTACCAACGAGTTTGAATTTTTTGATCATTTCTCAGAGTTTATTGAGACTGTAGTTACGTTAAGCCGTGTATCTAATACTGTTACTGATATTTATAATAAAGTGCATCAGATTTATTCTAGTAGTCAAGGGAAACAAGAAAAGACCAAAATAACACTAATAAGAAGATAAGGAGAGAAGAAAAATTCTAAGATTATTTTACTTTAATATTTCGAAGGGTACATAATGCACAATATTTACAATATTTCACTCCAAGATTCCAAAAAAAGTTATAAAATATTACTGTTTCAAATCACACTATCGCATAGAAAGTTTAGCTCTTCCAAATAGATCAATGATATAATTTAATCAATATTCTTTAAACCACAACTTTATAATGATAATTTTCTTAGACTCTTTATTTTGAATAACTTATGGTTATACCAAAATTTTCAATTAGTTTAAGATCTTCCAAATTAATAAGTGATAATATTAAATTTATGTTCTTTAAACCACATTGATTATTAATTTTTAAATATTTTAGTTATATTATGTCATTTGAAGTTGGAAAGTGGAAAATCATTAGTTGGCAGTTTTTTCTATTTTTCTCAACTTATAAATATTTTCTCCATTACTAACAAAATGAAAATAAAATGACTCATAATCTTAATTTTAAGTTACAGTTTGGTATCAGGTTGCCAGAAGTGTGCAAAATATTATGGTATTTTTTCTATACTTTTTAAATGGTTAAAAATCGTGAGTCGAGTCATATGCAGTCGTTAATAACTGATCAAAAACCTATGATAATTAAATATTTAAAAAGAAAAGAATGATAATTAAAATATGACCATAACAGTTCATTTTCATAATTATTAAAGTCTTTTTGAGTGAAAACAAAATGAAATCAGTCTTTGAGTTCCGCGTGAGCGATTTCCAGGAGTTGGAGGAAATCGTTTTCCGCGTTCCACTTCTTGAGTTTTAAGAGTTGGTTCTGAATTTAAATTTTGGGAGGGAATTGTTGCGTTTGTTCCTTTTGAAGGTGGTAGTTCTCTTTCTCGCGGGGGCAAACTATTTTGGTCGCCTCTGTGAGCTGCTTGTACTCGTCCTCAACGTGGAACATCTTGGTCAGCGGGGTCGCCTCGTGAATGAACTGACAGGACTTGGAGTGGCACTTATGACCGCAAATAAAGGAAGTGCAGAACTTCTGATAGCCGAACGTAAGAGTTAATAGCTTACTGTCGAAATAGGAGAAATTAATGGCCAGCGCGCAGTCCAAGGCCTGGCTCTCAGTATCGAATTTTACATAACACTGACGATTTGAAATCTGCATATCAACTATGGTCCCGTACTAGCCCAGAAAATTGTACTACCTCAAGATTTACTCGTCCAAAATGTCATCGGACAAACCCCGGATTATCAGATTCTACTTGTTCACTATACGCTGCTGCTTCCTCTCAGACTCGGACATGCTGTAAAACTTATTCGGAATCGTTCGGAAATTAGCCTCCTGGTATAACTCCTTGCAATGCGGACACTACTTCATTTGCTTGATACAAAACATACACGGTTAGTACCCACATTTACACGGAAAGAATTCCAACATCGATGGTGATGTGTATTCATCACAACAAATCGGACACTCTCCAAAGGACATTAATTTAGAGTGGGAATTTTATTGATTATATCACTAAATTTCTATTAATATATAATTTAATACAATATAAACCTTCTACTTCACACATCTACAAAAGATTGAGTTACAACTTTTGACTCAATCATTCTCATATCGCCTCTTCAGCAAGATCTGTAATAAATTTCTTATGTTTTTTGAACGTTTACTAATTTATTTCTACAAGTTTCCCTTTAAGTGTAAGAATTTTCGTTGTTTCTAGTTTCTTGAGCCAGTCCAAAACTTGAGGAAAGTCATTATCTAGTTCGTTTTCAAGATCTTTTTTAAGTTATTCCACCGTTGTCTGTTGATATTTGTCCAACAATAAAATAAGTTTGGCCTGATATTCGTTAATAGAAAGATTTGTCGTAAACAAAGAAGCAAAATATTTTATAGACAAATCTTTTGAGGATAAATATTAGTCCAGCAGCCTAGCATCTGAATTTTTAGAAACTTAATAACATAAGTAATCTAGAGATTCTGAAAGCTCAGTTGTTATTGTTGCTTCCGTTAAATTAAGTTTTAGTAAACATAAAGATTTTAGTTACGTCTGAGAGAACTGCTACATGTACATATTATCACATGGTACGGGTGGTGTTGTTTGTAACTCATTACAAATCATAATTAGACCGCATTTTAATTATTACAAACGAGAGAAAAATGGTTTCAAATCAAATTTACGGAGGCCAATGTCTATTTCATCCATAATAACAAATTAAGTATTCTATTTCAAAATAGCAAGTTCTGGTTATTAAACGCAATTGAAGTAAAGTGGTTTCAATTTCAGCTATTAAAAAGCAAGATTTACTGTGTAAGTTTTTCCACAACCAGGAAATCCAGATATCAACAACGCATTAAATATTTTATTCAAACGAACACTTGATATAAAATCGCATATCGTTGTCATTTCAGCTTCTCGAGGATTCATGTGCTTTGAAGAAGTGGTACTATTAATATTAGCACTAAAGAAACTCAAAAATAACTCGGTCATAGACAAACGAAAATGAAGTCAAAGTCGATCATTCCACACCTTCCTTTTAATGCCATTATATTCTGAATACAAGAAAGACATTTAAAAAGCTGCTGACTACATCCTGTCTCACATGGGTGCTAAGCCACAGATCGCCATTATTTTGGGTTCTGGTTTATCTTCATATGCTGATACTGCTTTTACTGACCGTAAAGAGATCAACTATGCTGACATTCCAAACCTTCCAGTAACAACTGTTTCTGGTCACCGTGGTAAGCTTTACTACGGTCACATTCAGGGTAAATTGTCTGTTTGCTTCGCCGGTCGTTTCCACTCCTATGAGGGTCATGCTGGTCCAATCATCACTCTTTTGCCACAGTTGGCTCACGCCCTTGGTTGCAGCATTTACATCCTTACCAACGCTGCTGGTGGTACCCTTCCAGGTATGCAAACTGGTTGTTTGATGTCCATCAAGGATCACGCCACTACTTCCCGTTTCAACTCTTTGTACGGTTTCGAGGCCATCAACTGCTCCCACGAGGTTCTTGATCACGCTTCCTTCTAGGAAAAGATCCAGCACCTTTCCTATCCATTCACCACCTCTTCACAGGAGATCTATTCTAACGAGTTGAACAAGCTCGCTCACGACATCTCTGTTAACCCAGAGTTCGTCACCAAGACCTCTTTCCAACTCCATGGTCAGAACAGAACCGTTCAGCTCCACGAGTCAACTTATATGTTCAACTCTGGTCCAAACTACGAATCCCACTCCGAAATCAGGAAGTTGGTTCAGCTTTGCCCAGGTTCGGTTGGTATGAGCTCCGTCCCAGAAGCTCTTGCTGCCAGAATGTTCGGTATGCAGGTTTACGGTATGAGCCTCATCACCAACCTCGGTGCTGGTTTATCCGATGAGGTCCTCACTCACGAAGACGTCAAGGAAGTCGCTGACAAGGTGTCCGGAGCCGTGTAAGAGCTCGTTGGCCAGCTCATCAAGGAAGTTCACATTGACAAGCTCCAGCACCTCAAGCCATGGGGCGAGGTGAAGGAGGACTTCGAGATGGTTCAGAAGCAGACCGGTTTCTGCTCATGGGCCGAGGCCGAGACATTGTCCAAGAAGTTCAACGCTAAGCGCTGCGTTGTCTACCCAGACTGCAAGTTCGAGCTCTACCAAAGCGGCGAGATCCTCTTCGTCAGCTCTCCGAAGACCCTGAACCAACACCAAGCCAGTTTAGTCCTCGCTGTGTGCCAGCTCCTTAACATTTCAGATATTAAGGTCGCTGAGAAGCACTTACCAAAGAACACAGTCATCTCTTCCACTAACGTTATTAACCAAACCGGTTTGCACTTAGCCGTCAAGCCAGTTGGAACCCCGCTCGCCCGCGTGTCCGGTAAGCAGCTCGTCATCGTCGACTCCTGCGAAGACCCAATGACAAACATTTACATTCAGAATTACATGAAGGAATACAAGCTCGACTTCTGCTCAAACCAGAACTCGGCCCTGTACGCCCTCATTGGCAGACAAGTTGGTGTTGAAGTCCTCTACACATCCGTTGATCAATTAAACGCCCCTGTCCAGAACAAAGTTCCGGCCAAGTGGGAGATGAGCTCCTTCGTTCCCGCCTTCGGCGTCTTCAACGTGGAACAAGTTCACTTCAAACACGCCCAGGAACTTTACGAAAAGGTTTTTAAGAGCCTTGACGTTCAAAAATGCGTCATAATCGACTCAGTGAACGCAAAGTTCTGCGGAACTAAGTTGGACACCCCATTCGAAGCATACTACTGCGCTGAGCACAAATGCCTGAAGATGAAATTCGACCAGCTGCAAGAAAACAAAGGGCTCTGCGAATCTGCACTGCCAGCCAGAATCCTCAAGTTCATCAACCCAGCCGAAACCATGATCATCACCGACAACTCACCAGTAAAACAAACCACCATCGTCAAGGACGTTCTCAACATTTCAGGCCTCAACACCTTAAGAGGAGAAAACGACGAAAAATTCGGCGCCAGATTCCCAGACCTCTCACAAATATGCGACCAAACCATCAGCAAGAGACTCGGATACGAACAAAAAGTATTTATGCTCCAATTAGACCAAATGTACGAATGCAACATCCCAGAAACCGTATTCGGAGGCTGCCTTCAAAACCTAATCACTTTAGTACACCAAAAGACCAAGGTTTGCGCTGTTGTCACCAGCAGTGATAAACTCGAAGAAGTCATCAAGAAATTTATCAAAGAGTGATATATCTCATTTTAATTTAATACCATAATATAACTATCATTTCTTCAACATTCTAAAACCAACTATACAAGCCACTAATTCTCCATAAATACACGGACTTGTAAATTCCATCCAAGTTCCTGCACAACAAACACTTATACAGTCTATTCTGTGAAATCCATAACAACAGCACCATTATAAACCGCATCCGCAGCAGCATGTGAAAATTGAGCATATACTTTAGCAATATTTGAATTCTGGCGCTTTGCATTGTGAGTATACTTAACTGCATGTAACGACTTCTTTTTCGAATTATGGATTTCTATGAGGTTTTTATACAATTTAGGTTGTATAATTCTATTATTGTAACTTCAGTTCATTTATGTCTCTCAGTTGCATTTTAAAGTGGTGGCCTATTATATTAAATATTTATATTAACGATACGGTTCACTCCAATTTTTCCACATCATTCCTTTAACTTATGGATCCAAAAATCACTAATACCGTATTCTTCGACGTCTCCATCGGTGGCGCTCCAGCTGGACGTATCGAGATGGGTCTCTATGGAGAAGTAGTCCCAAAGACTGTTGAAAACTTCCGTGCTCTCTGCACCAAGGAAAAAGGTTTTGGTTATGAAGGTTCAATCTTCCACCGTGTCATAAAGCAATTTATGTTACAAGGTGGTGATTTCACCAACTTCAACGGTACTGGTGGTAAGTCCATCTATGGTGCCAAGTTCCCAGACGAAAACTTCAAGATCAAGCACTCTAAGTACTGCCTCTCCATGGCTAATGCTGGTCCAAACACCAATGGCAGCTAATTCTTCATCTGCACTGTTGTTACCCCATGGTTAGACGGCAAGCACTGCGTTTTCGGCAAAGTTACCAAGGGTACTGAAGTCGTTGATGCTATCGAAAAGAACCCAACCGGTGCTCAAGATAAGCCAATCAAGGAAGTCAAGATCGTTGCAGCTGGTATGTTGTGATTGGTTCTGAATATTTATTATTTACATTGTATATAAAACTTGGTCAAGTTGGTCAACGACTAAAATTATAAACAATGATAGCTTATTATTGAATTTATAATTAAAATATCTTGAAATATCATATATACACATAACCTTGCTTATAGTGGAGTGTTATTTCGTATAAGAGTTTAATACTTCATATATTTATTGCTACATCAATCATGCTGAATATGCGTAAAGGCTAATGTTGTAGTTGTACAAATTATTCAATTAATGTTTGTTACCCAATAAAGATAATCAAAAATTGAAAGCATTATTTTTGTAATTTCATTCAAAATGGTACCAAAATGCACACTGTCGTGTATAATTACCTGATCTCATTATTATCTAAATTGAAACTGGGTTTATTTTTTCATTATTATGATTATTTTATATTATTTTAATATTTTAATTAAGTTTTAAGTTAAAACTTTTAACTAGACACATATTATATTAATTTTGTAATTATAGCAATATACTGTGGTCGCCAAGCCAACTTTGATTTCAAAAAATACTAACTATTTCAAAACTATTTTTTGTATTAATTTTAACTATATATTAACTCAATGTTTAGTAGCGTCTCCTTTCTATTTTATTACTTCTTCTAACCTTTTGGGCATAGAGTCAATCAAATGATTGATGATATCTAACGAGATTTACTCCAACGCCCTCTTTACTTCTTCATTTAATAAGTCATATGTGGTACATTCTTCAGGGGAAATGTTTGACTTCAGTGGATTCCAGCAGTGAAAAAGTGGATTTAAGTCTGGACTCATTACTGGAAAGCGATAGAGCTCAATGTTGTTAGCAGTATAAAAGTTTTTCATATACTTACTAAAATGTGTCGGGGCGTTATCTTGTTGCAACTTCAAGTTATGCTATTAAGTGATGGAAGTGTAACTTGTCTGAGAACTTAAGAATTGACAATTGAATTCATGGTCGTACCGCACGGCATAAACCATAATGGACCCTTATATCTATAGCTAATCGTACTATAGATCATGCACGAAAACAGTCCATATTTTACACTTCGAGAAAATACTTCGGATTCCACTCGTCTTTAGGTGTTCTGAGCACTCTACTCGCTCGATTTGCATAGCATTTTGAGCGATACTCATCGGTATACTAAAAAGTTCTCCAATATTCAATTGGTTGTTTCAGGTTCATTCGAGCAAAGTTCAATCTTTCCAATTTATGCTTTTCGGTAAGTTTTGGCTTTACCTTAGCAGCACTATAGCTTAAACTGAATTTGGCCAGGAGACGAGATACCGTTGTTAGAGACATGGAAATTCCACGAAGGGCTTAGTATTTTTCAGCTATGATTCGTCGAGTTTCGAATCTATGGCTCTGGCGATATTTAACAACGCGAAAATCTCAGCTTAGTCAAATTTTCTGACACTATTATCGGCATGAGAAGCTTCTAGCTTGCCTGTAACTTCAAAGTGCTTAAAAATGGAATAAACAGTTTGGAGACTACATTGAAGGCAACAAGCAATGTATTTCTTGGTTGCAACAGTTTGTGATTCTGTTTCTCACATTCTCATCATTATGCGACGCTCTTGTATTGTGATCCGTCGGCTTCGTGTGTGCTTCGTCATTTGAAGGATGAAGTGAAAAAGAAATGAACCGCAGAATTAATTGAATATGTTATAATTAGCATAAATACAGTGATTTAATTTTCAAGCGCAATTATTACATAAACATTTGTTAAAATCAAAGTTGGCTCGGACACCACAGTAAACAATATAATTATATAATTATAAAATAAAATAATAACCTGATCTCATTCGAACCCAAATAAATTCAACTGGAAGATGTGAACAGGATCAGATGAGCGCTTCATTTATTTCTGCATTTATATATATTTTGCAGTTGTTGAGCTTATAAGGTTACCATTTTCAACGCAAAAATGGTCCCTTAAAAGCAAAAATGTATCCAAAATGTATCTTAAGAAAATGTCGAATTTGAATGATTAATGATAATATCAGGGCTAACAGGCATGTTATTTTTCACTTACGGGATTTTGACTTGATAGAACTCCCTTATAAGCGAAATAGCACCTCCAAGCAAGGTAATTAGTATTAGGGTTTCGTTTATTTTTTCGGATATACGAATGAAATTAATCCATGAAACCCTGAACAGAAATATTTTTGTTGTATTATTCTTATATTATATAAATTCAAAGAACCAGAAAATCGCAAACAAGAAATACATATTTTCTCAACCTACATTCAATATTGTAGCACATTTACCTATATATATGCATATTTTCAATTTCACACTTCAATTAAATCATCAAGCAAATTAAAGCAGTATTTAAAACGAAATTCTTTATAAATATCAATATAAAACGCAATTTAAGTGGATCAATATGTATATGTATAGGTTTATTAATTAATGTTGTTAATCGATACTATTAATTATTCATTTACTGTAATAATCATCATTTGAAGATTAATAATAACATAAATATATAATAAATATAAAATAATATAATATAATAAATATATAATAACCATTAACAACAAGTAACGAACCTCGTATTTTAGGCATTTTGTAACTTTGAACAATATATTTATGCTCTTGAAGATATAAGTAAAATTATACATATATCATTACAAAATTGTCATTAACCGATTGTCTTGTATGAGCATTATCGGCTTTTTTCACTTGCATTATGTTTTATTAATTTTCTACAGAAATTAAGCTGATTGGTTCAAACCATAGGCTATTTTAATCATTAGCTGATTGAAGACATCAACTTTTTGATCATATTTGGAATGGTTCATTTTTAATTGAAATTGAAAGTGATATATTTGTGTTTAGTAACATTTTAATAAGTTTCACTCCATCAATCAAATTTGAACAAGCTTTAAACTTCTAAAACAGGCTGCTATCTAAGTAATTCTTATTAATAGCAGCAACAATCTACTCAATAAAATAATTATAAACTTAACTTATAATCTAAATTTCAATTGAGTTTCCAATATTTACTACTTTTTAAAAGCTAGCTGAGTAACAATTTAAATGATATAAACCTTACTATTAAATTAACTTTAATTTAATATAACTCATTGTACTGGAGTTGAATCCTGAAAATGCAGTATCAAAAAATGCAACAGGTTCAAAAACCTTCACAAATATAATAATAAATTTAGAAAATGTAATATATAGTAATAAAATTTGAACCAAAGCAATACTATTAATTTTGACTAGTTTAACGTGTGCTGTAAATATTAAACACACTTTAAACACCATAGATATCTTAATTAATTCATAAAAGAGGTATTTTCTGCTTTCAATCACAATTAAATTTGTGTGTTAAGTTTATATTCTACTGTTTGTGCAATTGCACTTAGAAGTGGAAATAGGTGTCATCCGCTACTGCTTTTATTGGATAATAAACACAAATCACTTAACATATTTTTAAAATTTTAGCAGTCAAATACACCTCAGGTGTCATTTACATGAGTATCGGTTAACATATAACATGTTAAAACTCTCAAAGTTAGTGATAATGACTATTTAATATTCTAAATAGGACTGATGATAAGGTTACACTAAAGTGAGTCATTTTATTTATTTATTCTAACTAGGGATAGTAAGTAGTTAGAATTATAACTCTCAAGGAAGAGACATATATATAAAGTGGTGGGCAAAGTAAATGCGACTCCCTCTTTTTGATCATTAAAACCATCGCCTGAGCTCAAAAATGTTCCAATAGATTTAAAGAATCAAGTGAACGCTTCACCACCAGCTTCTATGCATTTTGATACTCTTTCTGGCATTGAATCTACTAATTGTACATATTATTCTAGCATGTACCACTTCAAACATCATTGAGTTCTTGATTAAACTAGTCCAGCGTTTTACTGATCATTTGAACTGAGATTCATCTTTTTATTGAGCAAAAATATTTAATAATTTTGTACAAACCGAAATCTTTCAATAAATCTAACAGAAATAACGCAATTTGTGTTTATCCCTATAATATTGAGTGGGTAGAGTTCATGGTAGCCTGTGTTGTTACATTTTATGATAATTAATTCCAAACAACAACTTTTAACGAACTTTGTTTTCTAACGTGATTTTCCCAAATAGAATCCTTTTTCTTTTTCTTTGCTTTGATGGATAGGTCGCCTCTGACACAATAAAAGGTACCACCAAACATTGTCGACAAATTTTTGCCGTGTTGTAGATACCCAGTAAAACGCTCAAGATTTATAGGTTTGCTTGAGATTAATCGTTCTTAATGTTTGATATTTCCGAGATAATTCATCGTTGACTCGTATAAGAGCATCATATAGAGCCAATAATCCCAAAAATTTCATTGAGATAAAAATTCGTTCAAATCTTCAATAAATATAAAAACGGGAGGTCGCTTAAAAACTTCGAGCATAAAGAAGTTGATTAGAAACGTGTATATGGCCAATTCAACAATTTAGCTAACAAATTTATTTCTAAGAAGTTGAAAACAGCATATCAACATTGTCGACAAAAGTTTACCGTGTTGTAGACACCCATTAAAATGCTCAAGATTAATTGGTTTGCCAGCGATAAATTGTTCATAATGCCTGATATTTCCAAGATAATTCATCACTGACTCGTGTACAAACATCATGTGGAACCAATAATCTCAGAACTCTCATTAAATAAATAATTCGTTCTAATCTATGAGAAATATAAAAACGGGAGGTCGCTTAAATACTTCAAACATAATTAAGATGATTAGAAACGCTTACCTGGTCAATTCAACAATTTAGCTTACAAATTTAATTCTGAGAAGTAGAAAACAGCATGTAGAAAACCAGTTGTATTAATCATCTCTGTGAGCCGTAAAAACGATATTCTATCTGAGAATAGCTGTTTTAAGAAGCCTGTGATTCGATTTTGGACGCTTTTATCTTTAAATATCTCCACTACCGTTAAAAACAGTGATAATTTTGAGAACAAAATTGATAGATATTTCTGACGCCAAACAACTTGCTACTTTCACTTTATGGGTCTTGTATGATAATAAACACATTTAGATTATCTAATCCTTACTAATATTATCAAGTTGATGTTCACGTTTACAATTTAATGATTCCATTTGGAAGTGGAAGGTGTATACACAGTTGTAGATAAAAGATTACATTAATTTTTTGTAGTTGTGTTACTCTATGTACCAGAATATCATAAATAAATTATAAACCACCTCACTCCTTTCCCTGACAGAGTCGCATTTACTTTGCTGCCACTTTAGAGATCAGGTTACTTTAGTAATTTTCTATAATTTCATAAATGAAGACTTGCCAACACAAGTACTGTATTATCCCGGTTAGTGTGCTGTAATTTAATAGGTATTTTGTGTACAAAAGTTCCTATACGGTACATTAACTGTAAATCTGAAAAGAATTATATAGTCCATATAAATATAATGACTCTTTTGAACAAACTGGTCTAGAACACCATTTATGGCACATTAGTTAGGATAATACAATACAATTCATAATAACGCTCTTTCATAAATGTATTTATATGGCGGGGGTTAGTGATTTGCATAGTCATGAACTTTTAGCATAAAATATAAATATTACATTACTTCTAAATCTGTCAAATTTTAAAAATATAAAATTGTAACAGCATAAAATTCACGTAAAAATAGCAAGAATATTGCGGAATATATAGAAATTGATTTACATTAAAATTGTAATATTTTTTAAAATTCCACATCAATTTAAACACTTTTGTTTTTAATCCACTCCATTAGTAAAAATATGAGATTTGTACCATTGTAGTACGTATTTGAACGAAATGACTATTCTAATCTTAAAGTCGAAGTTGCCCTTAAAATAAAAATTGCTTTGTAAGAGTTGACTTTATTAACATTTAAAGATTTAACTTTACAATAAATGAACTCCTGAATATTTAAATTCTCTATCCTGAATTTCAGTATTTTAGGAAAAATCATGGGGATCAAGTGCAAACAGCTAGTAGTCAATGTTTCTATTTTAAGTTATTTATTCAAATTTTGCTTTAGCTGGAAGCAACAAAATTATTGTTAGAACACTTAAGTAATATGGTGCCCGAATGCAGTCAAACAGCTCAGTTTTAGTTAAAAGAACCGATCTCGTCATAGCAGGCTACGGGTCTTACTACTTGTAAAATTTATAAATCTTTATTTTCAAGAGAATCACTAAAATTTTAAGTAGGCTTAAATTCAACAATTTAGCGTATTACTTACTAAAGAAAGTAAATTAAGTTGCACCATCACACCACGCCTTATCTTACAAGAGGATAAATAATAAGTAGCGGTGGGTTCCAACGAAAGAGGTAATTTACTATTGTGCCATTGTATATTCATCAACGTCAATTTCAACCTTGCCTCCAGCATAAAATTTTGATGGATCAGATTAAGCTGTATTTTTGAGGTTTCGTGTCCTACAATAACATATTTGGGATTCCAAAACATCTTATTAATAAAATACTGATGGCAATGAAGATAATTGTAGTTAGTCTCTAAAGTCCACTCCGAACTCAAGATTTATAATACAGTTATGGGAGGTGGAATTGCTTTTTCTTGTTTACTATGTGAGTAATTATATATTAAAATATTTTGCCACTTCTAATGCGGATGACAAATTCCAATAAATAATCTCAAGTTGGAGATTATTCATGAACTACTCATTAACACAAGAGGGCCAAAAATATGATTTCGATCGTATTAGACCATAATCGACTATTCAAAGTCGGTATTTAATATTCCAAAAAGGAAAAATAGAAATTACCACATGCAATAAAAGGACGGCAATGACAAAAATAAACGCGGTAGAAGATGTTTAGGGAAGGTCAACTAATTCACTTAACAAACTTAGGCAGTTCTGAAGCGTTTGTATTCTCTTCATTTCTGGGTCCAACGGATGAATTCATAAAATATTGTACCAATCTGAACTAGTTATATCACTTGTTTAAGATGTCCCTGTAATTTCTAAGTTTTAGTCAACAAAACTAATTTATGAAAGATTTTATCTCGAAAATATATGGTAGTTAAGCCTGATTGGAGAAAAGAATAAGAGGATCCAATGATTGGTATACGGACGCAATATGTAATTTATAACTAGTAGCGCAAACACTGGACCTGCAGAGGACCTCGGTGTTCATCTTCAACTGGGTCAATCTGAACGATTTTAGGTATTTCTTAATCACGAAAAACAATGGAGGACTTTTTCTTTCAATCTCAACCAGGAGCTCAAGATGAAGTATTGGTACTTCGCTTAATTAGAATTATAATTCAGGTAGTTACAGTCGCTTTCATTCTCAATATTCAAATAATGAATGCATTTTTGTTTCTTGAAGAATGGAATCAAGTGGGTTAGTCGGGCCCAGCATTAAATAATATATTGATGCTACTCTAAAACAACAGTTATTTTACTTATGATCTTCCACTCCCATTTCATAATGAGAAATCAATTTTCTTGATTGTTAAATTATACAACGTTAGGTAAAGTTGAAACTTATTATTGAAGTATATACAGAGTTATATACGTTAATTATTGTAGCACAGCTATCCAAGGCTCAACCAGGCCTTGATGTGATTGAAGCACTTTACAAATCAATAGTAAATAGAGTTAATGAGTGTATTGATGAGGAGGGAGAACACACTCATTATTGAGCCGGGCAGTGATATAAGTAAGATTCAAATAATAAACTTCATTCTTCTTCCTAATTCAAAAAAGCATTTCGAGGGCCCACCACTGTAAAATAAAAGTAAACCAGTTACCAATAGTCGCCCTAAATTGAAAAATTACTTCGTATCATAATTGCATATATTAGCCCTATTTTGAGACTTACTCAAATAATTTTATGTTTTGAACAATAAATTTAATATAATAATAGTTATTCTCTCAAGCTGACTAGCTTGGTAACTAATACTGATGCAATTGCAGTTTAAACTGGTGACTTCAATAATAACATTGAAGCCACACAAAACAATTAAAATATCAAAAGTTCTTAAAATGTTCCAAGCTAGATTGATTTAAATGCCAAAAATGTGTTAAAAGCTTTTCATTAAAAAATTAAGAATTTGTTACATTGCCCTTCAAGTTGATAATTAATATAAAATACTGAAATTCAGGGTACGAAATTTTATCTTGAATTTCAGAGTATTTATAAACTTTTGTAAACTTCATTGAATGACTGTAGTGAGTAGAGTTGGAAGGAACAGATTAGAATATCGATTAGTCTTGAACTATATGTTACTTTCGTTGAAGCATAGAGAATTCTGAGTTTAATTGTCATGAAGGCCAAGTAGTCTTCGAGCACTCATAACTTATTAAACCTAAGAAGGAGGAAGAGTTCGACGATAATCAGTGAGCTTTGTATTATAAAGACCCCAACTAATATTATTTATGAAAACATACTAAATTACTCACACATCAATTTTATGTCCGGGGCCATGTATTTATGATTATGAATTTATTATTTCATAAAAGATAAGAATCATTAAAATGACTCATACTAAGTACTTAAATATTTAACAGAAACAAAAAGATAATATACATGAATCCCCACATGCAATATAAATTTCTAATTGTACATATATGTATATATGTATAAAATTAATTATTAAACGTCATATAATATTTGTAGTAATGCTCATATCTCTTACCATCAAAATGACGCCATGTATGGAAGTGGACATATTATTTTACTATAAAATATATTGTTTCTATTAGCATGAATCCATGACAAAAGTGGGTTTTCTATATACCCCATATGTGTATCTAATTTAATTAGCTTATTCTACATAATCCATAGATTCTAAACGATTCATTTCTAAATGTGTATCGTGTTTTTTCTATTTTCTCACTCGCTCATGTTCCAAGTCTTCAATTCTCGAGATCTTGCTCCCACACCCTCGCGGTGCCCTTCTTCCGGTAGCTTGACGGTCTCTCTAACCTTACTTTGTCGCAATGGTGCCTTCATGCAGAGCATTAGTGATCAAGCTGGTGTAATGCAGCTTGGCTTCTTCGTTAGCGCGCGCTACTGCAAGACAGCAGTGTTTGCTTAGGAAGGAGTCCGTGATCTCTGGCAGGAATGTTGTTAGCATATTCATGGATTTCTCGTACACAGTGCCGTTGTAGCGATAAGTTATGTTTATTTTTGTTTTGCTTCAAATAGTGAAAATATTTAAATATCATAATACAATATATTAAAATTATTTTACCACTTCAAACTTGTCAAATGTCTGAATAAAATTAAAATGCTCTGAATGAGGAGTACAATGCTAAAATGACATTGAAGTATGAAGATAAAATTAAATTCGGTAACTTGGAAATTGGTGATAGGGACAGAGATTATATAGATTCAGAAGTAACAAACTTGATGTTTGTTGAAAAGTTCAATATTTAAACGTTGAAGCTTTGCATCAGCATAGACATGTATGTAAAGTTGAGAAGCAACACTATTAAAGAACTAATTTTGGGAACACAAAGATATAAGGGGAATAAGTTATTGAATTTTAAAGTAGACGATTTAGATCTCGAAAACCTTGAAGTTTTGGACATATAGTGCAATAACCTTGAAAACCATTAACTGTATAATCTAATTAAATTCAATAAACTACACTCTCTAGATGTTTCAAGGAACAAAGTTGATCTAACTTATATTCTTAACGTAACAAATCTAACTAAACTGTTTATGAGAGAATGTGGTTTAAATAATATTTAACTAATCACATCATTAGTTAATTTGGAAGAACTTGATCTAAGTTATAACACTAAACTTGATCTTAGTCCATTATGTAAAGTTAAAAGCCTTATTAAACTAACTATGATAGGATGTGGTTAAAATAACTCTATTAGTTTATTAATAAATCTTAAAGAGCTAGATATAAGTTAAAATTGGGGATTAGACATAACTTCGTTGAAGGATTTAGTAAGTCTTATAAAATTAAATCTAAGCAGTTGTAACCTTAAACAAATAAGCGCTTTAAAATATCTTATCAACTTGCAAAACTTAAATCTTTCCAACAACACTGTCATTAATATTACAGAGTTGCAGTATTTAAAGAACCTAAAGCGTTTAAATTTGGATAGTTGTAGAATTATCTCAATTTATATTTTACAACCACTTTTAAATCTAGAAGAGCTTAGGATTTCATGCAATAGAATATTATATTTAGATGCAAATCTTAATGAAATGAAAAAATTGGAATATCTAAAAGTTAACTATAACTTTGTAAGCAATACTCATAAAAACAATAAAGGTAAAAGATTATTATCACTTTAACAAGATAATCGAATAAGCAGTTTCAAGCAACTTGAAAAACATAAAAATTATAATAACCAAGACAAATACGGTTATAGAAGTTTTGATATCTCTCTTTAATAACTACCCTCATAAGAATAACTTCGCAAGGCCAATTAATTAAGAAATATTGAAAGTCCAAACTTTAAACTAAAATAAATCTAAAATAAACACAAAACTGTACTTCACTCTATTAAACAATAAATATACGATATCACAAATAATGCCAGATCACATCAAATCAAGTTCACAAATTCCATAATTAGTCTCTTCCAGTTGATGAATTAATTTGGGTTTGAATGAGATCAGGTAATTATAGCATTTGTATAAAATATAGAAAAAAATTAACTTAACGTATATGAATTTGTTGTAAATGACACTGAGGATTATCGACTTTACTAATTGCGATTTATATATCTCACTTCCTTGAGACAGACTTCATTGAGACTTTCAAAAGCAAAAACATAGGCTCTAGCACGCCAGTGTTTCCACTTTCGTGGGAATGGGCTCAACCCGTCATTTATGCCCATTAACGTTAATTATGACCCAACAGACTCCTCACTGAGTCGTCAGCGGACCAGTTTTACCTGATTCGCTTACTTACTTTTAAGAAACTGGTTCTCGCTTCTCAGTTTCTCTTTACTCATTATTCCTTTTTGGCACGGGAGGTTGTTCCGTTGTATTGGCATTGCTTGGTGGTGGTTGCCTTTGATGTATTGGTTCATTAAGTTGATTAGGTACCTGGGGTCCTTCTTAGTTTTACTTGTTTTTGTAAATTCCTAATTTCAGGTATAATGCCGGTGGTGAATTAACTATTTCCTGGGGTTTAGCTGCTTTGATATCTTCCTACCTTACTTTTTTGAGAGCACAAACTGACTTCATTGAGACTTTCGAAAGCAACCAGTGTTTTCACTTTAAATACGGAAATTTTATGAATATAAATTAATTACAATATAATTTCATTCGTAGCAGAATTAATTCAATTGTTGGAAGAGATGGGCAATGTTCTCGGTGAACTGAATCTGATTTTAATAGGCGTGATATATGACCCCGTTTATTTCTTGTTTTAATCCATTGACTTTTGTTTAGAGTGTTTTGCGTTTGTTTTGGATTTCTATGAGTTAAGTGTTTGGAGTTTCAATGCGTCTCAATTTGTTGGCATAATGAAGTTCTTATTTGGACGGTTCTTTCTGATTTGATATTTCAAAAGGTCTATTATTTCTATTTTTGTTTTATTTAAAATTTTTGTGTTATTCTATTGAAGAGAAATCGCTTACAAAATTATCGTTAACTCTTAGTTTTTCCAGTTTCTTCATCAAATTAAGATTAGCATCAAGATACACAATTTTATCACTTGCTATCGATAGCTCTTCGAGATTGACAAGAGGTCTTAAAACACAAACTGATACTAAATTACAATAACTCAAATTTAAATTGATAAGGTTCTTCAAATACTACAGCACTGTTATATTTATGTCCGAATTGAAGGAAATATCCAGGAATTGTAAATTGATTAAAGATTTAATTGTATTTAGTTGTTTAAGTTCACATCTACTCATATCTAATTTTATGAGGCCAACTAAGTCCTTCAACGAAGTTATGTCTATTTTCTTATTTGAATTGATATTTAATTCTTTAAGATTTACCAAAAAACGGATGGAATTGATGGTTTGTAGTAAATTGCAAGATATATTTAGAATCATCAAATTAGTAAGGGATGATATTTTATCAATATTCTTTAAAGAACAGCAAAACATGTTTAATTTAGTAAGACTGATAGCTTTATGAATATGCGTCAGATCAACATTACTCTTTGGTACATCTAGTGTGAGAAGTTTTTTAAACTTTGAGAGATTATACAGTTAATAGTTTTATAAGTTAGGGCCATTTTAAAATAACAAAACTTCCAGGTTTTCGAGCTCTAAATCGTCAACATTCAAATTCAAAACTTCATCTTCCCTTCCATGATGTACTAAATACAAGATTAATTCTTTAATCGTTTCGTTTCTAAATTTTATACTTAGTTTGTTGTCAATATAAAGATTCAAGGTTTTGATATTGAACTTTTCAAGAAACTTGTAGTTTGTAATTTTTGGATCTCCGCTACCCCAGTTACCGATATTCAAGTTACCTTCTTGAATTTTACTTTCATACTTCTGATACATTTACTCATCGTATTCATTAAGAACATTTTCGTTCTATTCTGTCATTTGATAGGTTAGGAGTGGCTAGATAACATTATTAGTGAATAAATAAGTATATTTTAATAGAACATTGTAATTTAAAATTATGAATACTTTTTCAATGAATGCTTTTTCAAGGATAATTCACACTACTTATTATCAACTAATCTAAAAACCAACTTCTTAACTATAATACATTGATATAAATACAATATGATTTAACACATTCAGTTATATGATTTGGATACAAAGATTAAATATGATCAAAATATAACACTCATATACTGTTTTGTAAACACAACTTTATCTCTCACGACTAGGGATGTTTTTTATACTACTTTATACTACTTTTAAAAAAGTATACTTAATGTTGATTTTAACGCTAGAGAGACTATAAGTTAATTACATGTTATATTTTCTTTTATTAAGCTAAATATGCTCATTAATAGGTGTAAATATGTCAATATTCCTGATTTAGAAAATTAAGTTTATTTAAATTTGAAGTGGGAGAAATAAAACCAAGATAAATGAAGTTTCCCAGGGGTCATTAGAAAATTAAAATAAAAAGGAAAGGAAAGAAACTGTTATTCTTTAAGTAATATAACAAAATAAAGTATACTACTTTTGAAATTTATACTACAATGTAGTATAAAAAACCATCCCTACTCACGACCTATGAGGAACCCATAGCTAACCATAAAATAAAATAGAAAATTGACCAAAAAGACAAAAAACAATCAAAAGATAAAAAACAAAAAAGAAAATGAAAAGAAAAAATAAATGAAGTAAATGAAATAATGCCTAATTTTCTACAAATGATCATTAGCTGATCATCCAAGATACATCAAAAGCACAAAACCACCAAACAAACACCAATCTAACATCAACAAAGATACTAATCCAAACCAAAAACCAATCGGCCACGAAAGCCACAGATCACCATAAGATTGCAGTTAAGGAAAACAATTTGGAGTGATATTATATTTTAATATAAAATAATATATAATATAAAAGTAATTATTTTCTATGATGAATTTTAATAATTATCAACACACAAACTTGCTATTAAAATTAAGATGTTATGATACATAGAACATAGAAACAATCATTAAATTATAATGTATTACATAGAAACACTTTCACATGCATATACCAAGACATACTTCTTCATCGTCTAGTGCTTCGTTTATAATGCTCCATCCTCCGAGTACGTAAGCTGTGTGGTATGAGTCCGGTTCTACGCCTGGTTTATCTCTGAGTCCGCATCCGTCTGCTGGTTGACAGTAGTTGGCCGCGAATTTGTTGAATAGGTATATGTTCACCTATTTAAGCTTGTCTTTGTCCAGTATATGTAGTGCGCCGAGTACCCACCAGCTGTAGCAGCCTTCAGGGTCCTTTTACGGTCTTCCGTTGAATCCTCCCCATTTCGTCTGCCTATTAACAAGATAGTGTAAATGCAGTGATTTTTCCTCTGCGTTTAGTTCAATATTGAGTATTTTTAACGCAGCTAACGCGCAATAAGTGTATTCTGCGTGCGGTTCTAGCTCGTTCGAGCAGAATCCTCCCTAATAACTTTATTTACTCATCAAATATTCTCTAGTTTGAGCAAATATTGGTTCATTTAAGAGCCCAGTTAGCTTTCCGATTACGACGGCCGCGAAAGTTGTTCGCACATCACTTTCTCCTTCCGTGTTTGATCTGAATGCTCCGTTTCCTGCTTATAATTCAGTTAGCATGATTAGTGCGTTTTATGTTAATTGATTTACATCAAAGTTGAGCATTTTGAGTGACAAAACGGTTCCGTAGGCGTTCATGATGTGAAAATGGCGGAACTCTCGTTGGCAGAAATCGGTTATCAACGTTTCAATTATCATTGGTTTAAGTTAATTGAGTTTAAGTTGAGCATTTTAAAGGGGTTCTTTTACGACGTCAAGTTAAAAGGAGACCCAGAGGTCGCAATTAACTAGGTAATCATATTGCACTTATAGCTGTCGAATTGATAGCATGTATGGGAATAGTGTCCAGTAGATCTGTAATGGGCGCGAAGTCTCGAGAGAGCGGGACAGAAAGTTGAGGCGGTTCTACAAAAAGGTGCAGATCTGAGGAAAATCAAAACCATAACGTAGCGGCGTTTCCTTGTAAAAATCAGAAATCAGCTAGTCAAAAGTATCAGACATATCTTTGTGTGAAGTGAAAATATATATGTATAATGCCCACATAAAAATATTAAATATTAGAATTTCATATTTAATGTGAAATTATTATGTGTTCAATTATTATACTTTACTCGTTGAGGCTTCAGTTCAATATTACTAATCAGTCATGGTTAAATATCATATTGAAAATATAACAGATAACTAAATACTAATATAACTGAGTTCATATTTAATACGGATTCTGTTTAAATTAAAAACAGTGAATTAACAATTAGTTGATAAAGGTATAGTCCGTTATAATAATGAGTTGAATATATAACCAACCTACTGTTTATATACTGGACTATTAATGTATATACTTATATCTTCTTCAGTTCTATGAATTTGATTATCATTATTTTTTATCAATCATATCATTTCGAGTTACTAAAATAAGAGACCACTTCTCAATGTTCACTTTGATATTCTCAATGTAGTAGTGTTACCACTCTCTCACTGCTGTGTTTGTCGATAAGGAATTCGGCTTCTATTGAATCAGAGTGTCATAAAGATGGTGATTAGCTTCTAGTTACCTTTATACCAATATCTTAAGTTGAACCAACATCAGCTTTCAGTAAATATGTCTCGCTAAACGAAATGATAAGATGGGTATCTTGGAGTTTAAATTGTTCTGTGATGGCTAACTTCCCACGTAAATGGTGAATGGTAAACTTTAAGGAAATTCATCCGTAACTGTTGTAACTATGGTAACTTCGTTGAAATTGGGGACGTTAAAGGACGCTCAAGGGCTGGAAATCGCAACAATTGTGTGCATCTGTGTTGGAGCTGCCGTTATTATCGTGGTCATCACCTGCACATTTTGTATATCAAGAAAAACGCTGCTATGAAGCTCTCATTCTTATAAAACGGTGCGGTTTCTGCTATATAAGTTAAGAAATGATGTTTCAAATTCACTTTTAACATTTTATGTATAATTTTCTAAATTAGGGCAAAATAGAGTCTTTAACTGGTAAAATATATATAAATAGTAATATTAATATAAAAGTTCACTTTACATTTTTATGAATGAATGAAATAGTTTCACTGAATTAGGGAGGTATCAGGTTCGTGGTGGTCCAGGTCAATGATTTGTTCTATGTTGTGGATTTGTTAGAATTTTTCGAATTTCGCGAGGCCCATGGACTGAATTCCAGTTATTTTTCTGATGATTTCTTCAACGTCTCCGAGCACCTCGTCTTCGTTTTTCCACTTTATCACGCACACTAGATCCCCCTTAACTAATTTAAGGTCTGATTCTGGGGCGGTTATGATCACGTTTTGGTGCTTAACGTACAGAACGCGCCTGGTGTCAATCATTTACCGAACAGTTGCTTCTTCAACGACCTGGACTGTTTACAGAATAATATTTCCGTTTCTAATCTCTTCTAAAAAGTTGAGGGAGATATTCGCCATTTTGAAGTCGTTCGTCATCACGGAGGTGAAATAAGCTTTTAAATATGGAACCAGCTCCCCCCTTCTGAACGGTTCGTTGTCCGTTTCGTCGTTCTTCTCATCAGTCCAGATTAAAACTCTATTAAGATTTAATGCGTTTACGTATTGAGAGAATACGAATGTTGTTTGGGAGTGGAAAGCGGGGTGGAAAATGAGCACCGTGTCAAAATTCGTTAATTGATCCAATAAAACAATGGAGTCCTCATTATACACTATGCAGGTTACGTTACTTGATTCGCAGGTAAACAACTCGAAGCTGAATATTGTGATTTGCAAATCGGAGAGCTCGGACACGAGATTCGACAGAAGCTGGTCGGGAGCGCCCTCAAACGCAACCACGGCCAATGATTTGATGCTCGTTTAAGGCCACGCATCGAATTTGACCTAATCATCGATTTTGAACTCATGCGCTAACTTAACTTGCGTTTAACGCGAAAGATAATAATCAACACCAAGCGGACGAGACTACTCAGTAACTTTCGCCTTCGAAATGAACCAGGAAAGAGAGTTGTTGTAAATGTCACGCAGCTCCAGAGTCGGATTTTGCAAATATTCGCTGTTCTTGAGCTTCAACTCCGTTTTGCGCTTTGAAACGGACCTTTGAAGCTCAGATTTGGACTGCTTCTGCTTCAACCAGTACGTTAAACCGCACTTTTGCTCATTTGCATACAGAATGTTGTACATGAACGTGCTGAAACCCTCAGTTCTAACGGCCTACTGAATGAAAATACCGAAAAACGCATCGTAGCAGAATATATAAAAATTTCGCATGCGCCTGAAGACCGACTAGCTCAAAACGGCATAATGTTCCAAATTCAGGATAAGAGTAATTTTAACCCTGTTTTTAGTAAGCTCGGCCAGCATCCGACCAATTCCAAGAGCCTCCACATCACTAGCTGGAGTATACTACTAAGAATAAATTAAAATATGCTCCGCTCGATGTAAAAATAATGTATGAGCCAATTCAATCGAAAATTATCCAGCGTAGTAATATGTCATCGATTTTGAATCTGAAAAAGCTAAATCTTTTGCATGAGGTTGTTCCCCTAAGATTATATACACAATTCTTGTTGATATAGGAAGTCTAGATCGCATCATGGATGCCAACGCGTTATCGTAACTACCAATTATCACAACACCATTAGCAGTTTACTATTTAACATTAATTTAAGTTAAACTAATCTTTAACTTCTTTAACATTGATGTAATCTCAGCAGGAACATAAACTATTGATGCAATTATGAAAATTATCATCAAAATTCTTCCAATATCTGAATCTTTAAAGGTTATATCTCCATACCCAACTGTTGCAAATGTTACAATGATGTAATAGAATATATCAAGTGTATTTTATGGAAAATATTAAAACCAACCAGCAAAAAATAAAATAAACGTAAACAAGGGATAAAAAGCTATTGAAGTTGTTAAAAAGAAGTCTTTGATATAAATATATTTTGATCTCCGATCTGATATTTTAAATGTTAACCCAACTTGCTTTTATTCGTGTCTAACTTACTTTATTAATCCCCGATTAAAAACAGGAGCAGAACACTTAAACTATAATGCAAATGACTAAGATATTTTAGTGCTACCTGTTAAATTTATTATAACTAGTATAATACTCAACACTGATGAAGCAATTACAAATAGGTACATCAGAAAATTTAATCCTATATAATCAATATGATGAGTGGTGTTTTAATAAATCAATAATACAAAATCTAATATTTGACACACAGTTATTCCTGCCCAGACTATGATAAACCAATCACCAGTAATATCATTTTAAAACAGTGTAAACCATATATAATCTAAAACAGTTATGAACATTACAAAATTTGAATAAAGTGTATTGTGTTCGACTAAAATAGAGCTTTAATGCTCTTTTTTAACTTCTGTTTTACCATCCTCAATCTTCATTTGTTCTAATTATAAAGTTTAATTATCTTAAGTTTGCATTTGTGGTGTGAAAATTATAATAATAACGTGAAAAAGTATAATTAATTTGTGGTAAAGTCTAATTGTCTTCAAAATTGATGTCACTTAGCAACATAATAACTAGTAAGTTTCTAGCTTAAGACACTTATCTTAACCTGCTATTTGAACATTGATTATGATCTATAGCTAATATAAACATTATAATTAATATATAATTATAACTTCATGTACAAATTCTAAATTCATTAAATATTGAATAACTTTATTTTAGTAATAAATATATGCACTAATATAAATATGATCCACACCAATGAAATAACCGCTTTCAAAATCTAATACAGCTCGAACATAAAACATCGATCCAGATGAAATAAAATAAGAATTTTAAGCTATACCATAAATCTATGAATTTACATTCTATACTCTGTTTATCTTTTGCGTTTCAGTTCTGGATTATGTATTTTATTCTATGTTCTAAAATGGTTATAATTAAACTTGGTTCTTTTATACATGGATGGGAATTACTATTATATAGATTATTGATTTCATAGTGTTGATAATTCGAAATAAAAAGCATCAAATCAGTTTCATAAATGCTAGTTTTGTTATGTACCTTTTGCCAATTATTTCTATATCAGTTTGTGTAATATTGTATATTGTGCACTTAGCTCACGGGAATATAACTGAAACATAAGTTATGAAAGCTAAAATGTCGTAAACTGTATTTAACCGTGGACTTATTCTCACAGTTAAATCGAAATAGTCTGATTATTTGAATTAAGGACCGATAAGTGGCAAAACAGCTAAGCTTATATACGCAAAAGACTTTACAGTTGTAGGAATATTTTCTTTCTACCCTTTTATATGTTTTTTAACAATTTTCATGGGGTTCTTCTAATTGTTAGAGTTTAACTCACTAGAAATTCTCTATTTTCTGGTAGTGACTATGTCTACTTTGGGATATGGTGATATAACGTATTCATCGTCTATGGGAAGATTATTAGTTATGATATTTATCATAACTGCTATCATATACGTTCCAGTAGAGATAACAACAATTATTTAATACTTAGCGCAAGCTATCCCTGAAATTTCAATTAAAAGTAAAATAGCTAATGGTATTTTAATTATTGGAAAATATGATAAGTCAATTGCTGCAATGATGCGTTTAAAATTACCTCAGAACGTAAATGTTGTATACGTTGTAACAGGTGAATAAGAATAAAAAGAAGGTCTTGCTTTTTAATCATCACCAACGTTTGCATATGCGTTTTACCCAGAATTTACCAAGCATGTTGCAGAGCAATTGTGTATATAGAGAGCTAAATCTATAATTATTGTCAGTCAAGAATACAGCTCAAAATCTGATATAGAGGCTATCAATGTTACACAAGTTGTAACAAAGCAAACAAGAAATAATGTAGAGGCAAATGTAGTTTTAAATTCAAGTCAATACTATCAATTGGCCAAGAAAATATTCAGAGGAAAACGAAACTGTAATTTCATTTGCTTTGAAGACATATTCGGTGTTCTATCTTATTTATCTGTTAAATATGAAGGTTTCCAAACATTTTTCTATAATATTTTGAATAAATAAGATGACAAATTCGAGCTGAATACTTGGATTTAAGAATCAAAAGAAGAAATACAGTTGTAACAAACATTATAAGTAGATATCAATGCTTATAATACCCTTAGATCTGCGTACAATTCATCACTTTAATGGAAACTTTCAAGTATAAATACAAATACCCCAAAAGATGAAGAAGAAAATGAAAAATCGTAAAAAAGGCTTTCATGCTATCCAATTGGTGTAGACTTTTATATTGCATTTGAAAAAACAAAATAACCACGTGACGTATAGTAAAATATATATTCCCTTGGATAAAAACTAAGTAATTAACAAAAGAATTATGTTGGAACTGATTTCTTATAATAAAATGAAATTTAAAAAGTTGGAGTTGTATTATTTAAAAATTGTCCATTCATTTTGGCTCATTCTATGATTTAACGATTAAAAGGAATATAAATTACCGTTTATTAATAAGAAGAACATATAAAAGAAAGTTAAAATGTTAAAACTATTTTGTATTAACAAGAAAATTAAGAAATCTTAAAGTAGTTAAAATAAACAGATGTGACTATAGTTATGCACTCAGATTCAAATCATTATCGAAGAGATGATGTATATTCTATGAATGAATATATAAAATCACTTGAACTTAAGAAAATTATAACTGTTTCTGATTATTATCCAGATGATTTTAGAGAAGCAAAAATAAATCAACTGTTTAGAACTAGTTAATTGATTCCATTTATGCGAGCTTATATGATTAGTACAATGTGTAAAGATTTTAAACTGCTAAATATTGGTTTATTTTTATTAAACGAAATAGAATCAGGTAAAACATTTCTTAAATAATTTAAAATAGAATAACCAATATAAGTTGGAGCTATAATGAAATAAGGACGTATTCTTTATGTTAAATATAAAGGCACCATAATAAATGTTCCAGAACCAACCTTATATTTATAGCCCGATGATCTTATTTGTGTCATAGGATGGCTTGATGAAGATGAAGTTTTTGGCAAGGTAGAAGACATTTTACAAAGAAGAACTACTGGTTTAAGCCAAATAAGCTAAATAAGTTTATTGGAGTGAGACATTGGTTTTTTAAAACATAAGTTATATATAATCTGTAACACTATGTGTTTGGAGTGTATTTATTAAAAATATTTTAATTTCAGAATTATTATAAATATAAATATTATGATATCAAAAATATTTTATTTCATGTATTTCAACCAATATTTAAATATGAGACAAATATTAAAGTTAGAACTAGAAGTAGCCACAGTCTACGGATTCTTTCATAATAAAATAATAGACAACATAAGATACTACTACCATAATATCATCTAGCTGTAGTACTTTAAACTGTAAGGATTATAAACATAAGTTTAAATTCCACTATTTCTACAAATATTCATCAACACCAGTTTTCATACGCCGTGTGAGATTATTGCTGTATGGAAGATTTATGATCAATATCGCATTAATACAGACTTTTAACAATATCTGATCTCACTATCTTTCGTTTATGCAGTGTCGAGGAAGTGATATATACGTCACTTATATGACGACTCTAGTCTAACTCGGTTGCGCTACTGGAATATATAATAGTTGTGTTGGTAATATTTTAAAAAAGACTGGAAATTGAAATGTAATGAATAAAAATATTAATTTGTTATCAATTTATTAATTATTCACTTCATCCGCAAAATGCAAGAAAAATTAACATAAACAATTCTATTAAAAATTGGTATTATATAGCGTCAATTATAATTATCAAATAGTGAAATAAGTATTGTGTATCAAATACTAATTCAAAATTCTGAATTTTTAGAGTAATACTATGCGAGACTATAATCTTTGCTATAAAATAAAATAAAAGCCGAGTATTATCAGCAATTAGTAAAGATTTCTGCAAGTAAGGTAAAATAGATTCTAGATTCCGTGAAAAACTCGAAGTCAACGCTATTTAGCTAGCTTCTATATTTGCGCACCACTTGGATTGAGTCTATAACCCTTTACATCGAAAGGTATCAGCTTTTATCGTATCCGACTAACCAGAGCATAGTAAAAGCGCAGTTTTTAACATTAGACTCCTTTTTGAATCCGCTGGACGTAATAGATTTGGGTAAAATATAGCAAATATCCGGCCTGAGCTTTCAGGCGATTGATTTCGTGAGTTTTATGCTCAGCACCGAGTGGGAGGATAATTTCTGGAAGCTTCAATTAAAAGCAGCTGATTCCAGCATCTCTTTGAAATTATTCTAGCAGTTAGTAATGCAGGAGCAGCAAGCAATTATTTAGCTCAAGAATCACTTGTCAATTCCGATTTTTTCAAACGGAATTGAGTAAATGCCCGCTTAATTCATAGAGCAGGTTTCCGATTCTTAGTTTGATGTGCGAACGTAAGCTATGAATTTGATGAGGAGTCTAAATCTGCAAAATGCAGAGATAAATTACTCCAGGACGCTGAACAATGCTCAGATATTGTCATATTTCAAGAAGTTATAACATTTCGTGAGGCTCAGGCAGAATATTCAGCACTTGGCCGAGGAGCGCTCAAACTTGCTCCAGGTCCTCGACCAATTCGTTCATAGCAAGAAGGGTAAGAAACTCATACTCTTTGAGTCTTTAATTAACTTAAGAAATAACACAATTGAGTTGTTCCACTTTATTCACCAGTAACACTCCTTGTCCCGTTTTTACCTCACTAACCTTTTGACCGTTGAGCCAATATTCGCAAAGATCCTGTACACGTTCAAGCCAGAATATTTATTTTTGGCCGTTCAGCTGTTGAATATCACGGACGAGCGGTTCAAAAGTTAAATCCTGAGGGGGATTGAGCAGGTAATATTCGGTTCGGAGGCGTTTTGGGCAGATATTCTGCAATTTGTAGTTAAAACGAGCGAGAACGCTCGATTCTCGGAGAAAAACGCTGAGATGTGCACCAAATGGGCCACTGAGGAATAAAGTTGTATATCGGACACAGTCAAAATAATTCAAAAGTGCAAAAGCGCGGGGAAGGGAATATGCAGCATCCCCATGAGCTAGGACGAAATTGAAATATTCACCGCTGAACAATACACTTACCCAGAAATTGACACACAAATCATCGTTCAACAGAAGGAAATGAAAAGCGGAGGCAAAAACTACAAACCAGTTGAATTCCCACAAGAAACATAAACCACTAAACCCAAAGCCAATAAACAAAAATAAGAAAATATGGACTGCATCGAAGACTCAACACACAAAATAGTACAAACTCAAATGGGACACGATGAGATATTCGTTAGCCAACACACAAATGTCTTGAAACTCGAAGACATTGAAGAAATCGAAGGACAAAAATCAATCCAAACCACTCTTCAATCGAGATTTGTTAAGTTCAGACCCGTTTTCGACCCGTAAGAATTAATTAAAACCATGCAACTTAACATCAGCAACTATCAAGCCTAAATTCAAAATCAAGTCAATGTCATTCGAAAGAACAAGTCCAAAGCAAAAATAGCCTAAATTATGAACAAGTCGATCAATAAGTAAGGAGCTGCAGATTTCTACAACAAGTGCGTTCATGCTACCTAACTCTTACTAGCTGCCCACAACAAGAGAATTTTGCTTGATATCTTAGATTCTGTACGTATCAATAAATAACAACAAAATTTATATATTAAAACGATCGATACCTCTATAAGCACCGTGAAATCTGCTAAAAAGAATTCAATGAAAATTCAAACATTTAAGTTGCCGTTAAAAGATCAAACTGTTTAATAACTTGACTTATAATGCTCCATAATATCAAAAGTTAAATAGAAGTCACTTAAAAACGCTCTGAACATTTCAAAGGGAGATTAACTCGAGCAGTTCACAAAATAAACTGAAACTGCATCGAAAGTAATTTTGAAGGCAAAAAGAAGTTCATTTAACTACAATGTATTTAAATGTGCTAATACATAATAGTACAATAAATAATGCTAAACAGCCAGTCAGATTCTTCACCAAAAATTTAAAGAAGCAATGAAACAAAAGTTTTAAATCAAGCTAGTCAACGAAAAAGAATTGCAAAATTTAAGCAACATCGCTAAAATGATAGTGAAAGCAAAATATTCGCAACTCAACAGAGATCTGGGCTTAAAAACAAAAATTGATTACAAATTTATGGTTGAAAATGCTTAAAAACTAATAATAAAGCAAAATAAACTCAAGACAGTTAAAGACACTGTTAGCCAGTTGAACTTATCGCAGAAGCAGAACTATTTGGAAATCATCCAAACCTCCATGAACCCGTTGCTTAAATTAAATAAGCAATCAATTGCTTCAAAGTTAATCACTGAACTAAAGCCAAGCATCAAATTAGACCCCCAAATTAAAATTATAAATAAACTGATTTTGAGCAAAAAAATTAACTCACTTCTTAAATACATGAAAGACTCGTTACCAGATTACAAAACTCAAGTTTAACACGCTTCGACTATAATTTTGAGGCAGAATAGATCTTAAAAATTTACGGACCTTATAACCCAACTTAAAAACAGCAAATATCTTGTTTAGGTTGAATAAACGAATATACTAATTAACAAACGAATTAACTAATAAAAGATAAACCAAATTAAATCAGGCATTGATTAAAACGCTAAAAAGAGCTATTATGAGCAAATTAATCACTAGCTGGTTTTGATCATACAAAAGAAAATGTCATCAAAACTCTAAAAAGTATCAGAAAATATAACGGTAGATAAAGAATGCATTTAACTGCTTAAATTACAATCAAACATTCTCTCAAAGAAAGTTAAGCAGTAAAAAGCAGTTTCGTTAGCTAAAGCAATGATTGCTCCAACAGTACTTTAAGAATTTATTACTGCTTCTTAAAACCAATAAAAACTACTGTTTAAACGCGTTTCAAAACAAAAAATTACACGCTAAATAAAATAATAGTTTGAAGCTGAGATTTAATCAGGAATATAAAAACTAGGAGTTATCAGTAAATTACTTGTAAAGGCTAATTTAATTAAAAATGCCAAAGAAATGTGTGATCCCTAATTGATAGTTGAAGAAAAAGATAAAATAACGAGAATAAACTTACTATTTAGTAAAAAATAAAAATAAGCAAACGCTCTTTCATTGTTAAAATCAATTTAGGTTAAAGATGACATTTATAAAGCGTATTAAGACGAGTTGAAAGCTAAATCTGCAATTGTAATTAAGCAATATAAAAGATAAAACCTTGACCAGTACATACAAGCGTTCAAATAACAAACAGTAAATAAAAAGGCCTATGTAACTGAATTGAAAGGTTATTGCTTGCTCATCACTGATAAAAAGAATGACAAAATTGATGTGTAACAAGTTACTTTGAAATCCCAAATTGACTTAGGACCACAAAAAGTGCAAGAACCTTAAAAAATACCAACACAATCCAAGAAAGAACAAATTCTTGAAAGGGTAAAGAGAATAGCCAAAGCCATCACGTTTACAGAAACTGCTCAGTAGCAGTTCTTCTTAACACTTAACAATTCAGCGCATATTCTCACGAAGAACTAGGCCCAGCAAAAGTACAACGCAATTAAGCCAGCTCCAAAAGAAGAAAACGATGACGAATATTACTATTCAGACGACGAACCAGAAGTAATTGGAAAGTGATTTGGTCTTAATTTTATTTTAAGTTTTCTGTATTTTTTAACTATATTTTATTTGAGATCTCATTATAACCTCTATTAATTCGAGGTTTCTATTGGAATAAATTTATAACAAAACAAATAGATACACATTGCAGCAAGAGCAATAGCTACCTCGACAGAGCAAAACTGGACGCTTATTATTTAATATTTATAATTATCATAGGAACAGGTTCATAGGATTCCTTATTTACCTGTCATTTTAAATTTGTTTACACTAGTTCATTGAAAGTGTATTTTAGGCTCCAAATTGGTGAAAGCACTGTTTTTGTCTCTTTATAAGACGTATGTGTAAGAACTTTAATAGCTAACAAAGACGTAGTAAGCTGAGAGATTTTTTAAAGAGATTTTATAATCACTTGATAATTAGATTAAAATTGCTTTAAATTGTAATAATAAATGAACAAAGAATTCTGTAGGTTAGAAAGAATAGTGTACTTCATGATGACTCGATCTTCCGCAGAAGGAGTTTGTTAATAGTCCTAAACTTAACTTAGTTAGTTTAATAAACTTAATTTAAATATCTAAAACATTATATTAATTCTTTAACCACCTCCCAACTTTAAATGACTGAATATAACCGTAAGGATTCAAAATAGGAATACAATGAGTATATGATTCGTAAATATGAAGAAAACATTAAAGATGGTAACTTGGAAATCTGTGATTTGGACAGAGGAGATCCAGAAGTTACAAACTACATGTTTCTAGAAAAATTAAATATTAAGGCGTTGAAGATTTGTATTAAAAATGGTTTGAGTGTAAAATTGAGAAATGATATGATAAAAGAATTAACAATAAGGAATGTCATGGATGAGCAACAATAATTATTATTTTATGTGAACGATTTGGAACTCGAAAACCTGGAAGTATTGGACTTAGAAGATAATAACCTGGAAAACGATTAACTGTATAATTTAGCTAAATTTAAGAAACTCATTACTGGTTCGGGTTCATAAGGAAGAAAGTGGAGTGAATTAAATTTATATATTATTGCTCTTATAAGTTAAATCTATTTTTTGTACGTTTTGATCTTTATATCTCTACTCGTTAATAATAGGAAATTTGAATAAAATTTAGTTATTTCCACTATATTTTGATCATTTCAGTATTATATTAAAATATAAGATTCATTACAATATTATTATTAATAATATATATTAGACTCTCAATAATATCAACTGGCTTCCTTTTTAAAATAAAACTCAATTACAAAATATTTGTTGTTGATTTACAAGGGAAGGCAGTTATTATCAAATTTATAGTAGACTACCATACATATTGCTTAACTCTGATATTAATATGAGACATAAATTATTTACTAGTTTCTTAAGAAAATATAGTTATATAAATATCAATTTTCATAACTAGGCATCCAGAAATAATTTTTGAAAAATATTGGATAAAATTGTTACTTAATTAAATATAATATTAATATTATTCTTATAGTATAATCTGATGATTCACATTGATAAATTTAGTAATTTATCTATTTACTATTTATCTAAAAGTAATAAATCAAGAAATTACACATTTTTCTTCTTATATATTATAATAACACTTCACTTTATAATAACGCTTCAATCCTTAATATAAACCCGTTTTAAATTATATTGTTAATACCTATATTGTGTTTTAAATACCTATGAAGTGGAAATGATATAAAACAAATATGATATAAAACAATTAAATACGTGCTATTATTATCTATTATTATTTTTATTATAGAGTTAGAATTGATTAAGTTCTGAAGCACTCTCATTTAAAACTTTTTAAATGAGTTGATTTGGCTATAAAGTTGGGGTTCTTATTTTTATCTATATTATATTTATAATTATATTTATCACAACTTTCTTCGAGAGCCTAATGAAATTTTGAAATGAACATAAACATGGTAGTTGGTCGCTTTAAATATTCATATATCAAAATATTATGATTAAGATTATAGTGGTGTTTTTGACCTAGTAATATTTTGATAAATAATTATTGTATTTCGTCAAGCTTAAATTATGTAATTTCTGGTTTAGTATTAAACCGTTGCTTTTGAAACAACTAGCGATTTTCTGGTTCGATGTGGAAAGATTTATAGAATTGATTCCCTAATAATTTTGCAGAGCTAAATAAACACGTTTTATTGGTGCTATGTACCACTACATGGTCGGGTTTTCCCAAAGTATCATGTTCACTGCTTCTTATATTGACTCCAGGCTCTTTGCGGTGACTGATTTATTATCGTGGTGTGGAATTTGTTATATTCATCATATTTATATAAAATAATGTTAAAATATTTTAATAAAATGAAATGCCAATGGATTTTCAAAAATGCAACTTTCTTCATGTATAACATATGGAATAACTATTTAAACCATGAATCCAATATAGTAAACGAAAGAAAATATCATTTTGTTAAGCTTTAATTTTGTGCCACACCGAACCCGAACCAGTAATAGAAACTCCGCACTCTGAATATTTCAAATAATAATGTTGATCTAACTAATATTTATATGGTTACAAGTCTCTATAAACTGTAGATGCGATATTGTGATTTAAAGAACATTGATTAAATATCATCATTAGTAAATTTGGAAGATCTTGATCTAACTTCAAATTTACTTGAAAATTAATAGTTAAATAACATCTATAAAATTAAGAAATTGCTTACTTTGGATATCTCAGAAAACCATGTTGATTTAATTCACATTCATAGGGTTATAAGTCTAACAAAACTATCAATGCGAGAATGTGGTTTATGAGATATTGATCAAATATCATCGTTGGTTAATTTGAAAGAACTTGATCTTGGTGGAAACGTTTGCATTGACCTTAGTCAATTATGTAAAGTTAAAAGTCTTACAAAATTATCTGTGAATAACTGTGGTTTAAAGAACATTGATTAAATCAAGCAACTTACTAACTTAGAAGTTCTTGACGTATCTTTCAATTTATTGAAGGACATCGATTCAATAGGTCTATTGATATAACTTAAAGAGCTAAATATCAGTTTTAATAATAATATTGACATCACTCCATTGAAGTACTTATTTGGTCTTTTAAAATTAACTATGAATTGTTGTGGACTTTAATAATTAAGTGCATTAAAACTGCTTATCAACTTATCAACTTTAAATATTTCCAACAATTCGAATATTAATATTACAATTCTATAATATTTGAAGAATCTTACTCATTTGAATTTGCTACGTTGTAACTTAGTTTCAATCTATGTTTTACGACCACTCGTGAATCTAGAAGAACTAAGGATTGCGAATAATAAAATAGTGTATTTAGACGCAAATCTTAACAAGATGAATAAATTAGAGAAACTTAGTGTTAAAGATAATCTTATAAGCAACTTTTTCTCACTTGAATAATACCAATATTTCAATAACATTAGAAATTTCAACATTTAGGATTAATAAATAGCCTCTGAAGAAGAACTTCATTATGCCAATCAAATGAAACTCATTGAAAACACAAACTTTTAACTTCAAGAAATCCAAAACAAACGCAAAAGACTTTAAACGGTACTCAATGAATGTAAAAAATAAATAAACGCAATTTTGAATTGTCATGATCATATTCAGTTTTCAACCTCTGTGGCCCATCTCTTCGAAATGCTGAACAACCCAGTTTCTATGTGAAATTTTACCTTTCATTCTTTTTTCTTGAATTATAAAAACTACTAATTTTATGTTGCGTAATAATAAATGCAGCCGACTTTAATATTTCTAATAAGGTACTGTATTCTCCCTGTTAAAGTGGGGTTGAGGTTCATCCCTGTTAAAGGGGGGTTACTCGCTTTCTAGACCACTTTTTCCGACTCTCGGCATTTTATAGGGTCCAAGCTATCATAATTGATTTGAAATAGATTGAAATAGATTTAATACAGATATTACGTAATTGTATATATTTTACATAATTATATTAAATTACCACTCCAATCATAATTAATAAAGAAATATTTACAAGTATTAATACATTATATAATATTTTAAATGTATTAATCTTCAGTATTATATAATGGATCTAACTATATTTGATAATTATAATATTTAATCGAAAATACTTTACTATTGTAGAATATTTATGAATATTAAAACAATATAATAATAAAAATATAAAAATGATAACAAATTTTTGATTTTTGCTTATAAAATAACATATAAAATATTTTATATTGTCAAATATATCTTATATTTAGATAGATTTAGTAAATTATTTGATTTAATTCACAGATTCGGTCAGATTCGAATCGCACAGTCGATTTATTCTCTCCTAGTTAAAGGGGGGTAAACCGTGACCTCCCGAAAAAATGGGGTCGTCCAACCCCACTTTAACAGGGAGAATACAGTAATTATTATTTTCATGTTCATGGTAGTACTTTTAGAAGAGTTAGAGGTGAAAAAGAATATATATTTGGTACTGACCTAGTAATGAATATTTTGCTGCAACCGAATTTAAATTATTATTTCACTTCAACATTTATACATATTATATTTGTGATAATATATTTTCAAATACTTCTGCTCTGATCTCAAAACTTGGTGGTTGTTGAACACTAGTTATTAACATCGACTTTATTGACCAAGAACTATTCAATATTGTCTACATGATTCAAATATATAAATCAACACATTTTACTAAATATCACTTTGTTGAATGTAAGCGAACCAAGAAGCTGCTAAGAATAGGTCGGTACCTACTGTATTTAATATATAATTAATATTAATTTTATGGGCTCAAGTAGCATAGGTCGAACAATTATATTTATACTTTCAAACAAGGTCGAAATTGGATTTGGAGACAACAAAAATATTTATGTCAAATTATATTTATTTATAGATTATTTATTATTAAATACAAGTATTATTCTCCCCAAGATGACATAAATCGCCCTGAGCTGTTCAATTCCTACCACTTCTAGTATTTTGACTATATTATATTTTAGACAAGCAACAACATACATGATTTATTTTATTATATTATTATTAGACATAATCGCTTTAACTAATATTTACAATTTCATGAACGTATCTCAAAATAATATTTTGATAAATTAATAATTTTACATTAAATTCGTACTATAAGTTGATTTATATCTGGAGAATTATCTAAATTACTATAATAAGTGCTATATAAAAATTTATATTTAAATCGAAATTATAAAATAGATACTGAGTTTATAACCTTGAAATATTATTTTGCTTTATGTTGAAATTTCTAAAAGTGATACGAAGTGAAAGACAAAAATTTATATAATTAGTTAATAAAGTATGATTGTTGCCAGAATTTATTTGTTCATTGCTTTTGTAATTATTTGGTAAGTTAATATATTTCAATAAATTTGTAATTATATTTGACTATGTGAAGACTCTAACAAATTAATTTAAATTTAGTGATACAAGACCCATCAACAGCATTTTGTAGAATTTTAACCAAATACTAAATCATCTACAGTACAAATTCTATAAATAAACTTTGTTGAACAGAATGATGTGAAAACAATTCTAAACTATAAATCTTAATATAATTGTACCGTAATAAGTTTAATATGATTTTAATCGGGAATACGCAGTCTACGTTAAATTAGAAGCAGTGCTAAGTGAAGAAATGAGAATGTAAACAGTACAAGTTGAGTTCCCTTTTAATTTTGTGTTAATGTTAAACTAACTAGATATGCAAACTATCTTTAGCACCAATACCATTATTGTTATTTCTTTAGTTGAATTTGGCGAAATATTGTAATTTATACAGCCCTAAAAACTAGTGAAGTAGCAGATAGAAACTGATACCATCCTTCAATAGCGCTCAGTGCCAAATTACGATGATTTGCGTTTGCACCATTGTTCTAGTCTGGACTTGAATTCATCACACAAAATAGCAGTTCATTTTTCAATAGTTAAAATAACTGTCTTTATTATATTGTATTTATTATAGTTATTGAATACGATAATCACTGGCTACCGACCCGTTCCTTGATTCTTCCGCAGTGAAATTTTAGAAGAAGCACTTAAACCCACTTTTTACCCAGAATTATCAGTTTCCAAAAGTTAATTGATGCTTATCAAAGAACTCCATTACACTTTGGCTCAGGTTTTCTATTTATTTTCAAAAAGATGAAAATAAGATGCTTCTATCTAGCTCAGAGCCAGATGGGCAAAACTTGTATCAACAGTAAGATTTAAAGCCGATTCAGACAAATTCTAAATGGATATTTTGCTGAAAATTTATTAACTTATACCAGGTCGAAAATATTTTCAAGTTTCTAAAATCTCTGTAAATTGGGAGTGAAAAAAATTGTTGCAGCAAAATCTTCATAATATAATATGCTAAAAGAATCTAAAGTAGGTTCACCTCAATCTTCATAATATAGGTGCGTGCACATGTTTTTGTATGAATACATTCATGTTCCAAAAATAACTGAGTATATCGATTCACTCCTATACGATTACAATTTCGTTTCTGTTTGGAATTATTTACTATTTCCTCGGTTTACAGATATCGGCGGCTATTTTGAGTAGGTCGTAACTTAGATTTAGACAGAGCGGCTGAATCATCTGTAAAATTCTTTATCTACAATCTTCTCCTTCATCTGTTATATCCGCGATCTGGTACAAAACTTGAACTATTTCGTCATCCACCAGTCCATCAACTTATTGGTAATCGGCCATATATTCTAAAAACCTGCATTACTTCCACCTCTAAACACAATTATTCCTTTTTATTATTTAAAACCAAATTTTTGACAGCTCCGTTTTGAGTTGAATCCTATTCATTTGAGGGAACAGCCGTTTACTTTCGTTCTAAATTGTGAATTTTCCGTCACTTCTCTGTTGTAACATAAACGGAGTGGTGACGAAAAACACGAAAACGATGTAAATGCCCAAATTCTCCCACATCGAGAAGCTGTAGAAAGTGAACGACGATTCCCCAATATTCTTGAGGATCCGGGCCACGTTTGCGATCAAGGCGATCACGAAGAATATAACCAAGATAATCATCGCGGATGTAAAGGCGGGGCCGAAAACAAGCTTCTTCTTGCAGTTGTCGACCACTACGAGAATAAACAGAATAAAGTAACTGAATATAAAAATCGCACCACCGGCCAACGCGGAGTTTATGTGCACGTCCGAAAACATTACTTTGCCGCCAGAAATCGAAGTGTCCACAACTGGGAAAAACACAACCAGCGAAAAGCACAAACAACCCAAAAACAGGCTTGTAGACACTATATAACTCAACGGCTTATTGACGTACTTGATCCTGCTGTGCTGATACGGAATCTACGGCAGTACCGTAAATAACATGAAAAAGAGCCCTATCGAAAACATAAACCAGCCTCTCGGATTGTGCCACGAAACCCAAGAGCCCAATGCTGAGAAAGTATTGGTCATGATGTTAAATGAGGTACTCAATAATCCAGATATTACAAAGCAAGTGATTGTTAGAACAGTTCCAATAGAATTGTACCATATTAAATACTTTCGACTAAAATCACCTTTAATATATTTTTGTACAAGGTTTCTATGTTATAAATGTGGCTCCTGTTGATTATATATTTATACAGCTGGTTTCATCATTTTGGAGTGTGGAGCACAATATAAATACAAATTATACTTATAATATTTAATTATTATTATCTTCACATTTTTGATACAAATCTAAATGAAGAATAGTAAATGAAATATATAAATTGAATAGTATTTAGATACACGATTATATTAGACAGGAGAAACGTGGAAACTAACAAAGACATAATGTACGATACACATACATTTTGGATACAAACCAATTTCCTATTTATATCAATATACACATTTGTTTCGTTGATAAATTAATGGTTTATATTCAATAAAAATTTTGATACTATTTGAAAACACAATCTTTTTGATTTGCAAATCATAAGATAAGAATTAAAAACATGTCACTTAACTTCTCAAGGTTTTGAATTACCAACTTTCAAAATATTTAATCTAATACAGTTGACTGATAAATGAAGTAAAATCATGAACTATTTTAAATAATAATATTGCGCTCTGGCTGCACAATCACAATACTATTTTTGTTTTCAGTCTCTTTTGGCTTCCGTTTACATATTTGAACAGCAATACGTAATATTTCATAAGCTGGATTCTGCTCATACTGTTTAAGTTCCAATATTTGTTATCTTTCATTACTCTCAGCTACTTAGTACAAAACTTGAACTATTTCGTCATCAATTAGTCCATCAACTTATTGGTAATCAGCCAAATGTTCCAACAGCCTGCATTACTTCCACCTCTAAATACAATTATTCCTTTTTATTATTTAAAACCAAATCTTTGACAGCTCCGTTTTGAGTTGAATCCTATTCATTTGAGGGAACAGCCGTTTACTTTCGTTCTAAATTGTGAATTTTCCGTCACTTCTCTGTTGTAACATAAACGGAGACGACAGAAAAAACGCAAAAATGAGGTAAATACCCAGATTCTCCCACATAGAGAAACTGTAGAAAGAGAAGGAAGAGGCGTCGTTTCTGTCTTCACCAATTGAAGGATCTTATTTATACTTGTACGGATAAATAACAATCCAGATAAAATTCGCAATCAGCGCTAAAATGAAGAAAAACACCAAAAAAGATATTGAAAAGGTGAACGCGGGACCGAAGACGATCTTTATCCTGCACCGGTCTACCATAACCAGGACAAATAGCATGCAATAACCAAATATAAACAATACACCACCTGACAAAGCAGAAACCACATGCACATTCTAAAACGTAACCTTCCCACCAGAAATAGAAGAAGACACCACGGGGAAAAAGGCAACCATCAAGAAGCACAAACAGCCCAGGTATAAACTAACGGATACCAAATTGCTAAGTGCCCTATTTGCATATTTAATTCGACAATGCTAATATGGAATCAAAGGTAAAACCACAAATATACTTACGACCAGCCCTACCGAAAACACGAACCAGCCTCTCGGATTATGCCACGAAACCCAAGAGCCCAGCGACGAAAATGAATTCGCCATGATATTGAAGTTCGTACTTAGTGTGCCAGATACTACAAAGCATGCAATTATTAGAATCGTACCAGCTGTCACGTGCCAAAACAATTACTTTCTACTAAAATCGCCTTTAATATATTTAATTATATATTAATTTAGTTTTTAATGGGGTTTAGGTTGATTTTCTTACTATACGGCTGGTTCAAGTATCATATTGGAGTGTGATTCAATCATCTTATTCTCAATTTATTAAAAAAGAAATATTTTGAAAACATCTTATTAAATATCATATATACCTCAGTAATCATTTTCTTTTGGTTTATGACCTTTCCTTTCTAATGTCTTTTCCGGAATGTAAATCATAAATTATGTTATTTATAATTAATATAAAACATTGATAATAATCCAGACTTTAAACAACAGCGAAAATAGCAGTTTGATGTTATGATAAATTAATAAATCTATTATTAAATATTTTAATAATAATAATCTTATTATTATAGATCTTATTATAGATTGAAAAATGTCCTTTCAAGTCTTTACAAATGAATTTTAGGGCATTTGTTTATATATATATATATATATATATATATATATATATAAATATTCGAGAAAATGGGGATCAAATTACCAAATCCAAACTCGAATAAATCATTGGCAAAATAAACGCCAAAATGACTAAATCTAAGAATTTCTTCAGAGACACACGCAAAGAAATGAAAATCCAAGAAAAAATGTCAATACAGGTCGACGACACGGTGCCTAAACCAGGGTACACACTGCTGGGCCGTAGAAGAATGGACAACACGGCATTCTAGTACATGATCAACTGGGTTTTCAACAACGTGAGGGATACACCAATCCCAGAAATTTGCGAACTGTGCAAAAAACCATACAATGAAGGCCACGAACAAGACTGTAAAAAGATCAACGAGCTGAACATAGCAGCCCACGATCGTTTTGCAAACTTCCTTGAAAGAATCCTTAGAAAGAGATATCAAGCCAGAAAAGTCTGCAAAGACAACGACAACAGGTTGGAAGACCGGACTAAACCGGACATCAGCATTGTGGTCAACGGAGTTCAGATTTATTTGGATATTGGAATCACTTGGGATCTTGATAAATACTACGCTCTCAAAGAGTAGCATTATCGGGACAAAAAGGATTAAAATGGTAACCCGCTCAAAATTATTCCGATTATAATCGGTAAGAATCTCACCATTCATTAAAAGTCGAGAGAATTCTTGGAAGAACTCCGAGTTAATTTCGAGACAATTTATGAAGAGATTGGCTACATGATAAGTACCTCTCAAACACACCGAGCCGAGCTTATGTATAGAAAGAAAGTAGTCCAACGGGGCGAAAAACATAGCGAGATCGATGTAGAGAAACCAAGTGCCAACCGCTTTGCCTCCCTAGCGGACAGTGATGTTTAATTCAAACACACTGACAGCTACGGGAAAATCTTTGATTACCTTCACGAAAAAGGGATGATGAAGGTAGCCACACAATCTCCAATCAAAGAAGTGCCCGCAAAGCCAAGACAGAAAAACTTTGAAAAAGCCCACAAAACAAAGACTAAAAAGAAGTCCACGCAAACAGCAGAAAAAGGCAACGATAAACTGGAGGACACGTCCACAAAGAAAAAACCTGACAAACCCACCCAGACCAAAGTAATCCCCAACGCGAAAGGCAATGACAAGAAAATTTAGTCTCTCAAAGAGAAGATCGCCAAATTGTAAAGAGAATTGTAAAGTTAATTTGATACAGCGGCGGCAGTGATGCGTAAATTCAAAGAAACCAAAAAGAAGCATGACGACAAGAAGATCACTTAAAAGACAAACAATGCCGAAGCCCAGCCTGAAAACGAGAAGAAAAAGACTGAAGTAAGTTAGAAAGCTGAACCTACGAAGAATATCGAAGAAAAAGCGCCTGACAAAACGAAGCTTAAGGACGCTCAGAAGCAGAAAGAGAAAAAGCCCCCAGTCTAAAAGTCACAAGATCAAAAGACCACTAAAATGCCCCAATCGAACACAAAGTCTCCTCGAAAGGAAACTTAGAAAAAGAAAGAGGATAAATAACCTGTCTTAGAAAAGCCTGTCGAATAGCCAAAAGATGGTCAAAATGAATAAAAAACGATAACTGACGCAAAATAGGAAACCAAGCCAATCTTAACGAAAGCCTAGAAGAAGAAGCAAGTTAAAGAATATCAGAAATAGTTTATCTAATAATAGAAAGCTAAGGAAGATATCAAAGCGTCTAAACCCTAGGAAATAGCTAATCTACCACCGGCAATATACCCCGAAATTAGGAATTTGCAAAATCAAATAAACTAAGAAGGACCCCAGGTACCTAATCAAGTTAATGAAACAGTGCATCAAAGGCAACCACCACCAAGCAATGCCAATACAACGGAACAACCTCCCGTGCAAGCCGAAGGAAATTACGAGCAAAGAGAAACTGAGACGCGAGATCCAGTTTCTGGAAATTAAGTTAGCGAATCAGGTAAAACTGGTTCGCTGACGACTCCGTGAGGACCCTGTTGGGTCCTTACTGAGTGGGCATAAATGACGGGTTGAGCCCGTTTTGAAAGTGGAAACACTGGCGTGCGAGAGCCTATGTTTTGCTTTCGAAAGTCTCAATGAAGTCTGTTTGTGCCGTCTCGAGGAAGTGATATATATATATATGCAATTCCGAGTTTGAACATCATGAAGACCAGTTTGTCTCCAAGCTCCCGTAACTTATGTAACCAACGAAGGAGGAAGCGTCAGATGATTATCAGTGAGCTTAGTATTATAAGGACTCCAACTAACATTATATATGAAAACAAATTAAATTACTCACACACCAAAATTTTTGCAGGGGCCATATTTGTTTACTATATTTTATATAGGGAATTTAACGTAAGTAAATTTATTAAAACTTAAGTACCACCGCTCTAGGTCTTTTAGTTTAACTTATTGAGAAGTTTTTGCGATTTTGAGAGCATCAAAACTTCTATATCCTTTTCACTTGCTGGTGATACAGAAAGTGTTACTGTAAGAAATCATGAGAGTTTTCTACAACTAATAGTCATTTCTTTATACATACTACATTACCTCGCTCTGAAGGAGTCGCATTTTCGCTTACTTATATTCATCATTCTTTGGATTGGAGCGAATAACATTTTTAATATTACTGAAAAACAATATAATAATATTTATTTATATTTAATAATATTTAACCACTTCCCAAATTCAAGTGATGGAATAATACTAATTTATTCACAATGAGGAATCATACAATGAGCATATGATTCATAAATATGAAGGATAAATTAAAAATGGTATCTTGGAAATAGGTAATCCAGACAGAGGAGCTCCGGATATTATAAATTTGAAGTTTCTAGAAAAGTTCAACATTTAAACGTTGAAGCTTTATACCAATAATGTCACGAATGTAAAATTGAGAAATAAGACTATAAAAGTTTTGACTTTAGGAAAATATATAAAACAATATAAATTTAATTTGTAGGTTGACGATTTGGAGCTCGAAAACCTTGAAGTTCTGGACTTAGACCGTAATAACCTGGATAACGATTAACTGTATAATCTAGCCAAGTTCAAGAAACTTCACACTCTGGATGTTTCAAAGAATAATGTTGATTTGACGCATATTCATATGGTTTCAAGTCTAACAAAACTGTATATGCGTGACTGCTGTGTAAAGAACATAGATTAAATATCATAACTTGTTACTTTAAAAGAACTTGACCTTAGTTAAAATAAAGGTATAAAAGATATAAATGCGCTTTGTTAACTTAAAAGTCTTACCAAATTATTAATACATAGGTGTGGTTTAAATATCATTAATTAAATAATGACACTAACTTATTTGGAAGTTCTTGACATATCTTCCAATTTATTAAAGAATGTCGATTCAATAGGTCAGTTAATAAATCTAAAAGAGTTGGATATCAGTAACGATTGGGGATTAGACATAACCCCCTTGAAAGACTTAACAGGTCTCATAATATTAGATATGAGTGGTTGTGGATTAAGATAACTAAATGCTTTACAACCGCTTATAAACTTACAAACCTTAGATCTTTCTTAAAATTATATTAATAACATTAACGAGTTACAGTTTTTGAAGAGCCTTACTCATTTAAAATTGAATAACTGTAATATTGTTTCCATTTGTGCTTTAAGACCACTTATGAATCTAGAAGTGTTAGAAATCAAAAATAATAAAATAGAATTTCAAGACGCAAATATTAACGAGATGGGAAAATTAAGATTTCTTAATGTAGAATAAAATCGAATAAACTATATATACTTTGCATCACTTATACAGCACCCAAATTATAATAACCTTGATTAAAATGGTAAGAGATGTTTTAAAATAAATCATCAAACAACACCAACTTAAAAGCAACGTCGTAAGGCCAACAAATTGAGACTCATCGAAAGCCCAAATATTTAACTCAAAGAAAACCAAAACCAACACAAATCACTTAAAACGGCACTCAACAACTTCAAACAAGAAATAAACACAACAATGAACAACACGCGCTAACGTCAAATCCAGTTTACGTCGAACGTTGTTCGCCTCTTCCAGTACATGAATTAATTTGGGTTCGAATGAGATCAGGTATTTTTATAGTTAAGTTATTATTTTATGGTCAGATTAATATATAATTGCTTTAATTATATTACATAATTAACTGACACTCATGTAAATCACCTGAGGTGTATTTGACTACTAAAATTTTAAGAATATATTTAGTGATTTATATTTATTATCACATTAAAACAGTAGCGGATGACATTTATTTCCACTTCTAAGTGCAATTAAACAAACAGTTGAAATCAGTTGAATATATACTTACAAACAAATTCAATTTAATTGTGATTAAAAACTTAAAAATATCTTTTATGTATTAATTAAGACACATATGGTGTTTAAAGTATGTTTATTATTTTAAATTTTATTACTATAAAAATTTTATAAATTATTATCGTTGCGAATGTTTTTGAACACCTCGAGATACCTGTGTGAATAATGCAACTATCGATGAATTGACTACCATGGCGTTGACTGCCAGTAAGGGAATATGTATATAATATTAAACTACAAATATTGTAACAGAAATCAGATTAGAAGTGTAGAATGTCAAGATTATATCATAAATATGAAATGTCCGTAAAAATTCAATTTCAGTGTTTATAACACTATCAACCATTACAAAGCATTTAAAATAGTTTAAGTCTCACTTATAAGATACAGGACTCGTTAACACATTGCGTTGTGTTGCTCTTGGCTAAATTGGTCAAAATTATAGTTGGTGGTTTACAGTGTCATCGTTTACACACATATTTTGTAAGGTTCGGGATTTTACTGTTATAAATGGATTTAGACAAAAATGAAAACTTCAAAATCAAAAGTCCCATTTGTGAGGTATAATTATAAAATTAAATAAAATTCTTTTGAAATCAATAATATTTACTAAATAATTATGAAATATTAAATCAAAGTAATATTGAAATATTGAACTGACAAGAGTGTATTTATCACGTTTTATAATTATATAATGAACAGTACTACAGTAATAGTACTACTTTATCAGTATTCTTTTAATAGTATTTTCATCATTTATGGAGTGTGTAATACAACAAAAAACCTATGGTATATCAAGAATGGATAACTATATCAAGAATTATCAAAATAAAACGTTTAGTGTAATACGCCTACGAAATGTGTTAAACTGGGGCCCATGCGCAGGTTTTTACAGTTGTAGTGTTTTGTAAATTATTTGAATTTAAATAATTTGGATAAAAAACAGAGACTTTTGGTTGAATGAGAAATTATAATATTTGTAATTAATATAAACAAAACTTGTTTCTACAATGTCATTTTTATCATATTTTATCTTTGCCCAAATCATTTATCATATTTTATTAATTTCAATTTATATTGCGCGAAGCAGCCACGTTACGCCCCCTGGATGCTTGTGCCAGAGTCGTTGATTGCCTTAGTTGCGGAGGTGCGCCTAACGTACATAGGTGTATCTAAAACTAATGATCATTCGCGTGAACTTACAGTTCCTGTACAGAAGACCAAACTAGTATAAACTAAAGTTAAGTGAGTGGGAATCCCATCAAAATTATACTCATCAAAATTATAGAAAAATATATTTACACTACGGAATGAAAAAGTGAAGTGAAATTTATAAATTATATTACTTGAACCAACCAGAGATAATTAACAAATTTTAATCACTAGATCAATTTGCATACCAATATTCATGATTGTTCACCCTTTTCCAATAATGATTCTTAAAAAATGTATTAATATCACGCTTACTAGTATATTTACATAATGTTAATGTAGAATAAACTATATTATCTTGAAATATAGCTAATTATATTGAAATTATTTGAAATTTATTAAAAATTCATAATATTGGTGCGCAATTTAAATTTTTGGTGCACAGGAACCAATGCGTACGACGTGCGCAACACTTTAGTGCGCAAAATTTATTTTGGTACGCAATTTGCGCACCAAAACCACCCCTAAGTGGGATATATTTATTTCAATTTATCATAGTTAAAAAGCTGGTTAATTTTAGATTAGTTGATAAAAAATAGATTCAAAACATAACATGTGGGTTATCATGATATAGATAATGAGTATTTTGATAACGACTAAGTAAGTAATCATTGTATATATACTCACATCAATAACGGGCATCTGATTCGTTTCATTTTTCTTATTTTTACTTGGTCATAGTAAAATAACTATTTAGATAGTTACTGTTTTGATACTAGTTAAGCTACTACTGTATTCTCATATGCATTCAAACTAAATAAGTATTCAGAATTTTAAATTACAAATGTACAAATGTTATATAAAAATATACCTATTTGTACACTAATAATGTTGTTTAGTCACTCCTAACCTATAAAATGACATAATATAACCAAAATGCTATGAATGAAGAATACGATGCAAAAATGACTCGTAAATATCAAGGATAAATTAAAGACGGTAGCTTGAAAATCGGTGATTAGATTGTTGGTGGAGATCCAGAAGTAACAAACCTAAGGTTTCTAGAAAATTTCAATATAAAAACCTTGAATCTAAATATTGACAGCAAAACAAATATAAAATTTAGAAATAGGGTAATTAAAGAATTAACCTTGTGTTTAGTACATCGCGGAAGGAGAGATGAACTTTTGAGTTTGAGTGTTGACGACTTAGAGCTCGAAAATCTTGAAGTTTTGCTAGTTTTAAACAGCCCTAACTTATAAAACGATTAACTGTATAACCTAGCCAAGTTCAAGAAGCTCTGCGCCCTGGATGTTTCAAACAACAATGTTGATTTGACACATTGCACATTGCACATTCATAAAGCTATCAGTCTTACTAAATTAAACATGTTTTGTTGTTCATTAAAGAATATTGACTAAATATCTTCCCTTGATGATTCTAAATATATCTTGCAATTTACTACAAACCATTAATTCCATACGTTTTTAGTAAATATTAAACAGCTAAATATTAGTTAAAATAAGTAAATTGACATAGCTCCGCTGAAGAACTTGACTTGCCTTATAAAATTAGATATGAGTAGATGTGAACTTACATAATTAAGTGCTTTAAAACATCTTACCAATTTACAAACCTTAGATCTTTCAGACAATTCTGATATTATTATCACTGAATTGCAGTATTTGAAGAATCTTACTCATTTAAATTTGGATTAATGAAATATTGTTTCAATTTATGTTCTGAGACCACTTGCGAATCTAGAAGAGTTACGGATTGCAAGTAATAAAATAGTGTATCTTGACGCAAATCTTAATGAGATGAAAAACTTAAAAGAACTCAGAGTTTAATATAATCTTGTAAGTGACTTCTCATCAATTTATAAACACCAAAACTTTAATGTCAAAGATAATGCTAGAAATATTAACTTATCCTATTAAAGATATTAATAAGATCCATCTGAAGAAGAACTTCAAAAGGCCAACAAATATAGAAAAATTGAGAGTCCGAACATTTAACTCAAAGAAATCCAACACAAAACTCTTAAAACAACACTCAACAGCTGTAAACAATAAATAAACGCCGCTATAAATCGTATGTGTTCCAATCACGTCCAGTTCAAATGTTGTTCACTTCTTAAATTCACTTCTTAAATTTAATCAAACAAAACCGTCAAAAGAAGAAGTTCGCAAAGCCAAATAGATAATACGCATTGAACGACAAAACCTGAAACTCAAAGAAATCCCTCAAAAAATGCATTAAACGACGTTCAACAACTTCAAACAAGAAATAAACGCGGTGTTGAATAACGCGTGTCAAAGTCAGATCCAGTTCACGTCGAACGTGGTTCGCCTCTTCCAATAGTTGAATCAATTTGGGTTCGAATGATGTCAGGTATTTATTTTGTTGTAACACGAAGATGAGCAATAATTAATTTATAAATATTGACGGTTACTTTAATACATAAATTTTGAAAGTAGGATTTCAAATCATATCACTTGATAATTAATACGAGATCGTCAAGCTGATGTACCTGATTTAACAACAGTTCAATTTGAAATTCAAATTGAAATAGATAAAAATACAAATTAAAAATTATGTATAAATAGCATATATTCAGCAATATCTTTATTAACAGCTACTATACGTTATATATATATATATATATATATAGTTAATACGCTGTTTTTGTGTTTAAATGCAATTCAGATACTTCAGTAGCTTAGAGACCCATAGGTTTAACAAGTTGTCTCGCAAACATGATTTTTTAACACATATTTAATTTTTATCATATTTATCTGACTCATTTTAATTGTATAAATAATAATATATTACAATATTATCGTACCAATGGCTGATAGAAACTAGGCACGATACTATATTTCATGTTATTGTTAAAAATATACTATTTACAACAGATCTTTGTTAGAAAGCTCTTTATTATCAATTTAAGTATCAAGCACATAAAATTTTTGAATATTTTTGAGTTATGAGTTTCATTATATATTTCAACAATTTACTAATATTGAGACTAACCACAAAATGAAATTTTTTTTCGTTAAAATTTCACATTTGTATTAACCAAGAACTGCTTTGATTTAGATGGCAAGAAGGCAACATAATCTGTAGACAATGATAATAATATCCGATTATTTAGAGAAACTTGTAGTCAAGATTTAATATAAGAATTAGTACTTCAAAAGTCGTAAAAAATACAGAATTTAATTTAGTTGTAGTTAGGCATTGCAGTAACTTAAACAGTAGCTGTAGTATTAGAATAACATATCAGAAACTAATTGTATTAAAAGGACCAGTTTTACGCAAAATATCAACATAAAAAGAAATAATAATGGAAGGTGGAAGCTACCCGAATATAATTAACTAGATAAATAAATACTTGAGATATAATTGTTTGTAAACACCAGAACTGAACGCAACTATATAAAATATTGCTAATAACGAAGTATTCTAAAACTAATTGGAGCAGTATTTAATAAATTCATATTAAATTTCGTATGATGCTTATTGAGTGAGTTGTTAAAATTCATTCTGAAATTTCAAGTCCAGTATAATTCAAACGGAATAATATTCATTTGCGGATTGGAGTGACTTATAATTTATATAACTGGAAAAAATAATTATTTTACCACTTCCAACTTGTCAAATGACTAAAAACCAGTCTAATGAATATAAAGATAATACTCAGTAATATGATTAAAAAATGACACTGAGGTATGAAGATAAAATTTAAGACGGTATCTTGCAAATCGGCGATAGGGACAAAAATAGTATTGATTCGGAAGTTACAAACTTGATGTTTGTTGAAAAGTTCAATATTTAAGCGTTGAAGCTTTGTATCAGAAAAGACATATATGTAAACTTGAAAAGCAACACTATTAAAGAACTAATTTTGGGGATACAAAAATTTTAGGGGTATAAACTATAAAATATGTAGGTTGATTAATTAGAACTCGAAAACCTTGAAGTTTTGGACTTGCAAGAAAATAACATGGACAACAATTAGTTATATAATCTTGTTAAATTCAAGAAACTTCACACTCTGGATGTTTCAAGGAACAACATTGATTTAACGCATATTCATAGTGTTACAAGTCTAACTAAGTTATCTATGGTATAATGCGGATTAAAGAACATTGACTTAATATCATCGTTGGTTAATCTGAAAGAACTTGACCTTAGTTTTAATAGAGATTTTGATCTAAGTCCATTATAGTAAGTTAGAAGTCTTACCAAATTATCTATGCGATACTGTGGTTTAACAAATATTGATTAAATCACATAGCTAATTAATTTAGAAGTTCTTAACCTAGCTTATAATTAACTGTTAACTATCAATTCAGTTGGTTCATTGGTAAATCTAAAATAGTTGGATATCAGTTATAATAAGTAAGTTGACATAACTCCTTTAAATGACTTAGTTGGTCTCATAAAATTAAACTTTAGCTATTGTAAACTTACACAAGTAAGTGCTTTAACACCTCTTACCAACTTGCAAGAACTAGACCTTTCTTTCAATTATGACATAAATATTACAGAGTTGCAGTATTTGAAGAAGCTTACTCATTTGAATTTGGTATGTTGCAATTTAGTTTCCATTTAGGTTTTAAGACCACTGGTAAATCTAGAAATTCTGCATATATCTGATAATAATATAGTGTATTTAGATGCAGATCTTAACGAGATGAAAAACTTAAAAGAACTAAGAGCGGAATGGAATCGAATAAGCGATTTGTCATCACTAGAAAAACACCCGAATTATAATAACCTTGACGAAAAAGGTGAGCGCTGTTTTGACATATCCTATTAACGAGATCCATCTGAAAAAGAACTTTTCAATGCAAACAAATATAGAAAAATTGAACTTCCGAACATTCAACTCAAATTAATCTAAAGCCAACACAAAGCACTAAATACGGCACTCGATAACTTCAAACAAAAAATTAACGCGACGATGAATAACGCGCGCCAAAGTCAGATCCAGTTCACCGTGAATGTGGTTCGCCTCTTTCAATTCTTGAATTAATTTGGGTTCGAATGAGATCAGGTAATTATTTTTAGTTAAGTTAAAATTAAATTCAAAGTTTAAAATTTAAATTCTCAAATCTTTTAATAATAAAACTAACCTGTAACTCAAAGAAATCCCTCACAAATCACATTAAACGGCGTTTATCAACTTCAAACAGGAAATAAACGCGACAATGAATAACGCGTGTCAAAGTCAAATTCAGTTCACTGCGAACGTGGTTTGCATCTTCCAGTTGTTGAATTAAGTTGGGTTCGAATGAGATCAGGTAAATATTTTGTTGTAAATAACTATAACTATTGCAAATAACTCTTGTAAATAACATAATTGATTGTATAAATATTGAAATATAATTGAGTTTGTTTTATATTCTTAAATCGGTTATATGACAAAATATACTATAAGTTAAAATTAAATTCTCATCATTTAATAATAAAAGTTTTGTTCTAATCGAAATACTCTCACTCGCTCTAAAATCAGATCCACTTCCCTTTGATTTCATAACAGATATTATTAACGATGTAGAGGCTTTTGATAACTTGATTGGAAGTATTTACTGCTGTAAGTTTTCGAACCTTCTTGAACGATATTCATAGAACAAAGTTCCAACGTTGACAATTATAGATTGAAAAAATATTTAAAAATTCGAATTGAGGAATTCTATTTCAATATATTAATACTTAACATTCATCCAAACTATAATTCAATACAAGTACTGGGGTCACGGGACCTAACAGAGGTAAATCTCTGTTATAATATGTTATAATCTCATTATTCATACATCATTGTATACCTCTGAACACATTCGTCACATTATTTTTTTCCATACTTGTTGTTATAAAATTCGCTACTAACCCCCAATATATTTGAGAAATTACATTGCATCAAAAAGGTTAGCATTCATTAATCTTTAAAGGACCATAGGGGTTTTTCAAAAAAATAAAATAGAATATAGAAGCAAACCAATATGATATATGTATTAGTGAGAGGTTGTATATAGTTCACTTTTTAATTTCACTCCATATCCATCAAATCCAGAGTCAAAATTATGATCACTCAAATTATGTACAACTAGAATACTACAAGCAAATTTATTATAATATATTACATAGAACATCAATGTTTATAAATATTATTGTAGTTTATATCACTTGCATCTTTTACTGCGAAATTAATTATTAATTACAATAAATATTTTTGATCTTGAAGAAGCTAATTGGAAACTAACTGAATATTATTTCAATATTGTATATAACTATATAAATTATAACTTAATAGATTATGAACTTGAGTATTTGTGTAATTCATTTAATATTTTATGATTTACACAAACTAGTTTTCAGTCAACTTAATGTAGGTAAATTAATATTAACTAATAAATTATCACTAATGTTATCTATATTATTGAGTTTGTTGTATATTTGTTGAGATTTACAACTCATGAATTCGAAAAATTTAAACTATTTCCATTCAGTATGAAAATGGGGCAACGTAACTTATGACCAAAGTCTGACACCAAATTTTTATAGAAACTTATTTCATCATACAAAATATTTTGGTAAACTGATGTTATAACTCAAAATAGAATATGAAGTGGAATTATTATTAATTTGTAAAAACTAGATGCGTAAGAGTATAATTATATAATATTAATTTAATAGATTGTATTTTACTTATCAACAAGTTAAAAATACAAATCACACTAACTGTTTCAAGGCACATCTTAAACTGCGTACCTCAATTATAACACATTTCTATGAATACCTTATGGTTAACTTAATGATACATTTTCATAATCTTACTAGTTGTTTTTTCTTTACAGTATTCATAATTGTGGTAATTATTTTCTTTGTTGATGTTGACTCTGGTATTTTCTAGTATAAATACAATTATTTCTTTAAATGTATTACTAAAATTTATTGTCAAAACCAGCTAGCCTATATTGAGTCCAAAATTAAATAAATTCAATATTGTCAATCAAGTAAGTGAATAAATTTTCAAAAGTAGGTTATCACAATATTAATTGCATATAGTTACATATTTTATTATTAACTTGGCTTTAAATTGTTTTCTACTTGGCAATATTATAATTTGACTAAATTAGTATGATGCAGGTGGGATGTATTAGTATTCAGATCCTATAATAAGTAATCTGCATAAATTCCGCTTATTAGAAGCAAGATAAGGTTATGAAATATTTTTAAGCTTCAAGTCTAATATTTCTCATTTTCTGTTAAAGAAGTGGGTCTAAAATTGAAAAAACTGAATTGTCGAGTTACCATGTAATATAACAATATATAATTTTTTAGAACTGTAGAAAACAAAAAAACCCAAATTAACCCGACGGTCCTTTAAAGATTAATGTATTATCTAGGGTAAAGAAATACTTATTTTATAACCTCGACCCAAACTATTCAGCGAATGTTCTTAATGCAATTTTCAGATGTTAAATTTGAATTAAACTGAATTAATTTACATAAGAAGCAGTATAAAGCAAGTACATATGTATACGTATGTAATACTATATTTTAAAACTAGTCTCACACCATCATTATAAAATATTTTTTCAATCTATAATTGCTTATACTGTAGAATAGAATAAAGTTCATTTAACGCAAGGTAAACACAAACTTAAACGGCACTCAACAACTTCAAACCGGAAATAAACTGGAGTGGATGATGAACAACGCATGTCAAAATTAAATTCAGTTCGTCGCGAACAATACACTTATATCCCAATACCAATCGTCAAAAAATATGCATGTTAGAGTTAGGTCTTTAAGTTAGAAGTCTCAAAATATCTGATACAGAATATTGAAGTTTAGTTTCCATATATGTTATAAAAAATTCCCTGTTTCAAAAATTATATCAAAAATTAAAAAACACTACTGCTAAACATCGAACACGCGGAAATTGTATGGAATGCTATAATTTGAAAATATTGATGCAAGCAATCTAATGTGATGTAATTATACGGAATGGTATTCATCGGAATACATCACAAATATTCATCGGATTGGAGTGAATTAAAATTTAAATATCATTATACAACATATTAATTGTTTAACCACTTCACAACTTTGTTAAATGACATAATAGAGCGAAAAAGCTCTGAATGAAGAATACGATGCTAAAATGACTCGTAAATATCAAGGATAAATTAAAGATGGTAGCTTGTAAATCGGTGATTTTATCGTTGGTGGAGATCCAGAAGTAACAAACTTGAGGTTTGTAGAAAAGTTTGATATTTAAACGTTGAAGATTCGCATCAGAATTGACATGCATATAAAATTGAGAAGCAATACAATTAAAGAACTAAATTTGGGTAATCAGAGAATAACGATTGAGAATAAATTATTGAATTTGAAAGTTGATGATTTAGAGCTCGAAAACCTGGAAGTTTTGAACTTGCAAGAAAATAAACTGGAAAACTATTAACTGTATAATTTAGCTAAATTCAAGAAACTTCACATTCTGGATGTTTCAGATAACAAAGTTGATCTGACGCACATTCATAGTGTTACAAGTCTCACTAAGTTATCTATGTAAAATTGTGAAGTAACGGACATTAATTAAATATCATCACTTGTTAATTTAGAAGATCTTGATTTAAGTAAAAACACTGATCTTGATCTTAGTCCATTATGTAAATTGAAAAGTCTTACCAAATTATTTATAACTAACTGTGATTTGAAGACAATTGATTAAATTGTTCTGCTAACTACTTTAGAAGTTCTTAACATATCTTTTAATTTATTGAAGAACGTCAATTCAATATGTCAATTGGTATTGCTTAGAGAGTTGGATATAAGCTGGAATACGAATTTAGATATAGCTCAGTTGAAAGGCTTAGATGGTCTCATAATATTAAATCTGAGTGGCTGTGACCTGAGATAATTAAGTGCATTAAAACCGCTTATTTACTTAAAAACCTTAGAACTTACTTCTAATTATTATATTAATATATTCGAGCTTTAGTATTTGAAGAACCTTACTCATCTATATTTGGCAGACTGCTACTTAGTTTCTGTTTATGTTTTAAGACCACTCGCGAAGTTAGAATATCTAGACATTTCACATAATAAAATAGTGTATCTTGACGCAAATATTAATGATATGACAAAATTAGAAAGACTTTATGTGCAAGGGAATAGTATAAGTGACTTCACATCAGTTGAAAAACATAAAAAATTTAATAACGAAGACGAATATGGTTTTAGATCTTTTTAAATCACTGATTAATAAATTCTGTCATAGGAAGATCTAATTTTCGCTAACAAATTTAGAAAAATTGAAGGTCCGAACAGTTAACTCAAACAAATCCAAAACAAACGTTAAACTCTTAAAACGACACTCAATAACTGTAAACAATAAATAAATACAGTTTTGAATAACGCAAATCACAATCAATTCACATCTTCCATAGCTCATCTCTTCGAGAAGCTAAACCAAGCAGTTTCCTAATGAGATCAGTTTATATTATTAGTTATGCAAATTTAAATAAGAAATCATAATTAAAATAATAATGTAAAGTGATTTAATGAAATATTTTTAAATACATTTAATGATAATATCTCACGAATAGACTTGGATACACTCGAGTATAGTACCATGCAAAATCGCGTATAGCTTTCAATTAAAGTCAACCAAAAGACGATTAAAATTCAAAATATACGGTGATCGACGATCAAAACGATTATAAATATATTCGTTAGTCTACGATTGATAACCATGCAGATATTGAAGTACTATTTTAATCAAAAGTAGTAGAGTAATAAGAGCACAATAAGAGCACTTTTGACAATAATTGCTAATAAGACAATCATTGTCTCTATTGTGTGACACAATAACATATAAAATGACAATAAGAATTTTGCCACTTTTCCTTTATTTCTATTTTATGGAATTTATACCATAAATATATTGTAAATTTAATTTTTGCATCATATTTCAAACATATTCACTATAATATGGAGTCAACCAAAATATTTTGATTTTCATTGTTTTTGTTCATTTTCCTAAGGCTAAAATGAAGCTTTGACAATAATAGGCAATTATAAATATTATAGAAACTGTTTTTAGCTTTTAAATCATAATTGTAAAGATTGACTTTTGAGTTGCATTTATTGAGGTGGGGAAAATATTGAGCGCGAACATTTTTATTTTATGCATATAAGTGAATAATATTCCTTTAGCAATGAAATAATTACTCTTATTGTCCTATACTTCATTGTATTCTATTGTCTGGGACAATGAAAAACCCTTATTGTGCAATAGAAAATAGACAATGGATGGCTATATAGTAGAGTGACGAAGATGGAGTGGTTATTTAATTTTTAGTTGTTTATAAGTCTATAGTATACATGTAGCTTCAAAATTAATCGTCTTACAGACCCCAAAAGCGCTCAGTTACAGACCCCATCATTATTTATGAATAAAAGGGTCTATAAATGAACTGTATTTGGGGTCTGTAACTGAAATGATTTGATATTTAATTGATTAAATATTATTGATTCAAATGTGTTTTAAGACTAATATAAACGAGGAAACCTAACAGTATATCATATATCATACTATTTTAGTTATTATATTCATTAAAATAGCAAAAATTAAAAAATATGTTGATATTCGAAGAATATTTTCAGAAAAGGGGTCTGTAACTGAAATGAAAAATCAAATCTGATATAAAATATGAGCCATATTCAGCCAGATTTGCTCTCACTTATAGACCCTTGATAATTTTTGGGAAATCAACAGGGGGTCTGTTATAAAGCCAACCATCGTCTCCGATCTGATCGGGTTCTTGCCATTTCAATCGTTATTTTCGATTAAGTCAACGATTAAAAGACGATTAATAATTTACAATTTTGAAGCTACATGTATACTATAGACTTATAAACAACTAAAAATTAAATAACCACTCCAACTTCGTCACTCCACTATTTATGATAAAAACAGTACTTCCATTCAATATCTACATGGTTATCAATCGTAGACAAACGATTATATTTATAATCGTTTTAATCGTCGATCATCGTATATTTTGAATTTTAATCGTCTTTTGGTTGGCTTTAGTCTGTTAGTGAATAGGGGTGGGGGTCTGCATTCGAGGTAATATAGTATGTAGGTTGGGAATAACCAATTTATATGTAATAATCTATTTCCTATTAGAACTTCTATTAATAATTTAACCACTTCTCAACTTATGACTGAATAAAACTAGAATGTTCTAAATTAGGAGTACGATGCTAAAATTACTTGTAAATATGAAGGAAAAATTTATAATAGTAACTTGAAAATTGAAGAACCGGATCCAGAGATTAAAAACTTGCGATTTCTTGAAAAAATGAATATTTAATCTTTGATGATTTATATTTGTTATGACACATGTATAAAATTTAGAAGCGATACTATTAAAGAATTGTCTTTTATAAAACCATGGAATTAAGTTTTGAATTATAATATCAACGATTTAGAGCTCGAAAACCTGGAAGTTTTGAAAATAGAAGATAATAATCTGGAAAATGATTAGCTATTTAATCTCTCTAAGTTTAAGAAACTTCACACATTGCATATTTCAAGGAACAATGTTGATCTAAAGAATATTCATAAAGTTATAAGTCTAACTAAATTGTCTATGTAAAAATGTGCTTTAATAGAAATTGATTTAATTAAATCTTTAGTTAATTTGAAAGACCTTGACATAAGCTATAATAAGTGTATTAAAGATATTAGTCCATTATTTAAACTTAACAATCTTGTTAAAGTATCTTTAAAAAATTGTGGTTTATATAATATAGACTTAATATCATCACTTGTTAATTTATAAGATCTTGATCTAAGTAAAAACACTGATCTTGATCTTAGTCCATTATGTAAATTGAAAAGTCTTACCAAATTATCAATGAATAACTGTGATTTGAAGACAATTGATTAAATAGCGCCACTTACTAATTTAGAAGTTCTAGACATATCTTTCAATTTATTGACGAACATCGATTTTATAGGCTAATTGATAAATCTTAAAGAGTTATATATCAATAATAATGAAAATGTTAACATAACTCCATTGAAGGACTTAGTTGGTCTTATAAAATTAAATATAAGTGGTTGTGGATTAATATAATTAAACGCTTTAAAACCTCTTATCAATTTACAAAATTTAGAGATTTCTTATAATTTTGACATTAACATCACATAGTTGCAGTATTTGAAGTAACTTACTCATTTAAATTTGGATTATTGTAATATTGTTTCAATTTATGTTCTGAGACCACTTGCGAATCTAGAAGAACTATCAATGGCAAGTAATAATATAGTGTATCTTGACGCAGATGTTAATGAGATGCAAAAATTAGAATACTTTAGAGCGGAATGGAATCGAATTAGCGACTTCTCATCAATTAAAAAACATCAAAATTTTAATAACCATAATAAAAGCAATAATAAATGTTTTGAAATATCTTATTAAGAAAAACCATCATTAGAACTACTTCGCAAAGCCAATAAATTTAGAATCATCGAAAGACCAAACCTTTAGCTTAAAGAAATCTAAAACAAACGCTAAATTCTTAAAACGGCGCTCAATAACTGTAAACAATAAATAAATACAGTTTTGAATAGCGCAAATCACAATCAGTTCACATCTTCCATAGCTCATCTCTTCGAGAAGCTAAACCAACCATTTTCCTAATGAGGTCAGTTTATTTTATTTGTTATGATATTTTAATATGAAATCATTACTAAAATAATTATGCTAAGCGATTTTATAATGATTTTATTAAATATATTGTAATACATAAATTATTTTGAAATAACTACAAATGTATAAGAAGTATAAAATTACAAATTGTAATTTATAAAATGCTCTATAGGTATATATAATTAGTAACGATATAATTCATTTAATGCATTTTTTGATCGTATGTTACCAGTTCCAGAGTTCGTACGAGCTCTTCGTGAATTCCTTTAGAATGGCTTGAATTTCATCGGCTTTTTCGTGGTTGTTGATCATCTTCGCTATTTTAGTAAGCGTTTGAATTGCATTTTAGCTAACCAGACCTTCCATTTCCTCGCAGTCGGCTAGGTTTTCGAGGAAGTCGGCTGCGTTTCTGATGCCCACATCATTTTAGTTTAATATCAAATACCATATCTTTGCAATATCAGTTTTAAGATGTATTTGATCCAGTTGTATCTTTTTAAACGCAATGCTTAGTCTTTGCTTAGGCGCGAGCCCGTCGATCCGCGTTGGAAGGGTGAACGGGAATCCCCAGAGGATTATGTACAGGGTGATAATGACCACATTTTCCCAGAGTGCGAAGCTGAACACGGTGTTCATGGACTCGTTGAAGCTGGAGCCCATGTCCGGGTTCTTGCTCTTTAATACCAAGTACACGATTTGCCACAGTACGCAGAAGAAAACGACCGTGCAAATCGCAAATACAACAATTATCATAAACAAATCAGTGTAGAAGTGGTTCAGAATATTCCCCTTTCCAATTTTCCTGCAGCTCTCAGGTTTGTCGTACCCAACCAGTGCTGCGTACACTGGAGCCCCAACTAACAGGGCAACGAACGTTACACTTGCAACGTTGTTGTGAACGTCGCCGAATGAAACGTCTCCGGCCAACAAACTATTTGAGCAGCTGAAGCACCCGACCAGAAACTGAGAAACGATTCCAACCAGCCAGAACCCGGTTCCAACTTGAGCCAAAGTCTTATTAACATTTACTAAACGGAGGTGAACGTAGAGAACGAGAGGGACCTCGAAAAGGGAGCTCAAAACCATTCCAATGGTGAACCAGTACCAGCCGGTTGGATTCCTGTTAGAGTCCCACGAACCGAGGAAGGAAAAGGTGCAAGAAAGGACTGAATAGTGATTCGAGGTGTTATAAGTGAAATAAGACAGGCCGTAAATACACCAAATCAAAGGGAGAGAGATGGAGTGAAGAAGAAGCTGCAACGGGGACAAATGACCAGTAATATACAATAAAAAGCTTCTTTATTACGTATACTTATGTGTATAAGTATTTTGTAACAGATGAGAGGAGTCGGAATCGCCGTACACCTGAGAACTGGGCTGAAGGGGCACAGAATGCATTTTTGAAGCGGAGTCATTTATAGTTTTGCAATTTAGATGAAAAGTACACGCTGAAAAACAAAAACACGCAATTAAAGCGTATTCAAAAATTTGTGTACAGTATCAAAATTTCAAGTAATAATATACTTACTTATACTTAATTAATATTATTACATATAGAGAGAAATTTAGTTAACATGAAATCTATCTGTACAACCAATTTATACCAATTTAGTCGCGTGATTTGACCATTCTTTAATAAAGTAAATTGAAAGAAGATGAAGCTTTAGTAATGAAAATTATCAATATTAAAGTTTTACCGTATATTATCAGATATTTTGAAACAATTATCAAACAATTAATATAGAGTATGAAAATAGAATAGAAATATAACACTAATATAACTAGGTTTTGATATGAAAAATGATTTACAAAATTATAATTAGACTATGTATCTATATAATAAACAATTCTGTAATATTTCGATTAAAAACGTGAATCCCAAAATACTATTTTAAAACACTTCAATCATGCCATATAAAATAATTTCTATGAATAACTGTAAATAAGTTGAATAAGATTCTGTATTGATGCAAATTTCTGAACAAGACGAATAACTGAATTCTTTTTGGGTACAAAATAAAATATTTAAGTAAAAGCTGACATTTAAAAACTACGCTCTCGGACGGTTAACATAGACGTAATTACATTATCACACGATTTTTGGGTTTTTATTAGCAGTTTTCTTATACTTTATGGCGTATGGTTTATATCCATCTGAGAATCATTATTCAATATAAACGAAAACATATTCTAATCTGGGTAGCTTTGATAAGATAAGTAATTACAGGGGCTGGTATTTTTATTCTATTCTACAGTTGGTCAGTTTCTTTATTAATTTCCCGATGGCTTTTTATCAGCATTACCGTTTGAAGCGCATAGGAAGTAAAACTTCATTTTTTGCTTTAATTCTGATGCTTTTAGGTTCTATTTGTTAGTTTCTCATTTGTTTCTTCCCTGCTTCTGAAAAAGCTATATCAGGGAACTTGATGTGGGGCGATTTTCACAATAACATAGGTTCTTTGGGTATTATATTTTGTATGATGGGTTATGTGGTCTACGCAGTTTTGGTTGCAATGGAGCGGACTAAGTGCTCAAAAAACGCGAAACTTTTACCTCACTACAAAGTTGATTTGGCGATAGTATAAATTATGGTCTTCTTTATAATGACTTTTTCGTCATTATTGTCCTGGTGCTTTATATATCCGATTCTGAAGAAGAAAGATCCGTCGCTGCCTGATTTCAGAGCGGCTTCGTAGTACACATTTTTCTGCTTCACGATGTGGGAGAGTATTTTCGTTTACGGTCTATATATTTTTAATTTCATCTTTCCTCTTGTTCTCCCGTTCGGAGCTGATGGAGTGGTTCCAAAACAGAGGAACAGTCAGAAAATGTGTTTTAGAGATAAAACAGTTGAACTCAAAACTTAACTGTCAAAGGAGTGGTTCAAAATACTGAATCTAAATCAAATTTAAACGAGAAATTCGCAGGAAATGATTGAACATTTGGCCGATTACGAGGAAGTGGAAGGACTACTTACTAAAGAAGCAGTTTGTTTATTTAAATAATTAGTTTCAGAAAATGAAGAACAAAAAATTGAAATATTTAAGGACTTCATGAAACACTCAGATGAACTTTGGCAGTGGAAAAGTTTGATCAGAAAGTGCATCAAGTGAACAATAAAAATAATTTTGTATTTTTGATTAATTAAATAATAAAATTGCTAATCTAATATTTCACTCAACGAATCCAAAACGAATTTTGCGCTACAAAATATATCACAAATATTACAAGTAAAATAAACACCATTCTCGTTAAAATGGAGTAGTCTGTAATAGGTAATTATTCGCGAATACTAAATTACTAGTTGTTGGTGATATAAGACAAATTATAATCATCTGAAATAGAATAATTCTTTCCACTAATCTAAAAATTAAATTATTTCTCTTAAAAATGTTTTGATAAGTAATCGTTGTATTTTTTTATTGAACTAAAACACAATTAATTCTGTCTATGTGAGAATATTTTCATATTATTAGCATCTTCGGTGAATAAATAATATATATGTGATTTTTGTGTGTTTGTAATTTCATATTTAACTTAATTAATTCTAAATTTTTTTGTCCCGTTAACTAAAAGTTCGTATCTGGTACACACTTGTCCGCTGCTTATAGAATAACTAATTTTAACTAAACCCGCGACAAATAAAGCATCAAGAAGTACCTGACTTTATTAGGACAACTAACACAATTGAGAATCGAATATATCAAATTCGTTAATAATTTAAGTATTTTTCCCTTTGCTTTGTTACTATGTTGATGATAAAATGAAGCCAGCGGAATCTATATACAAAAATTCAAAATCTCCATAGATATCGCTGCTAAATGTGCTAAGTTCTAATTGATTTTTATCAATACTGTTCTGAATGTACAAATAAGGAGAATAACTATAAGGTTCTGAAATTGGACTTAAAGTGACCTAACCCTAATAAGTGCTATACATACTGTAAGATATGGGACTATCAGAAAACTCATAAGAATTGGCAAATATATCTTTTGAAACAGATTATTTGCTTTAGAATAACCAAGATTCGTGACATGTAGAGGGAAACTCATCATCTGCATGTGGAACTAACCAGTGTTTATTAGCAAACTCAAATTATTGATATTTTAACTTAGTCTGGTCGAAAACTTCAATATTATTAGAGTATTAATAGATTGTGCAAAGTCTCATTTGGTTGAAGTGAGAGAAAATACACAATCTTTCTGAAGATACAGATTAGCTATATATTTAGGTAAGCAGATTCATATAACGCCACATTCGAAGGTAAAACAGGAATTACTGTGTGATTTTCATTGAAATATCAGTTCCAGGAATTATGAACATGTGCTCCTCTGTTTATCCATTTACGTTTTCAGAGCACTCAGTAAGCTATAGTAGTTCACGTATAGTTACTTACTTCAAAAGGTCAAAAATTCCAAATTTATCAAGAATATATGGATTTAGAATTTTACTGTTTTAAATAAACTGCAAGCTTTGAAAAGGAAGCTTCAACTGGAGCTGATTATCGAACTCACATAAACACTTGGTTATGTTTGTTTTCTGTTTGAAGTAAGTGCAGTTATCATACTTGAGTAGTTCGTGTTCATTGTATTTAATTTCGAAAAGTAGTTTGTAGTCGTCAACATAACATTACTGACCCATATACAACAATTAAACCGATTCGTTTTTCTGTTGGTTACTAAACAGGTATTTTTGCTCTGAATACGTTTAATTAACAGAAAATATGTAATTGTTGCCAGGATCGAATTAAAGGGTACCTTTATTGTATTTAGGAATTATTTACTTGTTCTAAACAGTTCCATTTTGCAGCTTTTTTAGCTGAAGTATTGTCATTAAGTTTAAATATATATTATCTATATTTGGCTAGAAAGATATCTAATTTCTATTAACGCTGTAAATTTTCTAGAAAGTAGAGCTATATTTCAAGTTATTAGCTTGCTTTACTTTTAATCTCAGTTCTCCTGGAGTCAGTTTAGTTATACCATTGTTGTTATAACTTTTGGTGGTATCACTAAATAAGTTTGAAGTAAAATACTCTGGAGCTTGAGAAATTATCATTTCTTGAATTGTTTGTAAGGAAAAAGAGGTGGCTACTATACCTACAGCTAAATTATCTTGGATAATCGGTAGTACAAGAAAAATTACTTGCTGCATACCAGTAGATGCCTGAGATTCTATCAATGGCGAGTACTAAACATCAGTATTTAAGTAAGGAGTCAAAATTTGAAGGATCTGGGTTCTGAATAAGCGTATGTAATCTAACTATGTCTTCATTTCCAATGTTTTATTGTATAGGTCAATTAAATCTGCGCCTATTGCGCTTTGAAACTTATTTACTGTTGTTTTGACTTATTGTTATATGTTATAGTAAGATTAAAAGTAGTTTTCAGTTGTATGTTTTACCTGCCAAGATTTTGTGTTCACAATAGTAATTCGTATTGGGAAGCTGTAGTTTAAGGTATCTTGAAATTCGATTCCTTGGCTAAGGATGAATACGTGTGTTTTGAGCTTTGTTTAAATCTGTTTAATGTGCGCTACCAGCAATTCTCCTCTAATAATAGTTCCATGCTCTCTAAACTTATTTCTGAGGTATTTTGTTCTCACGTCGTTCACTTAACCTTCAAAAAGTAAAACTATTTTATATTCAACTGAGTAAACTTTCATTTAACAATACGGGTTCATGAGCTCCAAAACGGAGAAGAAATGGTTTATATTCGAGTTGAAGTTGAACGAAGTCACGTCTACGTAAAATATAACTTGCTCCAGTTTGGCGAAAACAAGTCCAAACAGCAAACCAGTACCATCGAACTCTCTGTTTTATTGATTAAACGGGTACGTAAATGTGTTGCTATTTGCGTCCGATATGATTATTTGCTCACCGTTAACATAGCTTGAATCGCCCTTAACTATTTAATTGAGTTCGGTAATCGGGTCCCAACTTCCTTTTTAGGTTTCTGAGAGATTAAATGCTAATTGGTATTTTTGCAGGTCTGTTTGCGGATAGAAGTTAAAATTTTGGTTTAAACTGCTTTAAACAGGCAAAATATTGTCAACAAGAGTCTGGTAATTCTTAAACTTAATTCCATTGTCTTACAACGAAGTTTAGAGTTATTTAAGTTTAACAGTGAGATTCACGCTGTACTAAAAGAATATCTGCCTATTTTCTCGGATTGAAGTGTAATTCTGTGTTTAAAATTTTTACGGGTCTTTTAATATCCCATTTATAGCCTATTATAATGTTGGAGGATATGAAGGAGTCGAGGAACCCTTTTAAACGAGATTTAATTATATTGTATATATTATTTATATCGTTTGTGGAATGGACATTAAACTAATAATTTTCTTAAGATATACAAGCAGTATATGATGATATGTCTAATCAAAAATTTATACTAAATTCTCTAAATTCGTTTCATTCATTTATTGAAAAATATTATATATAGTATTATAATCATATTATATGCACTATACAGAATTATAAACTAATAAATCATTCAACAAAATCTTAAACAGTTTATAAAAATGTTAATATTATTGAGTTGTGTTGTTTCAAAGGTTAATTTTGTAATTTTATGTATGTGTTAATTATCTACTAAATCAAAGAAACACAATACTACACACTCGAATTGAGACACCCGATCAGTTTTCAAAAATAGTCGGTCTATAAGTAAGAGCAAATCTGGATAATTTTTGTATTTTCCATTTCAGTTACAGGATGTTATCTAAATTCAATTATATTAATGCATTCAGCATAATTAACAACTAAATAGAATATTAAGTAACATATAATATATTTTTATGGTTATACAAAGCTCAAAAGCTCTAATTTATCTCTAATTTAATATAATTAATTAATTTAATTATAACAATATACTAATTACCTGATCTCATTCGAACCCAAATTGATTCAAGAATTGGAAGATGCGAACCACGTTCGACGTGAACTGAATCTGACTTTGGCGCGCGTTATTCAACACCGCGTTTATTTCCTGTTTGAAGTTATCGAGTGCCGTTTTAAGTGTTTGGTGTTGGTTTTGAATTTCTTTGAGTTAACTGTTCGGACCTTCAATTTTTCTAAATTTATTGGCCTTGCAAAGTTATTATTCAGAAGGATCTTCTTAATTGGATATTTCAAAACATCTCCAACCATTTTCGTCAATGTTATTATAATTCGGGTGTTGTTCAAGTGATGAAAAGTCGCTTATTCGATTTCTTTCTAACATAAGTGTTTTCAATTTGGTCATCTCATTAAGATGTGCATCTAAATACACTATATTATTTGTTTTAACATTTAGTTCTTCTAGATTCATCAGTGGTCTTAATACATAAATTGAAACAATATTACAATAATCCAAATATAAATGAGTTATATTCTTCACATACTACAATTCTGATATATTAATGTTAGGATTATTGTAAATATTTAAGGTTTGTAAATTGATAAGAGATTTTAAAGCACTTAAATGCCTGAGGTTACAACTTTTCATATTCAATTTTATGAGACCAACTAAGTTCTTCAATGGATTAATGTCAATTGACTTATTCTAACTGATATTTAGCTCTTTTAAATTTACCAATGAACCTACTGAATTGATTGTTAAAAGCTAATTATCAGATATGTTAAGAACTTCTAAGTTAGTTAGTTGTGCCATTTAATCAATTTTCATTATATCACAGTTATTCATAGATAATTTTGTAAGACTTCTAACTTACTATAATGGACTTAGATCAAAATCACTATTATAACTAATATCTAGTTCTTTCAAATTAACTAACGATGATATTAAGTCAATATTCTTTAATTCGCATATTCTCATAGATAGTTTAGTGAGACTTGTTATATTATGAATATGCGTTAAGTCGACATCGTTTTCTGAAACATCCAAAGTGTGAAGTTTCTTAAATTTAGAGATGTTATTTAGCTATTAATTATCAAGTATATTCGAACTTAAATCAAGATCTTCCAAATTATCTAACGATGATATTAAGTCTATATTCTTTAATTCACATGATACCATAGTTAGTTTAGTTAGACTTTTAACAATATGAATATGAGTTAGATCAACATTGTTAAACGAAACATTTAATGAGTGGAGTTTCTTGAACTTTGAAAGATTATTAAGTTAATCGTTTACCAGATTATTAAGTTGTAAGTCCAAGACTTCGAGGTTTTCGAGCTCCAAATCATCAACTTACATTCAATCTTTATGGTTGTTCTTCGTCTTCATCTTAATCCCTTAAATTAGACACATACAATTCTTTTAACATGTAGTTTCGCAACTTTATACTCATGTCATTACTAATATAAAGCTTCAACGTTTAAATATTGAACTATTCTAGAAACCTCAAGTTTGTAATTTCTTGATCCATATCACGACTATTGCCGATTTCCAAGTTACCATCTTTAATTTTACCTTCATATTTTCGAGTCATTTTAGCATCATAATCCGCATTCAGAGCATTTTAGTTCTATTCTGTCATTTTACAAGTTAGGAAGTGAAACATTAAATATTATTAAATATTATTATATTGTTATTTCAGATATATATAAATTGTCATTCACTCCAATCTCGATGAATGTTTGTGTATATTTTATGTTGTTTAAATTGTTTAAATCCTTAAGAATAATTAATAATAGATTTTAATAAAAATTGAGGTTTGTTTAAGTGCGTTTACAAAGTATCTAGAGTTATTTATGCTTAAAACAGTATTTACTATATTCTTTTGCGATGTTTAAATACAATATGTTTAAAATATCACAAAGAAGTGGTTTTTAACCGAAATAGTGCTTCACCATTTGACTTTAAAATACTTATGGTAGAATAAAATCACTCCAACTCAAAATGATCAATGGCATAAAATTACCACCCTGCAGTTAAAGTAACCGATTTAAGAATCAAACACAGTTATATTTCTGGCATTATGCCTACACTAATTTTAGTATTTTGAGTTATGCAAGCTGGTTTGTTTCCATTAAATATTGGCATTAACATTTAGTACTATAACAATCCTCCTTTAAGTCCGAAATATATTATTTTAGTAATCTCCAATGTAAATCGATTGAAGTTCACGAAAATATGAAATAAATTTAGAATGTAGAATAAAAACAAACTCAATTATATTTCAATATTAATAAAATCAATTATGTTATTTACAACAGTAAAGTTATTTACAACAAAATAATTACCTGATCTCATTCGAACCCAAATTGATTCAATTGCTGGAAGAGACGAACAACATTCGCTGTGAACTGGATCTGACTTTGGCGCGCGTTATTCAACACTGCGTTAATTTCTTGTTTGAAGTTTTTGAACGTCGTTTAATGCGTTTTGTGAGGGATTTCTTTGAGTTACAGGTTTTGTCGCTCAATGCGTCTTATCTATTTGGCTTAGTGAACTTCTTCTTTTGACGGTTTTGTTTGATTAAATTTATTTAAATATATTTAACAATTTTCGTCAAAGTTATTATAATTTGGATGTTTAATAATTGATTTAAAGTCGCTTATAAGATTACTTTCCACTCTAAATGTTTACAATTTCTTCATTTCATTAAGATGTGCATCTAAATAAACAATATTATTTTTTGAAATATTTAGTTCTTCTAGATTGATAAGTGGTCTCAAAACATAAACAGAAACTAAGTTACAATATTATAATTTTAAAAATTTAAGATTCTTCAAATACTACAATTCTGTGATGATAATATCAGAATTGTGGGAAAGGTCTAGGTCTTGCAAGTTGGTGAGAGGTTTTAAAGCACTTAATTATGTAAGTGCACAGCTTCTCAGATTTAATATTACGAGGCCAACTAAGTTCTTCAATGGATTTATGTCAATTTCCGAATTCTTACTGATATTTAGCACTTTAATATTTACCAATAAATATATCTAATTTATATTTTTAAGTTAATTATCTGTTATGTGAAGAACTTCTAAGTTAGTAAGTTATGTTATTTAATCAATGTTCTTTAATCCACAGTTATTCATTGATAATTTGGTAAGACTTTTAAGTTTACATAATGGACTAACATCAAGATCAATGTTTCCACTTAGATCAAATTCTTTCAAATTAACCAACGATGTTATTTAGTCTATGTTCTTTAATTCACATGATGCCATAGACAGTTTAGTTAGACTTGTAACACTATGAATATGCGTTAGATCAATTTTGTTTTCTGAAACATTCAGAGTGTGGAGTTTTTTGAACTTAGCCAGATTATACAGTTAATCATCTTCCAGGTAATTATATTGTAAATCCAGAACTTCTAGGTTTTCGAGTTCCAAATCGACAACTTACATATTCAATCTTTATTTTTGCCTACCTTTGTCTTAACCATATTCCCTTTCATTAAATATTGATAGTTCTTTTAACAAGCTGCTTCTCAACTGTACACTCATATCACTACTAATGTAAATTTTCAAGGTTTAAATATCAAACTTTTCAAGAAATCTCATGTTTGTTACTTCTGGATATCCACCAAACGGATGACCGATTTCCAACTTACCGTCGATAATTTCATATTCTTCATTTAGAGCATTTTGGTTCTATTCTGTCATTTGACAAGTTAGGAAGTGGAACATTAAATATTATTAAATATTATTATATTGTATTTTCAGATATTTAAATTATAATTCACTCCAATCCGATGAATATTTGTAATGTATTCCGATGTATATAATTCTTTACAATTCTATTACAGTATTTCGCATAATTCCAGCGTGCTCGATGCTATGCATCAGTATTTTCCAACTAACGATAACTTAGTGTACTCGCTCACGGTATCCACGATTATGTTGCAAGATCTATTTATCATTCCGCATAATTTAGATTAGTTAGTTTTTACAGTAATTTTAAAAGATATTTTGTGGAAAAACAATATCCCAATTCTGAAATTAATAATAACAAAATTACCTGATCTCATTTGAACCCAAATTGATTCAATTGAAAGAGACGAATATTCCGTACAATTTCGTCATATAAGATGTTGCATATAGTAGCGTGACTCTAGTCATCTGTTCAAATCATTATTTGACAAGTTGGGAAGTGGTTAAATAATTGAAATATTATTTATATATAAAAATTATATTTCGCGAGTGATGAATATTATTGTGGTGAATATAATTTCGTTCGCTATTTTATTGAGGATTCAACATGAGTGAGAAGATTTAACTCAACAGCAACAATCCAACAATACATCTAAACGCAATGAATAAATATATACTAGTTATTTTACCATACCCAAGTAATAATAATATATATTCTACATTTGAGGTTTGACGTAATTTACGGTGTGTACGTACAAAATAGTGATTAATGATAAATTACATCACATAAATTGATTATTTATGTAATGATTTTTTTAGATAGCTGAAAATTCACATACAAGTTACATATATGATGACTATAAATCTCCAGAGCTCCCAGCATATTTCATATACATATTACATTTCATCCTTCCAAATAAATGCGAACCCAGTTTATGTCAGCATCTTCATTATTCAATAATATTTTGGTTTACTATTTTAACTTGAATTTTCGTATTTAATTGAACAACTGTTTTAGTAAGTATGCGGTAGAAGATTAATTGAGTTGAGAGGTTTATTTTATGTTATTAATTTTGTTGAAACGAAATAATGTTAAGCTTGTCAGTATTTCCACTTCGCAAATAATTAACAAAATTCTCGAAAACGACTTCAACCATTTAATAGGTAAATTACTATTTTTGTGTTCAATATATATTAAAACATATTATTCGTATTTTAAATCACTTTATTCATTTTTTATAAATGTGTGTGTACCCTCTTATGTCATTTTATTCACTAATATGCGTTTTATAACACTCTGGACACAAATGATATCCTTTGCACGAACACACATATCTGCTATTACATTATTTGCAGCCGACACATTACGCACTTACTTTTGTATATACATGATAGTGTTTATATGCTTCTATTACTGGTCCTTTAATTGGGCTTACTACTGGTTGGTTACAACCTTCAATTTTTCGTGGTGTAGCTTTAATTTCATATTTTGTTAGATTTATTTTCATTTAATCAATTATGCTTTCAACATAATCCGTTATTTTAATTTCTTTATATTTTGGATGCAATAATTTCATCAAAGAAAACCCATTAACTAATATTACTTACATAAAATAAATAAACATCCTTGTGGTCCAACGAGTACATCGTCCTGGAAACTTAATATTTTTTGTAAGTTGGTCTACGTAATCAACTCCTTTATAATTATTATTGTAGTAACGAACTATTTCAGGTTGTTCTCTGGGAATACCACGAGAACTTACAAATTCTTACATTTAACAGGGTTATTTCACAAATTTTGATTTTGTATATATCATGGTTAAAGTTTTCTACTTTTTGCATTACCATTAAAGGACGTTTACATCTTTAACTAGAACTTATTTAGTCGTTTTCTTTAGTTTTACTTCTTTAAACACAGGATATTAAACAACTTAATTCAATTACAACTTCTCTAAATTTTATGATAATTCTTTACCAAGTCGACTTGGTCTAAAAGTTCGTTCTTAATTCTCTCAAGAAATATAGTTAAGATACAGTGGTGGGCCCTCGAAATGCTTTTTTGAATTAGGAAGAAGAATGAAGTTTATTATTTGAATCTTACTTATATCACTGCCCGGCTCAATAATGAGTGTGTTCTCCCTCCTCATCAATACACTCATTAACTCTATTTACTATTGATTTGTAAAGTGCTTCAATCACATCAAGGCCTGGTTGAGCCTTGGATAGCTGTGCTACAATAATTAACGTATATAACTCTGTATATACTTCAATAATAAGTTTCAACTTTACCTAACGTTGTATAATTTAACAATCAAGAAAATTGATTTCTCATTATGAAATGGAAGTGGAAGATCATAAGTAAAATAACTGTTGTTTTAGAGTAGCATCAATATATTATTTAATGCTGGGCCCGACTAACCCACTTGATTTCATTCTTCAAGAAACAAAAATGCATTCATTATTTGAATATTGAGAATGAAAGCGACTGTAACTACCTGAATTATAATTCTAATTAAGCGAAGTACCAATACTTCATCTTGAGCTCCCGGTTGAGATTGAAAGAAAAAGTCCTCCATTGTTTTTCGTGATTAAGAAATACCTAAAATCGTTCAGATTGACCCAGTTGAAGATGAACACTGAGGTCCTCTGCAGGTCCAGTGCTTGCGCTACTAGTTATAAATTACATATTGCGTCCGTATACCAATCATTGGATCCTCTTATTCTTTTCTCCAATCAGGCTTAACTACCATATATTTTCGAGATAAAATCTTTCATAAATTAGTTTTGTTGACTAAAACGTAGAAATTACACAGGGACATCTTAAACAAGTGATATAACTAGTTCAGATTGGTACAATATTTTATGAATTCATCCGTTGGACCCAGAAATGAAGAGAATACAAACGCTTCAGAACTGCCTAAGTTTGTTAAGTGAATTAGTTGACCTTCCCTAAACATCTTCTACCGCGTTTATTTTTGTCATTGCCGTCCTTTTATTGCATGTGGTAATTTCTATTTTTCCTTTTTGGAATATTAAATACCGACTTTGAATAGTCGATTATGGTCTAATACGATCGAAATCATATTTTTGGCCCTCTTGTGTTAATGAGTAGTTCATGAATAATCTCCAACTTGAGATTATTTATTGGAATTTGTCATCCGCATTAGAAGTGGCAAAATATTTTAATATATAATTACTCACATAGTAAACAAGAAAAAGCAATTCCACCTCCCATAACTGTAAGTTCTTCAATGGATTAATGTCAATTTACTTATTCCAACTGATATTTAGCTCTTTTAAATTTACCAATGAACCTACTGAATTGATTGTTAACAGTTAATTATAAGCTAGGTTAAGAATTTCTAAATTAATTAGATATGTGATTTAATCAATATTCTTTAAACCACAGTATCGCATAGATAATTTTTTTAGACTTTTAACTTTACACAATGGACTAAGATCAAGATCAGTGTTTTTACTTAGATCAAGTTCTTGTAAATTAACAAACGATGAAATTAAGTCTATGTTCTTTAAATCACATTTGCTCATATACAGTTTAGTTAGACTTGTAACACTATGAATATGCGTCAGATCAATTTTGTTTTCTGAAACATTCAAAGTATTGAGTTTCTTGAATTTAGCTAGATTATATAATTAATCATTAACCAGATTATTATTTTCCAAGTCCAAAACTTCAAGGTTTTCGAGATCCAAATCATCTAAATTCCTTAAATCTTTGTGTTCCCAAAATTAGTTCTTTTATTGTATTGCTTCTCAACTATACATACATGTCAATTCTGATGCAAAGTATCAATGTTTAAATATTGAACTTTTCAACAAACATCAAGTTTGTAACTTCTGGATCTATATAATCTCTGTCCCTATCGCCGATTTGCAAGATACCTTCATAAATTTTATTTTCGTACTTCAGTGTCATTTTTTAATCATATTACTAATTTAGATAATTATTTTGAGTTCTTTATACCCAATCATTCATTTGACAAGTTAGAAGTGGTAATTAAATTATGATATTTATCAGATATTTGAATTATAATAACAAAAACACTCCAATCCGCGATGAATATTATTCCGTACAATTCCAGCGTTTTTGATGTTTTACAGCAGTATTTCCCGACTATCTTCGATTTCGTGTGCCCGTTCGACTGTGTTCACGATTAGGTTGCGAAGTCTATTTTCGAGCTCGAGGACGCTTTGTACCAGCCTGTGCATGCTGCTGTTGATTTGTTGCTCTTGCCTTTGCATTTTATCCAGCCTTTGTCTCCGACTCCGATTTTAGTCTTTTAGATAATTGAGTGTTGGCGTATGTCCTTGATTTCAAAATCTGTCTCGTACAGTTAGCGTTTCATGCAGAACCTTCAATAATCCTGTGTGAGCTACCCCGAGCACATCCGCGAGTAAATTATTGCCTTCTGCGACCACGTTCAAAACCAGAACGTTTTGCTCCAAAGTGCTCTCAATTTTGTGCCCGAATCGTCCCTCGCAGAACTCTCCCAGCCACTAGTCCCTGTGCTGTCCACCCTTCCGCTCCAAAACGCCCAGTTCGAGTCGGACCACTCCAACAGGATGCTCGAAACGGAAAACGAGCTGAACCAGAAAGTGCAAAACGAGCACCAAAAATAAGCACTTGAAGCGGAACAAATGACCTACGAAGACAAATTCAGCAAATACATGCTCAAAAACACAAGACAACTCAAATAAAAAATACAATTAGAGAAATAAAGAGCAAAAAAGGAACACAACGGACTCAAATTCGAAGGAGACTTCTCAGTATGCCTCACAGATATTTACAGATAACAACTCAAACTACGAAAAGAAGAAAACGAAATCGCAAAACAAACAACACAAATCGTTGAAGGAGCACTCAATGCCGTACAATTCAAGAAAGACCCCAAGAAAAAGTGAAAAGTTGTTCATAATATAGGTTTGATTAATAATATGTATTGTAACTTCAATAATTGCATTAATTACAAAATTTGAAACCTTGATTTTAGAGATGGGTAGTTTAGAGACGTGGGATTGGTTAAAACTGACTGATGAACTAATAATTTTATCAATTATTTTAACTTAGCAAATATGTTATATTTGCATTTGGTTTAGGTTTAATTGAACAACTGTTTTAGTAAGTATGCGGTAGAAGATTAATTGAGTTGAGAGGTTTATTTTATGTTATTAATTTTGTTGAAACGAAATAAAGTTGTCAGCCACTGCAATAATTATCAAATGAACGACTTCAACCATTTAATAGGTAATTATTATTTTGTGTTCAATATATAGTTGTAACATATTATTCGTATTTAAACACTTTTAGCCTTATTTTTTATAATGTAGTGTTCCATGTCATTTTATCATTTTAATATGCATTTTATAACATCCTGGACACAATGACACTTTGTACGAACGATATATATCTGTTGATACGATTAGATTTGACACACAGCGCATCTTACTTATATAAGATGACAGCGTTTATATGTTTATATTGTCTTATTGGGCACTCAATGGTGCAGCTTAATTCCATATTTTGCTAGATTTATTTTCATTTAATCAATATGCTTTCAACATAATCCGTTATTTTAATTTCTTTATATTCTGGATGCAATAATTTCATCAAAGAAAACCCATTAACTAATATTACTTACATAAAATAAATTATTAATGGTAATGCAAAAAGTAGAAAACTTTAACCATGATATATACAAAATCAAAATTTGTGAAATAACCCTGTTAAATGTAAGAATTTGTAAGTTCTCGTGGTATTCCCAGAGAACAACCTGAAATAGTTCGTTACTACAATAATAATTATAAAGGAGTTGATTACGTAGACCAACTTACAAAAATATTAAGTTTCCAGGACGATGTACTCGTTGGACCACAAGGATGTTTATTTATTTTATGTAAGTAATATTAGTTAATGGGTTTTCTTTGATGAAATTATTGCATCCAGAATATAAAGAAATTAAAATAACGGATTATGTTGAAAGCATAATTGATTAAATGAAAATAAATCTAACAAAATATGAAATTAAAGCTACACCACGAAAAATTGAAGGTTGTAACCAACCAGTAGTAAGCCCAATTAAAGGACCAGTAATAGAAGCATATAAACACTATCATGTATATACAAAAGTAAGTGCGTAATGTGTCGGCTGCAAATAATGTAATAGCAGATATGTGTGTTCGTGCAAAGGATATCATTTGTGTCCAGAGTGTTATAAAACGCATATTAGTGAATAAAATGACATAAGAGGGTACACACACATTTATAAAAATGAATAAAGTGATTTAAAATACGAATAATATGTTTTAATATATATTGAACACAAAAATAGCAATTTACCTATTAAATGGTTGAAGTCGTTTTCGAGAATTTTGTTAATTATTTGCGAAGTGGAAATACTGACAAGCTTAACATTATTTCGTTTCAACAAAATTAATAACATAAAATAAACCTCTCAACTCAATTAATCTTCTACCGCATACTTACTAAAACAGTTGTTCAATTAAATACGAAAATTCAAGTTAAAATAGTAAACCAAAATATTATTGAATAATGAAGATGCTGACATAAACTGGGTTCGCATTTATTTGGAAGGATGAAATGTAATATGTATATGAAATATGCTGGGAGCTCTGGAGATTTATAGTCATCATATATGTAACTTGTATGTGAATTTTCAGCTATCTAAAAAAATCATTACATAAATAATCAATTTATGTGATGTAATTTATCATTAATCACTATTTTGTACGTACACACCGTAAATTACGTCAAACCTCAAATGTAGAATATATATTATTATTACTTGGGTATGGTAAAATAACTAGTATATATTTATTCATTGCGTTTAGATGTATTGTTGGATTGTTGCTGTTGAGTTAAATCTTCTCACTCATGTTGAATCCTCAATAAAATAGCGAACGAAATTATATTCACCACAATAATATTCATCACTCGCGAAATATAATTTTTATATATAAATAATATTTCAATTATTTAACCACTTCCCAACTTGTCAAATAATGATTTGAACAGATGACTAGAGTCACGCTACTATATGCAACATCTTATATGACGAAATTGTACGGAATATTCGTCTCTTTCAATTGAATCAATTTGGGTTCAAATGAGATCAGGTAATTTTGTTATTATTAATTTCAGAATTGGGATATTGTTTTTCCACAAAATATCTTTTAAAATTACTGTAAAAACTAACTAATCTAAATTATGCGGAATGATAAATAGATCTTGCAACATAATCGTGGATACCGTGAGCGAGTACACTAAGTTATCGTTAGTTGGAAAATACTGATGCATAGCATCGAGCACGCTGGAATTATGCGAAATACTGTAATAGAATTGTAAAGAATTATATACATCGGAATACATTACAAATATTCATCGGATTGGAGTGAATTATAATTTAAATATCTGAAAATACAATATAATAATATTTAATAATATTTAATGTTCCACTTCCTAACTTGTCAAATGACAGAATAGAACCAAAATGCTCTAAATGAAGAATATGAAATTATCGACGGTAAGTTGGAAATCGGTCATCCGTTTGGTGGATATCCAGAAGTAACAAACATGAGATTTCTTGAAAAGTTTGATATTTAAACCTTGAAAATTTACATTAGTAGTGATATGAGTGTACAGTTGAGAAGCAGCTTGTTAAAAGAACTATCAATATTTAATGAAAGGGAATATGGTTAAGACAAAGGTAGGCAAAAATAAAGATTGAATATGTAAGTTGTCGATTTGGAACTCGAAAACCTAGAAGTTCTGGATTTACAATATAATTACCTGGAAGATGATTAACTGTATAATCTGGCTAAGTTCAAAAAACTCCACACTCTGAATGTTTCAGAAAACAAAATTGATCTAACGCATATTCATAGTGTTACAAGTCTAACTAAACTGTCTATGGCATCATGTGAATTAAAGAACATAGACTAAATAACATCGTTGGTTAATTTGAAAGAATTTGATCTAAGTGGAAACATTGATCTTGATGTTAGTCCATTATGTAAACTTAAAAGTCTTACCAAATTATCAATGAATAACTGTGGATTAAAGAACATTGATTAAATAACATAACTTACTAACTTAGAAGTTCTTCACATAACAGATAATTAACTTAAAAATATAAATTAGATATATTTATTGGTAAATATTAAAGTGCTAAATATCAGTAAGAATTCGGAAATTGACATAAATCCATTGAAGAACTTAGTTGGCCTCATAAAATTAGATCTGCGATATTGTGAACTTACATAATTAAGTGCTTTAAAACCTCTTATCAATTTACAATTCTTAGATCTTTCGGATAATCCTGGTATTATCATCACAGAATTGCAGTATTTAAAAAATCTCACCCGTTTACATTTAGAATATTGTAACTTAGTTTCCGTCTATGTTTTGAGACCACTGGTGAATCTAGAAGTGCTGCATATATCTGATAATAATATAGTACATTTAGATACAAATCTTAATGAGATGAAGAAATTGAAAACACTTATGTTAGAAAGAAATCGAATAAGCGACTTCTCAGAACTTGAAAAACACCCGAATTATAATAACATAAATAGATATGTTACCCATAAATATGTTACCCAAATATATAATAACATAAACGACAATGGCTATATACGAATTGGTCTTGACATATATGATTAAGAAGAACCATCATAAGAAGAACTTCTCCAGGCCAATAAATTAAGAAAAATTGAAAGCCCGAACATTCAACTCAAAGAAATCCAAAACTAACACCAAACGCTGTAAACGCTATAAACGACGTTTAACAACTTCAAACAGGAAATAAACGCGGTGTTGAATAACGCGCGCCAAAGTCAGATCCAGTTCACCGCGAACGTGGTTCGCCTCTTCCAGCAGTTGAATCAATTTGGGCTCGAATGATGTCAGGTAAATATTTTGTTGTAAATCTATAGAATACGAGTAATAATTGATAATAAATTGAAAGTTTATATCATGAATGAAATGAATATTACATCAATATAGAGTATCTCGGACATCAATTAGAAATCCTAACAGGCTAGATAACTAAAGTTATAGATTGACTTTAAACAATTGTACTTAATAATGGAGATCACTCAAATAATATATTTCGGACTTAAAAGAGGATTGTTATAGTACTAAATGTTAATGCCAAAATTTAGTGTTAACTAATCTAATCTGAAGTAGAACTTCTCCAGGCCAATAAATTAAGAAAAATTGAACGTCCGAACATTTAGCTCAAAGAAATCCAAAACTAACACAAAACGCTGTAAACGCTTTAAACGGCGTTCAGTAACTTCAAACAAGAAATTAACGCGGCGTTGAACAACGCGCGCCAAAGTCAGATCCAGTTCACCGCGAACGTGGTTCATCTCTTCCAGTTGTTGAATTAAGTTGGGTTTGAATGAGATCAGGTAAATTTGTTATTATTAGTTTCATAATTGGGATATTGTTTTTATATTAATACATTGTATAAACGATAATAATTAATCTATAATGATATAATCATAAACTCATATATTTCGGACTTAAAAGAGGATTGTTATAGTTCTAAATGTTAATGCCAATATTTAATGGAAACTAACCAGCTTGCATAATAATAGTTTATTATATATATATATATATATATAGTTTATTATTATAATAGTTTAGTGAAGGCATAATTATCGCAACTCTAGGAACAAAATACAGAACAAAATAAATAAATAAATAAATAATAAACTCTCACTCGCTCTTAAATCAGATATATAAAATTGCGCATCTTTAGAAACTCTACCAGTTTGTTAAAAATGTCACTGAATATTATTTCAGAAGAGCACGATGAGATTTTTGTTGTAGTTAGGTTGAACTAAACTTGATATTGAACAAATGAAAATTATGTGTAAATATCATATATTCAGTAATATTTTAGCACGATGCTACTATTTATGATTCGGAATAAAACGACCATTGAATATTTATTTGAGAACAAAGGAGATAAGTCCATTTAATAATTTTTTTCATAATTTTAGTGATTTCAATATTATATTATTTTTACTCATGCCTTTTTGAAACTAAAAAATATATTCCGCGCTAAAAGTTCTCCGAAAAATTAAATTTTAATAATCATAGAAATAATAATCAATACAGACTCACTACAGACTAACATTGAGTGATTGACCAAAATAGATCAGCGGCGATGTTAGTAAATCTTAGAACAGATTGATATAGTGAAAATAGTTGAAATTAGAAAAGATAAAGCAGAGGTAGAAATTATCTTCAGTCGAAACAAGATCACTAATTTTAATTAAATATTCAAAGTGAAAGCCTTTAGGTGATAAAATCTATACAGTCTCATGTTTTAGTTCGAATATCGGTAATTAGTAACATTCTGAAGGTTAGTAATTATTTAGATGTTATAACTAGTTGATTTGCAAGAAATATATCTTTATGACAAATATTAACTGAATTTATTGTCGAAACTAGTTCTTTTTCTTAAAGTTAATGAAATTTCGGTCTAAATTGAGAATCAAAGGAGTTCAAAAATATATTTCGCAACATAATCGTGTACATCATTGAATGAGTACGCGAAGTTGTTGATAGTTGAAAAATATTGATGCAATACATCTTATGTGATGGAATCGTACGGAATAATTTTCATTGAATTGGTGTGAATTATAATTTAAAGATATAAAACAATATATTAATTATATTACCACTACCCAACTTACAAATGACAGAATAGAACAAAAATTCTCTGAATGAGGAATACGATGCTAAAATGACTCGTAAATATGAAGGTAAAATTAAAGATGGTAACTTGTAAATCGGTGATTATAGTGGTGGAGATCCAGAAGTAACAAATTTGCGGTTTTTAGAAAAGTTCAATATTTAAAGCTTGGAGCTTTACATTAGTAGTGACATGTGTGTAAAGTTGAGAAGCAACACGTAACACTTAAATGTGGTTAATTAAAGGGATGAAGATGAAGAGCAACCATAATTATTAGTAGTGACATGAGTGTAAAGTTGAGAAGCGACACGTTAAAGAAGTTATTAGTGGTTAATTTAAGGGATGAAGATGATCAACCATAAAGATTGAATATGTAAGTTGATGATTTAGAGCTCGAAAACCTAGAAGTTCTGGATTTATACAATAGCGTGGAAAACTATTAACTGTATAATTTAGCGAAATTTAAGAAACTCCACACTCTTAATGTTTCAAGGAAGAATGTTGATCTAACGCATATTCATATGATTTTAAGTCTCACTAAACTGTCTATGAGAGACTGTGGTTTAAATAACATAGACTAAATAACATCGTTGGTTAGTTTGGAAGAACTTGATATTAGTTTAAATGAAGACTTAGATCTTACTCCATTGTGTAAACTTAAAAGTCTTACAAAATTATCTATGCGATACTGTGGGTTAAAGAACATTGATTAAATCGTGCAACTTCTAACTTAGAAGTTCTTGATATATAAGATACAGTTATGGGAGGTGGAATTGCTTTTTCTTGTTTACTATGTGAGTAATTATATATTAAAATATTTTGCCACTTCTAATGCGGATGACAAATTCCAATAAATAATCTCAAGTTGGAGATTATTCATGAACTACTCATTAACACAAGAGGGCCAAAAATATGATTTCGATCGTATTAGACCATAATCGACTATTCAAAGTCGGTATTTAATATTCCAAAAAGGAAAAATAGAAATTACCACATGCAATAAAAGGACGGCAATGACAAAAATAAACGCGGTAGAAGATGTTTAGGGAAGGTCAACTAATTCACTTAACAAACTTAGGCAGTTCTGAAGCGTTTGTATTCTCTTCATTTCTGGGTCCAACGGATGAATTCATAAAATATTGTACCAATCTGAACTAGTTATATCACTTGTTTAAGATGTCCCTGTGTAATTTCTACGTTTTAGTCAACAAAACTAATTTATGAAAGATTTTATCTCGAAAATATATGGTAGTTAAGCCTGATTGAGAAAAGAATAAGAGGATCCAATGATTGGTATACGGACGCAATATGTAATTTATAACTAGTAGCGCAAGCACTGGACCTGCAGAGGACCTCCGTGTTCATCTTCAACTGGGTCAATCTAAACGATTTTAGGTATTTCTTAATCACGAAAAACAATGGAGGACTTTTTCTTTCAATCTCAACCGGGAGCTCAAGATGAAGTATTGGTACTTCGCTTAATTAGAATTATAATTCAGGTAGTTACAGTCGCTTTCATTCTCAATATTCAAATAATGAATGCATTTTTGTTTCTTGAAGAATGGAATCAAGTGGGTTAGTCGGGCCCAGCATTAAATAATATATTGATGCTACTCTAAAACAACAGTTATTTTACTTATGATCTTCCACTTCCATTTCATAATGAGAAATCAATTTTCTTGATTGTTAAATTATACAACGTTAGGTAAAGTTGAAACTTATTATTGAAGTATATACAGAGTTATATACGTTAATTATTGTAACACAGCTATCCAGGACTCAACCAGGCCTTGGTGTGATTGAAGCACTTTACAAATCAATAGTAAATAGAGTTAATGAGTGTATTGATGAGGAGGGAGAACACACTCATTATTGAGCCGGGCAGTGATATAAGTAAGATTCAAATAATAAACTTCATTCTTCTTCCTAATTCAAAAAAGCATTTCGAGGGCCCACCACTGTAATTATTAGTTGTAAACTATCGATTCAATACGCTTACTGGTAAACCTCAAAGAGTTAACTATCAGTTCGAATAAGTAAATTGACATAACTCCCTTAAAGGACTTAGTTGGTCTCATAAAATTAGTCTTGCGTAGTTGTAACACTAGGCATTTAAGTGCTTTAAAACCTCTTATCAATTTACAAACCTTAGACCTTTCATGCAATTCTGACATTAATATATCAGAGTTGTATTATTTGAAGAAGCTTACACATTTAAACTTACAATTTTGTAACTTAGTTTCTGTTTATGTTTTAAGACCACTGGTAAATCTAGAAGAACTTGATATTTCATTTAATAAAATATTGTATTTAGATGCAGCTTTTAATTAGATGACCAAATTGGAAAAGCTCATAGCTGAAAGAAATCGAATAAGCGACTTCTCATAACTTGAACAACGCTCGAATTTTAATAGCCTAGATGAATACGGTGAAAGAAATTTTGATATCTCCGGTTAAACAACTAATTCTTAAGAAGAACTATATTTTGCAAACTACTTGAGAAGCATCGAACGCCCCAACATTTAACTCAAAGAAATCCAAAACCAACACTAATTTCTTAAAACGGCACTCAAAAACTGTAAACAAGAAATAAACGCAGTTCTGAATTGTGCAAATCACACGAACTGTTGAACCAACCAGTTTCATAATGAGTCAGTTTATTTTAGTTATTTATCTATCTTATTAAAATAATATTAATAATATAGACTCTACCCTCCATAATACTCAAAAAATCATAATATTGTAAAATTTGTTAATTATTTGAAAGTATCTCCATTCAGTTAGTTTGTGCTAAGGTGCTTTTAGCGGGTATATGACTTAGGTGGTATTTGTGGGATAAATCCCAGCAAGTTTGGCTTAAAACCCGCTATATTTGCGGGTTGGTGCGGGTTTAAACACAAAAATACGCGTCAAAAAGCACCTTAGTTTGTGCCGTCTCGAGGAAGTCTAAAATACCAGAATAAGCCTAAGTTCTCGCTTCTCAGTTTCTCTTTGCTCGTTATGTCCTTCTGGTTAGTCAAAATATTTCATATATTTCACTTATAACACATTATACATACAATATCATATGACACTGTCATTAATTGTTATCACATGCTATTATTTTCGTGTCCATTTAGTACTGGTAGGTCCATTTAGTATTGATGATAAGTGAGTGTTAAAGTTAAGGATAAACCCGTGCAATTATTTATAACTATAATTTAAATTTATAATCAGTGATTTTTGAATAAACTTAGAAACACTTCGCGTTGCCGCTGATACGCTAGTCCCAAGATTCATACCAGTTACAAAGATAACTTCCGACGTCAACAATGTTAGTTCACTTGCCCGACTAACTTAGGTTGTCTGAGGAGGCTTTGTCATTCAGAGTGACAATCCTAAGATCAGGTATGATGTTGAGAATAGTTTGAGTTATTTATTCTACCTATGTACTGTTGGATTGTTGCTGTTCAAATGATTTTACAATTAATAAATTTATTTTATTTGTGAGTGTTGTCATATATATATTCACTCCAATGAATGATGACATGAAATATTACTAAGAATTCAATGAGAATTTAGTCAATTTACTTAACGCTAGTTATAAAACAAACTTTGTGAAACCAAACTTGACTGTACACACTTTCATTTTATCCCTAACATCCGATTAACGAAACAAAATATGGGAATCATGTGCTCAAATGTCAGGAGAGCTACCACAAACAATTGTAAAATATTACAACAAAACATATGTCAAGTCTTTGTTCAAGTAATGGCCCACTGAAATTATAGATAGTGCAAAAACATGGGCTAGATTTTATGTTAAAGAAATTAAAGTCTTTGATAAGCAGGTAGTTCACAAAATATGGGAGAAAATAGTAAGCACTATGGAATTGTCTAAATTATTTGAAATATGTGAAAAGCAAGTTCTTCAAAGATTAACAGAATAATATATTTAGAGAATGATAGAGAAACAGTAAAAATGAAAAGAAAATGCATAGGATGCATAAGATTTAGACTGTCATATTCATTGTTCTTCCAAATAATAGTGATAATAAAATTGCAAATATGTGGTAAAGATATTAAGAGAGTGAAGAGAAAATATAATAATTTTAAGTATTACAATACGAAGAAGTTATTTATTAAATGTGGAAATCACTACTATTCTACGTAAATTTTGTGCATTCTCAATCTGACCGACAGTAGAATTAAAGTTATAATTCAGGTAATTTTATTATTAGTGAAGACGATATTTTAGTTAAATAATGTAAGTATATAATTTTCGTTTATAAAATTTCATTTTTTATACTTTTAATTGTTGCCCTCATCAATATTATTACACTTTTAATAACTTTGATGATGTTTAGTGTTGTATATTAATTAGATAGCATATGGTACTGAAGTTAGCCCAGCTTTTCGGCGCAAAAATTAATATGTGATTAAATTTCATATATTATATTCATTTAAAACCCTAACGTATTGAAAGAATCCGTATAGGATGCTCTAGAACTGACATAAATCAGTATGATTGTACAATAATTATATTCATAATTTACATGATGATTACATTTTTCATTAGTGGAGTGTAACATATAACAATTAATTCACACCAAACACGTCAGTATCACACTTCAATAAAAATCGTAGTTATCGAAAAGCTTTAAAAGTATTTTACAGAACAATTCATAGCATAAAACGACAATTCAATACTCATACTGTACTCGTTTGAAAGAAAACGAAATGAAAACGTAGTTCGCAAAAGTAAATTCACAATTTGGTGAACTGAAAAAAGAAAATAGGAAATCGTTGTTCCTTGATTTGTTCCAGGAAGTAAGAAAATTAAATGACCTTGTCCGTTTCAATCGTTAATTTCGATTAGTCTTTATAATTTTGAAGCTGGTATGTTTATTATAGACAGTCTATACATGTGTATTTCTCCGGGATTTTCAAAAACTAGAGGAAATTCCGGGATTGAACATTGGCATGCGGGAATAATTTTCAACGTTTTCGATTTAAAATTATTTCAATTAATCGTATTTATTAATCATTTTCCTTTAAATTTTCTTATTGAAGCCTGAACACATGGATTAATACTAAAAATTTCGAATAGAATTTCTATCACAGGTTCAAATGATTCAATCAATATGAATTTAAAGTTTTTGTGTATCATTATATTTTGAATCATCAATAAACTTGCTCATTGAAATCCTATTTCAACTATAGTATTACTATAGACTCTATAGTACTTCTGTCAAAACTATAATTGACTTCTTACAGTTGTGTGAAGTAATAATTGTCAGTCAATGCAGAACAAATATTCTCCCAGTTTGGACATACTGTGGGTTTCAATAACAATTCCACTCCAAATGAGCTCCAAAGTTGTTCAAATGAGATTAGGTAATTATTATATTGATTATCACACAATACATGATTATGTATTTTGTAAATGTAAATTGAATTTTACTTTTATTTTCTCTGCATTTTAGTTACACACAGTTTTGAGAATTTCATAAAAAGAATAATTTCACTAAAGCGCTTCGTTATTACTCAACAACTAAAATAACGATGTAACAATATTAGTAAACTAAAGGTGATCTTTGATTTGTTATGTAAGTAAGTAGGTGGTTTTCGACTTTAAACAGTTACTTACAGATTAAACGTTAACATATTTTATTCGAAGCTCTCTTAGACTTGAGATTGTGGAGTAAATGGCATGCATTTTGTTGGCCAGAGTTATTTCCCGCGGTGTAGATTCATCCTATTCCGATAGGACAAATTAGTCGTTAAAAACTATAACCCAGAAATGTCGATAACAGGATTTGTGGAAATGTCCAGTTCTTCCAAAAATGGAAGATTTTTCAAAGCAGTCAAATTTTATATGTTGCAATCGCTTAAATTTATGTATTTTAACTAAACTAAATTACAAACAAGTGATATATCGATACCAAAATTGTTAGAGAGGTCTAAGTTATCTATATTGCTCTGTTTAGGTAGGTACCTGTTAAGTGGTCGCTTATTAGTGGTAAAATTTAGTCTTAAGGTACTTTGTAATTCTTAGCATGAGTTTCAAGTTTTGATTTGTATTCTCTATTCATGGTAGAATTGTTTTAGCAAATGCAAAGGTCCCAGAAGTAATGCTTGTTTTGGTATTCGATTGCGATGTCAGCATTACCCTTTAGGGGCGTCCTTCCGCTCTGGTCGTCTGGTGGATCTCCTGGATCATCTTTGTTCCCCTTTCTGGTTTAACCCAATTAATTATATGTTGGGGATAGTTGCGGCTTGTATTTCGAAGGTAAGTGTTCAACAAGGTCATATTATGCTTTATTATGCCTTTTAATAGCATAACCTGCTCAACTACTGCAGAAGATTGCGTGGTTCGGATCGGTTATATGCTTCTGACATAGTGGACATATATGAGCATGATTTCTCGGTTCTAGGGTAGCTATTGTATTTTAAAGATTAAAATACAATAGCTATGAAATTTACAAATAATAAAATAATTATCAATTATTAAATACATCCCACTCACTTAACTTTCGTTTATACAATTATTAAATATTATTAATAACATTTATAAATTTACAACAAAATAATTACCTGATCTCATTCGAACCCAACTTAATTCAACAACTGGAAGAGGCGAACAACATTCGACGTGAACTGAATCTGACTTTGGCGTGCGTTATTCATCACCGCGTTTATTTCTTGTTTGAATTTGTTGAACGTCGTTTTAAGTGATTTGCACTTGTTTTGAATTTCTTTGAGTTGAAGGTTCGGACCTTCAATGTTTCTTAATTTGTTGGCACAACTTAATTCTTATTAAGATGGATCTTCTTGTGAAGATATTTTAAAACATCTATAACCATTTTCGTCAAGGTTATTATAATTTGGGTGTAGTTCAAGTGATGAGAAGTCGCTAATTCGATTAAAGTACACATGAAGTTTATTTAATTTCTTCATCTCATTAAGATTTGCCTCTAAATGCACTATTTTATTATGTGAAATATTAAGTTCTTCTAGATTGATAAGTGGTCTCAAAACATAAATGGAAACTAAGTTACATTATTCTAAGTTTAAAAAAGTAAGCTTCTTCAAATACTGCAACTCTGTGATGATAATATTAGGATTGTAGGAAAAGTCTAAGGTTTGTAAATTGAAAAGAGGTTATAAAGCACTTAATTGTGTAAGTGCACACCTTCTCATATCTAATTTAATGAGGCCAACTAAGTCCTTTAATGGAGTTATGTCAATTTTATAATTCGAACTGATATTTAGCTCTTTTAGATTTACCAATGAACTTAATGAGTTGATAGTTAACAGTTAATTATAAGCTATGTCAAGAACTTCTAAATTAATTAGCTATGTGATTTAATCAATATTTGTTAAACCACAGTTATGCATTGATAATTTGGTTAGCCTTTTAAGATTATATAATGGATTAAGATCCAGATCTTAATAAAAACTAAGGTCAAGGTCTTTCAAATTAACTAACGATGTTATTTAGTCAATGTTCTTTAAACTACAGTATCTCATAGACAGTTTAGTCAGACTTGTAACATTACGAATATGCTCTAGATCAACTTTGTTCCATGAAACATTCAAAATATTGAGTTTCTTGAATTTTACTAGATTATTAAATTAATCGTTAACCAGATTATTATCTTCCAAGTCCAAAACTTCGAGGTTTTCGAGCTCCAAATCATTAACATTCAAATTTAATCTTTATTTTTGCTGTTCGTCTTAATCATATTCTCTTAAATTAAACATAATTAGTTCTTTTAACGTGCTGCTTTTCAACTTTACACTCAAGTCATTACTAATAAAAAGCTTCAACGTTTAAATATTGAATTTTTCTAAAAACCGCAAGTTTGTTACTTCTGGATCTCCACCACTATAATTACCGATTTCCAAGTTACCATCTTTAATTTTACCTTCATATTTACGAGTCATTTTAGCATCGTATTCCTCATTCAGAGAATTTTTGTTCTATTCTGTCATTTGAAAGTTATGAAGTGGTAATATAATTAATATATAATTTACCAGATATAAATTATCATTCACTCCAATCCGATGAATATCATTCTGTAATTGTTCAGAGTGACAATTCTTGAAAATTATTTAACTAGTCATAATATCATTATAGATTAATTATTATCGTTTATACAATGTATTAATATAAGAACAATATCCCAATTATGAAATTAATATTCCGAAATATATTACTCACTTATATTTAAATATTTATAAAATCAATTGTGTTATTTACAACAGTTATTTACAACAAAATAATTACCTGAACTCATTCGAACCCAAATTAGTTCAACTACTAAAAGAGACGAACAACATTAGACGTGAAACGAATCTGACTTTGACATTTATCGCATTTTAATAAAAAGTTATATTCTTAAAAGAGAATGTATAAATATTTCAAAATATAATTTGTTTAGATTAAATCTTAATGAGATGGTAAACGTAAAAGAACATAAACTTAAAGAAAACGTTAAGACTTGGAACATATACAACAACATACTGTTACTATTTTAATTACTCTTACTGAACAATAAATACAATAACTCAAAGTTCCGACTCGAGTTTTCTTCAAAACTGATTTATGTTACCGTTATATTTTGCGAAAATAAACGTTAACCTTATAATATAGTTTTTCGTCGACTGAAAGCCGTTCAACATGAAGTCTACTAATAATAACATGACTCCACTCCAACAATACATCTAAACACAATAAATAATATATACTAGATATTTTACTATAACTAAGTAATAATATATATATATATATTTATTTATTTAATAATTCTTGTGGTTGATAGTTTTGAGTTAATTAAAATGGTTTTCATCTTTGTTTGAATCTAAGTGAATCTAAGTGCTTATGCTTGTTAATTTATGTAATAACATTAATGTATTTAGTTCTATGCGTGACTTAACATCTTTTTAATATCAAGTAATTACAATGTATCTTATGGTTTGTAAGGTAAAACATATATAGGTAATATTATTAATAATATTAATAGTAGCGTTGACTCGAGAAAACTATTAAAAATTTGGGGTATTTTCAAATTAGCATGTTGACTGCCTGCTCCCTATTTTCCCTAAATAGTTTTAAAAATCTGTAATACAAATTAGAGTTCGGCTCAAACTGCTCTAGTGCTTGATAAGTAGAATCAGTATCCGATGATCAACGCTAAAACATAATTTACTTATCTTAAAAACTCAAAAGGTTGAAAGAACTATGTCATATGGAACATAATTGAGCTGAAGTTTGTTTATCCAGTGCTTCTTTGAGGTGGAGTGAATTAAAATAATATGTTGTAAAATTTAACTAAACATAATTTCCTTCATTGTTTTATCGTATAAACTTTGATTATCAAAATGCCAAATAGTAGAAGCACAAGAAAGTCTAATAACGATGATGAAGTGAGGTAGCTCTAAAAATTAGCTGAATATATCATCGTTCTATAGTATTTGTGAAGAGGACTCATACGGAACCTTTAATCAATGATAAATCGCACAAAATAGATACGTTAAACTTAAACTGCTTTGTTGATGATACATATGATAACCTTGCAATCGATTTAGGGGTATAGCATTCTAGAATGAGATTAAACTATTCTACATTTATGAAGGATTGTAACTAAGTTTGAGTTAGGTTATGATACAAAACTCAATAATAGACGTTATATGTAACATAAAAAATACAGAGATGGTGGTAAATGACTAAGGATAATAAAAATCTGGATTGCTTGGTTGGAATGTGTGACACTTATTGCACCGTGAGATGAGATAAATACGGATGCGTTGGTTCACAAAACATTGGAACTAAAATGAACTAGTGAATCAATAGTATTTGGTGAACTATAGAATATGAAGTAAATAGTTATTTAATAGCATTCACTGAACTAGACTATTATAATTAGCAACACTCAGTATTATATCTGCATTCAATCGAAAGATAAGACCACTTCAGTTATCAAAAATAATATAAGTAAGTACTACATTACCTCGCTCTCAAGGGGGTAGCCTTTTCGCTTATAAGGGGGTAGCCATTTTCAACCCCCTTATAAGCGAAATGTATCCAAAATGTATCCAAAAATATTGTTGTTTTTGAAGGGTTTATGGCCAAAAAAACAGGGCTAAAACGCATGATATTTGGCACTCGCTTACAAGGGGGTAACTTCATGTCCAACCCCCTTGTAAGCGAGTTGACCTACCCCCTTATAAGCGAAAATGCTACCCCCTTCTGAATGAGGTAATGTAGTAACGTAAAAAAGGATATTGTAGCAAAATATCTTGTTATTTTAATTAACTTTGGACAATGGATGAAAATGATAGATTTTAAATATACTAATTATTAATTAGTAATAAATAATAGCCTCAACATGCTTGCTTTTGTTAGGTTTGTTAAATCACTATTTTAACAAATATTTTAGATTTAAAGGTTCACAATGAGAATTGACAGGTTTTGTTAGCATAAAACTGTTAATAAACTATATATACAATTATTTATTATATCACGAGAAATATAGTTTTCCATTCCATAAATTATGAAGTCTGATTCGACTCAAATGAAATAAAGTCCTCGTTCAAAATGAGCTAAATTATATTTTATTGTATTTTGATTAAAAAATTTAGTAAAGAGTCCCACGATTTCTCACGAGACAAATATTTTTAATAATTTTGAGTTTTGACATATCGATGATTAAATCCATAAAGTGTTCCTATCTTGATTCATCTTTGAGTGGAAATACTAATAATGGCATCCGTTTCTAGAATGCTAGAGGTAGTTTGCAATTAAATACACTCCATTAATGATGATAATTATACTAAAATAATGCTGATAACGTTGCATAACTCTAAATATAGCAATAAAACGTGATTTTTACATTATAAGTAGTCATACATTTAAGTAGCAGCATTCACTTAAGCTTAAATATCTAAGTATTTAATTAATACATATAACTCTAATACTAGAAGAGTTATATTATTATTCAATCTATTCTAAATGTAGTTACGACATTGTAATATTTAAAATAACATTGATTGAAATTTTTGTACTTCATGTCAACAATTTAGTGTAATATTTTATATACGTTAGTCATTGTTAATAAATTCTGAAAATAATATATAATAACTTATTATTAATAAGTATTTTTAATAACACATCACAAATGAGATTTATGATTTTGAGGTTTTGATTTTCGTTTAAAATCATTTATAACAGTATATTCCCGAACCTTGTGTCATGTGTGTGTTAATGATAACGTTATTTAGCCTCAACTATAATTTTACCCAATTTGGCAAGGGTATAATATACGATATGTGTTAACAGATAAATAGATTTTGGCATTTGAAATGTTTAGCCAAGAGTAACACATAAATTGAATGTTGCTATTATTGTTGAACTCAGGTCTGATAATGATGTGAAGCAGAATCACTGGATTGCTCTTGCTTAAAAGGAATCCAAAAATGAATAGAAGTCAATTAATTTGAAAATGAATAGATTGACGAAACTTCAAGAAGTTATATTCTATATTATACATACATATATGAAAATTAATATATTTGAAATATATTGACCCACTCCCATATGAGTCAACGCTACTATTAATATTACGTATGTGTAGATTAATACTTAATGAGATAATTTATTAGATAATATGATAAGCTCTTAATATATAATCTAAATACGACATTTAATAGATGTATACAGTATGTATGTATGTATGTATGTATATATATAGATTAATTAGTTTTTACTATAATTATAAAAGATATTTTGTAGAATGGCGTTCTTTGTTTATTTTTTGCATTAAATCTATGTTGAATCAGACTGCTTTATCTATTTATCTTATTGTATAACTCTTTAGTTTTCTTTATTAAACAAATAAATAACAAAATAGAATCATAAATCAATTTATACTGTTTAAATTATGTGTATAAATAATTATGTGTATAAATTATGATTCAATTTATGAAACACATATGATACACATCCATATTCTTTTTACATATTTCTTATTATAATAGTTAAAATACGCATATTTATGGTATTTTAAGTTAATATAATTAACATGAAATGAGATTTGAAATTACAAATAAAATTTAATAATTATATGTTTATAAACGTAAAATATACGATATTGGAAATATTTTACTCCACAAAATGCTATTGAATATTTTAATGTTTAAGATTTAGCCTGTTAACATAACAGGTAATCCGAGCTCATCATATCCTTCAACACTACAATAAGCTATAAACGGGATATTAAAAGACCCACAAAAATTTCAGACATAGAATTATACATCGATTCGAGAAAATAGACATATATTCTTTTAATATAGCATAAATATCACAAAAAAGCTAAAACAACTCTAAAATTCAATGTAATAAGAAGGAATTAGTTTTATGAATTACAATACTCTTAGTGATATTATTTTGCCTGGATAAAACTAATTATACCAAAGTTTTAACTTTTATCCGCAAACAAATTTGTAAAAATATTAACTGACATTTAATCTATCTAATGCGTTGTAAGGAAACTGGGACCCAATTACTGAATTCAACAAATATATTTAGAACGATAATAGCTACGTTAATGGTGAATAGATAATTATATCTGATGCAAACAGCAATACTTATACTTATCCATTTAACCAATAAAACAGAGAGTTTGATGGTACTGGTTTGCTGTTTGGACTTGTATTCGCTAAACTTGAGCAAGTAGTTATATTTTATGTAGACGTGACTTCGTTCAACTTCAACTCAAGTGTGGATCATTTCTTCACAATTTTGGAGCTAATGAACCCATACAGTCAAATGAAAGTTTATTCTGTTGATGAAATAATAGTTTTACTCTTTGAAGGTCAAGTGAATGATATCAAAACAAAATATCTCAGAAATAAGTTTCAACAACGCTAAGACGTGATTATTCGAGGAGAACTGCTGGTAGCACACTTGAAACTAATTTCAACAAAGCTCAAAACCCATGTCTTCATTTTAAGCCAAGGTATCGATTATTAGGACTCATTAAATTATAGTTTCCCAGGAATATAGCTTACTATAGTAAACACAAAAATGTGGTAGGTCAAATATAATGTTGAAAGCTAATTTTAATCAATAGCTAATTTTTAATCATATATTTAGAATATAAAATCAAAAGTTAAAGCAACAGTTTATAAGTTTTAAATTACAATAGGAGCGAATTTAATAGATTTATACCACTAAACTCTTGAAATGAAAACTTAGTAAGATTATCTTCGCATATTTAGAGCCAAAATTATTTAAATATTGACACCTTATCTTGAAGATGAAGTTCAATACTCGCCATTAATCGAATCTTAAGCATCTATAGGTCGTCAGTAAGTAATCTTCATTGTCTTACCTGTTGTACAAAACTAAGTCGTAGTTGGTATTGTTGCAACTTCATTTAATTTGCAAACTATTCAAGAAATGATAATATCTTAGGCGCCTGAGTATTTTGCTTCAAATTTATTCGCTGACAACATAAAAAGCTACAATAAAAATTATATTACTAAACTATCACCTGGCCAGTTAAGGCATGTTGTGTAATAACAATCTAAAATTACTTTTAATAAATATTCAGTGTTTGGCTAGGTTTATGAGACTAACAGAATGTTTAAGTAGTACTAACCTACAATAGATAGCATATATTTAAATGTATTGTCTTTATTGTAGCTCAAAAAACTCCAAAACAGAACTATTCAAAACAAGTAAATTATTCCAAAGTACAAGAAAGATACTCTTCAATATGATCCAAAGAACAAATACATATTTTCTGTTAATTAAACGTATTCAGAGCAAAAATACCTGTTTAGTAACCAACAGAAAAACGAATCGGTTTAATTGTTGTACATGGGTCAGTAATGTTATGTTGACGACTACAAACTACTTTTTGAAATTAAATATAATGAACACGAACTACTCTAGTATGATAACTGCACTTACTTCAAACAGAAAACAAACACCACTAAGTGTTTATGTGAGTTCGACAATCAACTGCAAATCAAGCTTCCGTTTTAAAGCCTTCAGTTCGTACAAAACGGTAAAATTCTAAATCCATATATTCTGGAAAAATATGGCGTTTTTGACCTACTGAAGCAGGTAACCATTCGCGAACTTCTAGGGCTCACTGAGTGCTCTGAAAACGTAAATGGATAAACAGAGGATTACATGTTTATTATACCTGGAACCGATATTTCGATGAAAGTTACTCAATAATTTATGTTTTATATACGAATGTTTAGATATATGCACTTTTTCACCTAAATATAAAGTCAGACTGTATCAACGGAGAGAATGTGCATTTTCTCTCACTTCAACCAAATGAGACTTTGCACAATAAATTAATTCTCACCAAATGTTGAAGTATTCGATCAGACATAACTCAAGTATCAATAATTTGAGTTTGCCAACAAACATTGGTTAGTTTCACACTCTGAAGACGAATTTTAATCTACATGTTATGAATCATGGTTGTTCTAAAGCACATAGTCTGAAGCAAAAGATATATTTACAAATTCGTATGAGTTTTCTGAGAGCTCCATATCATATAGCATGTACAATACTTATTAAGGTTAGGTAATATTAAGTCCAATTTCAGAACCTTATAGTTATTCGCCATATTTTTATATTTTAAATAATGTTGATAAAAATATACAAGAAAAAAACACATATTATAAAGATAGTATTACGGAAGTTGAGTTTCTTTATATAGATTCGTCAGGTTTTATTATTTCATCAACATAATAATAAAGTAAAGGAAAACACAGCAAAATAATTAACGAGTTTGATGATTTCGATTCTTAATTATGTTAATAATCTAAGTAAAGCCAAATGCTTATTGATGCTTTATTTATAGCAGGATTAGTTAAAATGAGTTATTCTATAAGTAGTGGACACGTGTGTACTAGATACGAGTTATAATTATACATCACTACTTCGTCATTAAAAATCAATAACACAGAATTTTACATTTAAAAATAAATAGAAAAAACTCATTATTTTATGGTTTCCACTGATAATGCTGAGGATATGAAGATATTCTCTAAAAGAAATGATCCACTTTGCTTCAGTTCGATGCAAAAGTACAACGATTACTTATAAAAGTATTTCGTTGAAAATAAGTTCAAGTTTTAAACAAGTGGAAAAAATTACTCAATTACTGATGACTACAACTTAACGTATAATAACAAATATGAGGAATTCAAAATACTTTCAAAACAATAATGTATTCACTAGACGTCTTTGAATCGTAAGATAATATAATTTTTCATTTTTATTCTCGTGATCGCTTTTGTTCAATACAACTCATAATGGTTGTGATAATTTTGAGTAATTTATTATATTTAATAATAATTGCAATTTATCTATCGTTTTTATTGCTTGATTGAAGTTAATTGCACATAAAGTATTTTAATTTTTAACTTTTAATGGTTACATGATAGACCATTTTTACTTGGATATGGTAAAATAACTAGTATATATTTATTTATTGCGTTTAGATGTATTGTTGGATTGTTGCTGTTGAGTGAGTCATGTTATTACTACATAACCTCGCTCTCAAGGGGGCAGCATTTTCACTTATAAGGGGGTAGCCATTTTCAACCCCCTTATAAGTGAAATGTATCCAAAATGTATCCAAAAATAATGTTGTATTTGAAGGGTTTGTGGCCAAAAAACAGGGCTAAAACGCATGATATTTGGCACTCGCTTACAAGGGGGTAACTTCATGTCCAACCCCCTTGTAAGCGAGTTGACCTACCCCCTTATAAGCGAAAACGCGACCCCCTTCTGAGTGAGGTTATGTAGTATAACAAATTTATAAGCAACAAATTAAAAAATGTCTAAAAATATTTTACAAAGTCTAACAAAATTAAATCGATAGCTTAATATTGTTGCATGAATAATTTTTGAATTGCAGTTTGTTGTGTGGTATTTCAATGTCTACTAAATATATATTCTTGACAACAAGAATTAAATTTTTCAAACGTAATGCAGCAAGTCCACGTAGCTTTATTGCCCATTTTGATACATACAGTTATGGGAGGTGGAATTGCTTTTTCTTGTTTACTATGTGAGTAATTATATATTAAAATATTTTGCCACTTCTAATGCGGATGACAAATTCCAATAAATAATCTCAAGTTGGAGATTATTCATGAACTACTCATTAACACAAGAGGGCCAAAAATATGATTTCGATCGTATTAGACCATAATCGACTATTCAAAGTCGGTATTTAATATTCCAAAAAGGAAAAATAGAAATTACCACATGCAATAAAAGGACGGCAATGACAAAAATAAACGCGGTAGAAGATGTTTAGGGAAGGTCAACTAATTCACTTAACAAACTTAGGCAGTTCTGAAGCGTTTGTATTCTCTTCATTTCTGGGTCCAACGGGTGAATTCATAAAATATTGTACCAATCTGAACTAGTTATATCACTTGTTTAAGATGTCCCTGTGTAATTTCTACGTTTTAGTCAACAAAACTAATTTATGAAAGATTTTATCTCGAAAATATATGGTAGTTAAGCCTGATTGGAGAAAAGAATAAGAGGATCCAATGATTGGTATACGGACGCAATATGTAATTTATAACTAGTAGCGCAAGCACTGGACCTGCAGAGGACCTCAGTGTTCATCTTCAACTGGGTCAATCTGAACGATTTTAGGTATTTCTTAATCACGAAAAACAATGGAGGACTTTTTCTTTCAATCTCAACCGGGAGCTCAAGATGAAGTATTGGTACTTCGCTTAATTAGAATTATAATTCAGGTAGTTACAGTCGCTTTCATTCTCAAAATACAAATAATGAATGCCTTTTTGTTTCTTGAAGAATGGAATCAAGTGGGTTAGTCGGGCCCAGCATTAAATAATATATTGATGCTACTCTAAAACAACAGTTATTTTACTTATGATCTTCCACTTCCATTTCATAATGAGAAATCAATTTTCTTGATTGTTAAATTATACAACGTTAGGTAAGTTGAAACTTATTATTGAAGTATATACAGAGTTATATACGTTAATTATTGTAGCACAGCTATCCAAGGCTCAACCAGGCCTTGATGTGATTGAAGCACTTTACAAATCAATAGTAAATAGAGTTAATGAGTGTATTGATGAGGAGGGAGAACACACTCATTATTGAGCCGGGCAGTGATATAAGTAAGATTCAAATAATAAACTTCATTCTTCTTCCTAATTCAAAAAAGCATTTCGAGGGCCCACCACTGTACATACAACGCAAATTAAATAATAAATTATATAAGCTTTCTATATAATGTGTCTTTGGATTGTCTAAGTTTGGATAATGAAAACTCCCCTAGTGGTGAATTTTATTAGACTGGTTCTTCTTGCCCGATAAACATCAAAAATCCAACATACCGCTATAGCCAAAGAGTATCGACCATCATCAGCATTGCTTAGCTACGAGTTCAGTTCCCGCTCGTTGTAATATATGATGACAATTAATAAAGTAGTATAATATGCATTTACTAGCATTTATATTACTGCTCTTTTATTTCAGAATGTAGTGAATCCGTTTATAGAAACTCAATTCGGTATTAGATTTAGTTAATATTTTCAATAGTGCATAATACTCGATAAACAGCAATAGTTTAATAAAAATTAATTGAATACTTTTGTGTATTATATACGTTACAAAGATAATATTTTCAATTGTGTGTAATACTCGATAAACAGCAATATCAATATATACCACTTCTTTCCAATTGAATTAATAAATGAATACATAACATACGTTTACTATTACGCAGCTAACCTGAAGAATATGTCGTCGAGTACACGGCCATCAACGTTGAATTCAACCAGAAGAACTGGCCCACCTCTAACACCAAGCAAGACATCCGGAAGAATTCTGTCTCCAGAAGAAGTCCAAGCCACGCACAGCGGAATCGCGTTGCTCTTGAAAATAATAACATGACAAAATACAGAAGTGCGGAGTGTTCAGCATTTATCTTTCGTCGTGCTGCTCATGGTGTTCTTTATCGTCAACGTGCTTCTAGTGAACACGGCCATCAAAGAGAGCTACATCGACCTTCTCAGCCTAACATCTCGTCTCGGCGGAGACCAGAGTGTAGGCTAGTGACCGAACCTCTAAAATCTGCAAGAAGTAATATATAGTGCTCATATTCGACAACAGCAGAAAATTCTCGGGTTCGATCAGTTCGCCAGAAATCCAGTCCATAAATTACGGGACGTTCGCTATCATCTAAGTGACTCATACTTAAACGAACATGGATCCCCATGAACGACAAATTATGGCCTTAGATGAGACAACAGCTAAACCTCCGGCAAGCAAGTGTTCAACATGACTCGCTGATAAGTCGAACAATTAGCAGAACAGTTTCAATCGGAAATACGACAAAAGTAAATGATAATCCTAAAAGGCGGAAGAGACAAAATATGACACTTAAAAACCCTCAATACAACAAAGATGACTAGCTCAAAAGGCGGAAGAGACACGACGAGTGATTTTATTTATCAATTTCATTCTTTTATAATTCACCACAAAACGACCTGTCTTGGATTTGTGGATTGCTATGATTTATGAGATGAAGATGGAATGATTGAATTGAGCCTTAGTACTGATGATAAGGTTACAGTTAAGTGAGTCATTTTATTTAACAAAATATTTTAAAGTAATATCAAAATATTAAAAATACAATAAGATAAAGAAAAATCTGATTTAAATGTACAATTAATGTAAAAACATACTTTCTACAAAAAAGATCTTAAATGTCTTTTAAAACCATAGTAAAAACTATTATTAAACCACTACACACATACGTAATATTATTAATATTATGTATATATGTTTACATTTCATACCATAAAATAAAGTAAAATAGTTACTTGATATTAAAAAAGATGTTAAATCACACATAGTAAATACATTAAAGCTGTTACATAAATCAGGAAGCAGAATCACTTAGATTGAAAAAAAGATGAAAACCATTTTAATTAATTGGAAATTCACTAACCACAAGGATTATTAAAATATATATTATTTTTACTTGGATATGGTAAAATAACTAGTATATATTTATACATTGCGTTTAGATGTATTGTTGGATTGTTGCTGTTGAGTGAGTCATTGTTGTTGTATTAGACCATTGAACGTTGTATTTATAGTATGTTTATTCAATCTTATTAATCATTCATTATATATTATTTTGTTGTTTATTTTATTATTTTCCACCTCGATATTGTTTAATAAATGATAATCTTAGAATTACTAGTTCAAACATAAGCTTTAAATTAGCTAGCTGTAGATTCTTGTACAACTGAAGAGTGTTGCTAAAAATTGGATGTGCGTTACCACTACATCTTGAGCTAGTGTTTAATTTGTGAGGAATTCTTTGGACTTGGCAGTTATTATCACCTTAGTAATTGTCTTTGTGCTGACGGCACGGCTGGTTTAAATTCAGTGTGTGACGATTGTTGGTCCAAGGCGTTGATTGTGTTCGACCACTCTTGTTTAAACTGCTCCAAATATGACAAGTACGCTGTTTACGACAACGAAAACTCGTGTAAGTGCCTTGACGGTATGATATTCATAAATAATAAGTGCTTCTCTCCCTCGCAGCGCACCACGGTCATAATCAGCTCAGTAACCTCAGTAACAATATTAATTTTAATTTTAGTATTTATTCTAGTTGTTTTGAGAAGGAGAAAATAAAACTAAATTGAATTCAAAACTAAAACGAGCAAGTATAAACTCAAAACAGAGCACGAATAAAACTTAATAGTTGAACTCGGAACCACTCAGCTGGACAAAATGATAAACGAGGAGCTAAATAAAGCAGTTATACAAAACTAAGTTGTAATTGTTGACGACATCGAAAAAATGCAACAAATAATTCAAGAAATCGAAGTTAGACGAGTGGACGAAATAAAAGAAGGGGAAGTGCGCATGTACTAGCAGTGAAAACGTATTATTTAAATAAGATAACTTTAATTCGTCTGTATTTCAGTCCAAGTGTAGAATCGGGTAAATTTAGTGCAATGGTCTGGGGCGCTATAACGTATGGACATAAGAGCCGATTGTGGATTATGCCGTGCGGGACCACCATGACTTCGATTGTCTATTCTCAAGTTATTGATGAAGTTGCACTTCCATTTCTCAAAAATATGAGTTAAAGTTCCAACAAGACAATGTACATACAAGTAAGTACATGCGTGCCTATTTTGCGGAGAATAACATAACTCTCTATCCCTTCCTTTCTTTTTTAATTGACTTCATGCCAAGAAGACTCGAAGCAGTAATTATGTAGAATGGTGATGCAACTAAATATTGAGATGATATATTAATATTAACAAATGTATGAAACTAAGAATAAATATTCGCCTATTTCCCAGTCTTGATGGTTACCACAGTATGACACATACAAGTATGTGTATGTATGGCGCACCTCAGAAACCTCCATTCATTCGTTTATACATATTTAGGTAGGTATCTATCTCATTCAGTATTCAAAACATTATTATAATATGTTTACTAATAATTAAATTAATTAAATTATCTTTACCACTTCCATACTTTAAAAATGCCCAAATAAATTTAACATGATAAAAAATAGCAATAAGATGAGCAAATATCACTCAAATATGAAGGTAAAATTCAAGACGGTAACTTAGATATCGGTGATTGGTAAAAAGGTGATAAATTGGTTACAAACATGAATTTTGTTGAAAAGTACAATATTTAAAAATTGAGGATTTATGTTAGTGATAGTATGAATGTAAAATTTAGAAGCATTACAATAAACGAATTAACTTTGGATAAACCAGAGCAAGCTCGCTAATAAGTAATGAAATTAAATATTGATGATTTAGAACTCGAAAATCTGGAAGTGTTACATATTTCAAACAATAAACTCGTTAACAACTAATTATATAATCTAGCTAAATTTAAGAAACTCCACACATTAAATGTTTCTAGGAACGATGTTGATCTCACGCATATCCATGTTGTATCAAGTTTAACTAGATTGTATATGCAACGATGTGGCTTAAAGAACATAGAATAAATATCATCATTAGTTAACTTGCACGAACTTGATCTAAGTGCAAATAAAGGCTTAGATCTTAATCCGTTAATTAAACTCAAAAGTCTGACTGAATTATGTATGAAGGGTTGCGGTTTAAAAACCATTGATTAAATTGGATCTCTTACTAATTTATAAGTACTTGATATATCGCTAAATACACTGGTAAATATAAAATCTATTAGCCGACTGGTAAATCTTAAAGAGCTCAATATTATGTAAAATGAAAACATTGACATAACTCCGTTGAAGGATTTATCAGGTCTCGTAAAATTAGACCTGCGATATTGTAAACTTAAACAACTAAGTGCTTTGAGACCTCTTATCAACTTACAAATATTGGATATTTCTTTCAATTCTAGCATAGATATTACAACACTGCAGTATTTGAAGAACCTAACTCATTTATATATTAAGTGTTGTGAATTAGTTTCTGTTTGTGTTTTAAGACCGCTTGTGAAGTTGGAAGAGTTATTAATTGCAACAAATGAAATTGTGTACTTAGACGCCAATCTTATTAATATGAAGCAGTTAAAAACTCTTAGAGTGGAGGATGGCAATCGTATTTGTGACTTCTCCACAATTGAATAACACCCAAATTTCAACAGCATTGACAAGTTTGGTAAGAGATGTTTTAACATTTCTGGTTAAATAAAACCGTTTAAACAATAACTTCGTTAGGCCAATAATATTAGACGCATTGAAAGCCCCAACATTTAACTCATAGAAATCCAAACCCAACACAATTCACTTAAAACGACGTTCAACAACTTCAAACAAGAAATTAACGCAACAATGAACAACGTTAGTCAAAGTCAAATCCAGTTTACCGCGAACGTTGTTCGCCTCTTCCAATTCTTGAATTAAGTTGGGTTCGAATGAGATCAGGTAATTATTTTGTTGTAAATTTCATAAATGATATTATTGTATTGAATATGTTTTTTATTCTCAACATTTTATTATTATATAATAATTTATTTTATTGTTATAAAGTTATGAATTACAATTACTATATTTTAACTAATCTTCTTATTAATTTGATATTTGGAATAGATAAAAATTAAATGACTTACTCAACTGTTGCCTTATCATATGTAATAAGAGTATGTAAGTGTTTCTAAATATGGTTTGAGACTCAAACAAGCTAAGTAAGCCTCCCATTTCTGCAGGAATAGTTCGGTTTTCTGCATTAACTGCAAAACAACCTGCATGCAGGCAGAAAAATCACCTGCAACAGCAGGAAGAATTCTGCATTATTTTTGGCTTCCTGCAGAAAAGATTGATTGATATTGATCATTAGAGGTGTTTTTCAATATATTTTAAAAAATATTAGTATAGAATATCTATATTATATACAATTATATTTATTAAAACCACTTTAAATTTCAATTTAATGAATGAAAATTTCAAGTATAAATTTGTATTATACTGTAAAAATGATAAATTTATTATTAAATACGATAATATTACAGTTAGAAGTGCTAGCAACGATTATAAATATATTTAGAAGAAAAAATTAACATATTTTATAATATTAAGCCAATACTAGTAAAAATAAGATTATGAACTAGAAAATATGATAATAAAGAAATATTAACATATGAAACCACACATTTAGTAGAATAAATAGAAATATAAAGTATTTTGACAAATTTGGTTCACAAAATATTCTGAAGGAAGGAACATATTGTTATATTAAATTAATTCTAATGTCTATAATGATATACAATGATGGAGTACGTATTTTTATTATTCTTATTATTTTCACTCCAACATGAATGGTTTACTGAAATACATTTATAATAAGCCCAAGCTACAATCACTACTCATAAATAACAAAACAGTATACTGCCTGTTTATAAGCATATTAATCATATAATTTTGAGTATTATATTAAAATATCAATAAAATAATTACTATATTTGTGCCCAATAATTGCAGGTTGATATTTCCTGCAAAACAGCATGCGACTGCCTGCAACTGCAGGCGAGCTTTTCCTGCAAAATGGTTTCGATTCCCCTGCAGATTCTGCAGGAATAGTTCAATTTCCTGCAGAAATGGGAGGCTTAGTTTGAGTACTAATTAAAACACAATACACTTATTTATAACATATTTACACTTATATATAAGGAACTTTTGAGTATACAATGAATACTCATTTCGTCCCAGCCAGAATACACAAAATAAATACAAATTAAATTTATTTTCAAATGATTTCACCACTTCTCAATCGAACAATTATGCATTAAAACTAAAATGCTCTGAATAAGATATACGATGCTAAAATGACTCGTAGATATGAAGGTAAAATTAATAATGGTAGCTTAGAAAGTCGTGGAAGATCCAGAAGTTACAAATTTGCAGTTTCTTGAAAAGTTCAATATTTAAAAGTTGAACCTTTATATAAGTAATGACATGATTGTAAAGTTGAGAAGCAACTCATTAAAAGTACTAACAGTGTATAATTTCAGGGACGAAGATGAAGAGAAACAATAAAGATAGAATATGTACGTTGACGATTTGGAGCTCGAAAACCTTGAAGTTTTGATGCTAGAATAAAATTACTTGGAAAACGATTAACTGTATAATCTAGCTAAGTTCAAGAAACTCCATACTCTGGATGTTTCACTTAATTATGTTGATCTAACACATATTTACAGTGTAACAAGTCTGACTTCGTTAACTATGCAAGAATGTGGATTTTAGAATATTGACTAAATTGGTTTGCTTACTAACTTAGAATATCTGGATGTTTCTGCAAACTAACTACTAAATATCGATTAAATATGTCTATTAGTTAATCTTAAAGAGTAAAATTGGGGCTTAGACATAGCTCCATTGAAGCATTTGCATGGTCTCACACATTTAGATATAAATAAGTGTGATATAACACAACTAAGTGCTTTAAAACCGCTTATCAATTTACAATACTTAAATATTTCACATAATTCTGAAATAATCATTACAGAGCTGCAGTATTTAAAGAATATTATTTCATTAGATTTGACTTGTTGCTAATTAGTTTCTGTTTATGTTTTAAGACCGCTCGTGAATATTGAATATCTAGACATTTCACGTAATATAATAGTATATCTAGATGCAAATCTTAATGATATGAAAAAATTGAAAGAACTTAGAGCAGAATATAATCGAATAAGTGATTTTTCATCAATTGAAAACCTAAATGTTGATAGATGTTTTGACATCACTAATTAAGAAATTCCATCATAAGAAGAACATTCTAATGCCAACAAATAGAGGTGTCTTGAAAACCCAAACCTTAAACTCAAAGAAATATAAATCAATTGCAGAACTTATAAAACTTCGTTCAACAACTTCAAAAAATAAATAAATACAGTTATGAATATCTTCAATCATATTCAGTTCACATCTTCAGTGGCTAGTCTCTGCGAAAAGCTGACTCACGTGATTTCTTAATGAGATAATATATATTTATATTTATAATCTAAAATAATAATATTAATGAAATATTTAATAGGATGCTATGATTGAGTAGTCGATGATATTATATCAATGTCCAATTATTATTCTGATCTTTCAAATAATAAAAGAGAAAATTAACAAAAATTATTATATTGAGAAATAAAATCTAATCCAAATTGATCCATTTGGTGGTATTTCAACGGCGAATATCACGAAGAAAGAATTAGTCATTTTGGACGAAATAGGATATTTATGATTTTCAGTTTCAGTGATTTTAATATTATTTTTATTTACTTTTAATGCTCGGATAAAGTTGGGGCTGTCATTTTAATTTCAGCATTTCGCTGTCGGAAGGCTATTTTGCTATTTCCACAAAATATTTATGCCAAACTATCATCTATATATTATATTTATATTCTAAATTTAGCAAAACTAACTAAAAAGATGCAGAATGACGAAATCTCGAGTCAAAAATTCACTAGTTACAGGGGCGTAAAATATAAAAGCGCTCATATTTAGCTTTTGAAATGGATAAAATTAATTAAATAACATTGTATTGAGCATGATCAATCAAGATTTTCCACTCCGTTTTTAATGAATTGAGGCGACATTGCTCATCACAAGAGTGCATGGATGAATTTTACATTTGAATCTTAAAATCACTTTCCTATTGAACCTGGTACCTACTGCAACTCGGACACCACAAATTGAGTAACGAATGCTAGTCAACAGATGAGTCACGAGAAATATTCTGAAGCAATATAAGACAGTCGATACCCCCAACAATGTTACGCAAACACATAATTTCTTGAGTCTACCAGCGTTTTGAGAATTTCACTAATTTACGGTTTAATTCTATTTAACTAGTAGCTGATAGCGAAATGACCACATATAATGTTCGGAGAGACGATGCGTTTGTTAACAATGCAAAGAAGTTGATACTTTGAACTTCTTTTTAAAGTTGAAATCTTAGAGTTCCTCACTTCTCATGAAGTAATAACTAAGTCAGAATGGTCAGTGTTATTATGTTCCCGCATGGGTTCTCTGTTTCAAAACCAGAGTTAAATCCAAAATTCGCTCATGCAATTTTTCTCAGTTTTCAAAGAAGTAAATATTTGGAAAATAGAAATTTTGTAGACGAAAGCTAAAAGGAAACTTTAAAGTCGTGGACATGGAGCTTATGGAGGTACCCAACTACTACTGCAGAAGAGGATGAGACGAACTGAAGGAAGCTGCAAAAATAAATTCGATAAAAATAGTGAAATTTGATTTCCATCATTTTATAAATCTTGCTTATTATATCATAGTATTATTTTTGTAGAATATCTAATTCGTTCCGTCAACTGGTTGCCTTGAACGGAAGTACTCACCATCCTGACGAAATTGATAATATGAATCAAATAATAAAAGAGATTGAAATTTAGCGAATTGATGTAAATAAGGAAAATGAGGTATGTCTCTACAGAGAGTAACAACATGACAAAATAGTTGTTTTTTGAGAGCTGATGTATTTTATTCTATATCTCTTTAGCGTTTTTTCTTTATTATAGCAAATTTAGCGTGTGAGCTAGAAGCTTTTAAGTAGGGGGAAACAAGAGCTCACGCTTAAATATAGGTGACATTTTTGTTTTGTATTAATATAACACCTCACTACCTTCAAGCAGTGTTTTAACATTTTCTATTTGTAAGAGAAATAGTAGTTCTTGAAGTCTGGTATTGTTACATTTTATTGAATATATTACCAACAACTGTATTTATTATTATCTTCACCAACGATTTCCTTCTATTAAGTAATTATTATATACATCAATATTGGATATTTCAGTACTATAACAGTTATTTAATCCAGCTCGATACTGATTTCCTTTATTTAAATCCAAAAGTAATTCAAATATACTTTTAGTTCCCACAACGTATGAGATTACATTGTTGCAGATCTTGAGTAAGATTTTAGTACTTGTGGTTACTCAACCAAAGTTGCATCTCTACTATCTTTTATCAATGTATTGGATAATAATTTATATTTGTACTCAACTGGGCAAAGGATCTGAAATGATCTTGTATGTGGTTATTTATAGACACAACTCTTAACATTTTTGTTGAAGAAGTGTTCAGTTTTGTAATTATCGGGGTTTGCGAATTAGATGAATATTATTATTAGATAGTAATATAATTGTAGCTACTTAGACAGATGTATTTAAAAATTTATTGTATTTTCTAAAATTTTAAGCTTTTAGTTGTGAATATTTGACTTTTGAGTTCAATTACTTACACAAACTAATAATAAGTGAATATGGATTACAAAATTATTTTAAACTAAATTCGCTTGAGTACAGCTACTTTATATCAACTAATTTTTTGGGATTTCTTCAGGCTTATTATCCAGAATAACAAGGTGTTAACACTCAGTTATGTAAGTATTATTTATTATTAAGTTCGTCAATGAAGCTGGGAACTGCTAATTGAATGAAGTTGCTAAAGGTGATTGAATAATTTATATCTAGTATTGATTTACCTCCTACGCTGTTTAGTTTTTAGATCTCAATTAATAAAGTTGTACTATTACTTGTTTTATTTTCTGCGTTCAAAGCTATAAATTTTGATTAATTACTTAATGACAAATTTTAAACGCAATACTGGCAAGTCTCCTTTGATTCAAATATTTCAGCTCTAGAAACCGTTATATTGAAGCTGGTATTACTACTGAACTATACTGAAATTTGGGTTAACACGACGAATCATGATTAATTGGATGCTTAATTCACCAAGATGATATTATAACATAGGATTACAAAAATTACTTATTAAAATACAATTGTGTGGTGTATTTCCTAATTATATCACTAACTAGATTATAATATTGGTAAATTTTACATTGTATAGAAGTGAAATTTTAATAGAAAACCCACTTTTGTCATGGATTCATGCTTATAGAAACAATATATTTTATAGTAAAATAATATGTCCACTTCCATACATGGCGTCATTTTGATGGTAAGAGATATTATATAATGTTTGACATAAAATGATATATGAAAAAATTGCAAATAATTATATTTCACTTCACAAATTAACTCTTTTCCGCCCAGAGGGGGTGGTCGAAAATTGAAAGCGTCGTTGGATTACTCTAATTTTTGTAATTTATGTTAATTCCAGATACTTAGGACTCAAGGCAAAATGGTTTTCACATCCCACGTGCGGATCTGAAATGCGAAGTCAAAAAATAACGAAAAAATGAGTAAATTTCTAATTTTGATTTTTTAATATTGTTATAAATGAAGAAATTATCACTCAAAAGTTACGGAGGGTACTATAGCATACCATACACAAATTTATCGAATAACTTTCCTTGTGTATTTGAAGACGAATTTTAATGGTTGTGGTGACATGGCTCTTGAAGATTAAACTTCTTTTAAAAATTAAATCACATGTGGCATTTGATTTTTCCTGATCATTATGATGCTTATATCAATATTCGGACACTTCCAGATTATATGGCAGTACGAAACATGTTATTGGTGTGGTAATGTTATAAAAAGAGTTTAAATAATAGTATTAGAAACATTGAAAGCATATCAATTGTTTGCGTGTATACGCATATTGGGGCGGAAAAGAGTTAATCAATTACACTTAACTCAACAATTTAATAGAAAAATAGACTTGAACGCAACTTAAAGCTAGTGTTCGCAATATATAATTAATATGAAAAACTTCCATAATTTGAAGTATCGATTATTGAACTATTAGTAGTGCAAACTTAAACTTTTTCGCTAATATTTTATAAGTATTATGATACAATATAGTAAATGTACCAATATATATTATTTCCTGAATGTTCATTGCAAGAACGAAACCAAAATTACCCAAATTTGATGTTTTTTAAATATTAGTTAAATGAATTTTTTATAATTTATTTTACAGTACATTTATAATGAGCTAAAAGAAAAATAATATAATTTCACTTTACACTTCAAAAAATTTTCTTTTGTTATGTGAGTAACATATATTTTAACAAATACTATTCATATATGCTGTTTTAAAAGTCATGAATTTTATCACTATTCTTACTACATAAAATTTAGTGTAATTATAGATTGCAAACTGCCATAGAACTGGCAACTATAAACTTGTAAATTTTTTAGAAAATAATGTTTAGAAAATATTTTTGTAACCTGAATTACTAATGATGGTTACTAATGATATATCAGTTAAGTTCATAAATATAAGATATAATATAAGTTAACTCACTGACTTTAATTTATTGTCTCTTACTAAATAATTACTAAATAATTACAATATCATTTATGTTTTCAGTATCTTTGATTTTCTATATGTAGATATCCAATGCAATTTGTAGAAGCTTATATGCTTAATTTTTCAAATACGGTTATATAATCTACTGAGCTTTTGCTTCACTAGAATTCTCAGATTCAGCTATTTTGTACAGAACTGAAACAATTTCATCATCTAGCAGTCCCTCAACTTATTAGTTAATCAGCTAAGTGCTCCAATAACACGCACTACTTCCTTTTTGAAATATTACGTCCGTTTATTATTTAATTCCAAATAACCGATAATTCTGTTTTGAGTTATATTCGCTCCTTTTTTGGAAATATTCGTTTACTTTCGTTCTAAATTGTGAATTTTCCATCACTTCTATGATGTAACATAAATGGAGACGTCAAGAAAAACGTGAAAATGAGGTAAATACCTAGATTCTCCCACGTTGAGAAGCTATAAAACGAAAACGCAGAAGCATCGTTCCTGTCATCGCCGATTGAGGGATCATTTCTGTACCTTTGCGGGTAAATAATGATCCAAGTGACGTTCGCGATTAATGCAATAATAAAAAATACTACCAATACTATCATTGATGCTGTGAACGCTGGGCCAAAAACAATTTTCTTCTTGCACTTATCTATCAAAACCATGATAAATAGCACTAAATAACCTATAATAAACAAGGCCCCTCCAGACAAAGCTGAAATACCGTGCACATTCGAAAATTTAATCTTCCCACCAGATATTGAAGTACGAACAGTTGGGAAAAATGCTACCATCAAAAAGCATACACAACCTAGATATAAACTTAGAGTTACTAAATAGCTAAGTATTTTATTTACATATTTAATACGACAATGTTAATATGGAATTAATGGTAATACCACAAATAAACTAACGATTAGTCCTATGGAAAACATGAACCAACCTTTTGGATTACGCCACGAAGCCCATGAACCCAATGTCGAAAAAGTATCAATCATGATGTTAAATTTAGTACTTAAGATACCAGTTATCACAAAGCATGTAATTATAAGAATTGTTCCAAAAATTACATGCCAAAATAGGTATTTGCTACTAATATTACCTGTTATATATTTAATTATATATTTATTTTATTTTAAGCGAAATATGTGATAATTTTCTTTATCTATAGCTGCTTGCAACATAATTTTGGAGTGTAATATTTCTAATTATAAATATTTTAATCACTGATATTTATATTTGAAACTTTCTCTCACTATATTTGGATACAGAAATCCAATCAGTTCAAATCTAAATGACTAAAAGAATAAATGAATATTGTTATTTATATATCAGCTCACGCTTTTTGTATACTCAAAAACATCTAATTTTGCCAAATTAACACTTTAAAATAATAATTTCATATAGGTTTATAACAAAAGAACAAACGTAATAAATAATATATATTTCTTTATTGAGTTTAGTAATTTATTGTTCCTCGCTAAACTGAGAAGCACTATGCGTTGCCGCTGATATGCTAGTCCCAAAATTCATCCCAAAGATTGTTACAAAGATAACTTACGAGGTCAATAATGTTAGTTCAAGTGCCGAACTAACTTAGTTTGTCTGAGGAGGCTATTCAGAGTGAAAATCCTAGAAGATGAGGTATGATATTGAGATTAGTTTTAGATAACGTAACTAAGTTTGGATTTGTGTATTGTCATGATTTATGAGATGAAGATGGATTGATTGAATTGAGCCTTAGTACTGATGATAAGGTTACAGTTAAGTGAGTCATTTAATTGCGTTTAGATGTATTGTTACTGTTGAGTGTTATAAATAAGTTATATATATATAACAAAATAACAAAACGTGATATAATTTAAAATTATATGATTATGAAGGGAATGTTAATGAGCCACTCCAAATATGAAATTTATAACTGATATCTAAAAGAAATAAATAGAACAACTATAAAATTGTATTTAAATGTCATCTGAAGAAAAAGAAAGTGTCTTAATAATATTACAATAAAACTATGCGTTGGCGAATAGTTATATCGATCGATTATAAAAAATTATACAACTGTAATAAGATATATAAACACTTGAAGCTAATTTTTAAGAATAGCTTTCTATTTTAAAGAAGAATTTGATTTTAAAGGATTAACATATGTAATAATTTACGATTTGCAGAGTTTTGCTCAAGCGAGTTTTGTCTCTGTACATAGATTTGTCCAATTTAGTCTTATATCCAGCTTCAGCTGATTTATAGTTCGATTCAACAGGTATTTTAAATTAAAAGCTGAATTTTCCGTATTTCAGCGATTCTGAGTCTCAATTACTGTTTCAAGCAATTACACAAATATAGAAACCAATATATGGTCGTAAATAATTCGACCACATTACGAATGCGTAATAATTTGAATATTCTGATCTAAATAATCCGTTTTACAACGATTCGTACGAATCAACGCTGTTCTGGGGCGATTTGAATTATATTTTCACTTCTGAGTCCACCCGAATTTAATCCCATCGTTTTGAGATTGATTCTCAAGCTCTGAGTGGAAATATATTCATGATGGTTCCGATTGACCGAATTATTCGTTCGTTCAAAAGCAAAAACGTTTCCGAGCACATTCAAGTTCTGGTTTACTCTACTGATATATTAAATATTTAGTTTTAGCAAGTGTAGATTAAAATATATTTACCGCCTACGCGTTACCTTGCTCCGCTGTAGTATTTGTACATTCAGAGGGCCGATTTGAAGCAGGAGCTTCTTCGGAGCCCCGTTTAAGGTCTGTTGAAGTTAAGGTTCAACACAATGCAGATATTTAAGGTGCACAGCGCGTTCTGCAAGGAAATCGGTTTGTTTTTAACCAAGAACTTGAAAGTGGACGACGTTTACGAGCAACTTTTATCAGATTTCGACCCTTAAATTATAATCCAGGCGAACGACCTTTTATCCCCCAAATCCAATTTCAAGTCAAAGCCTATAAATATTAATCTACTTGTAAAAAACATGTTCAAGTTCATAACGAACGAGTACGAACCACTCCGCTACTTCTGGAGTGGGGCGGAACTATATTACTTGTAAAAGAATAAAACGCAGTTCCCAAAAATGAGCAGGAACGACTTCAAACCGAATCCAGTTTTGACCTAAAACGAACTATTGAAAGAAAGCGGATTCAAAGTTCTCCAAATGATCAAAAAATACCCAGAAGCGAAAGAACTACTTCCACAAGAACAACAAGACATTTTGTTCAACACATACCTTGAACAACCACTCCTTATAAATGTTAAATCAAATCGTGAAATTTAGTCAAATACTGCTGAATTACAGTCAAAATAATTCGCATTGCAATCAAAATCGTTCGAAGAGCAAAATCCTACTTAAAACAATAAAGATTATTAATAAGAATCACATGAGAAGCCAAATCATGAAAATAAAACAAAATAAATACAGTACAAATCAGCGCTTAAACACGAGGATGTGGATCTGACTGAGTAAGACCTGACCCCGAGCAAGAATAACAGCTGGTACGGACAAAACAAAAGAACGGTAAGATAACTCAGCGAAATCGTACACAGAGAAAAATTCAGCATTCCAACCAGAGACAGAGACTGCGAAGACTCAGATTACTATTATCACTACACAGACTACTCAGATGATGAAAGACATAATTAGTGAAAAGATATTAAATTATGTTTAATTACTCATTCGCTCATGTTATAAGTATGTATAAACATGTTAAGTATGTTTTTTAAAAATGCGCGGTGTTTACGGCCTTCATTCAAATAGTTTCAGAAAAGAAAATATCTTACTGAAAAGTCTTAATGTTAAGTATACATTTACTATTTAATAAAAAAACATGAGTATATTAACAATTAAAGTATATTTAGCATTTGTTATTTCTATTTATTATGAAAATTTATTCAGAAAATTTAAGATATAATTAATATTTGCTATAATTACTGAGTACACTAAAATTAAACAAAAAAAATGTTATTTTATTCATGTTTTCTTTAGTTCTTTTAATAATTCATGTTTATTTATTTTGATTATACCTATATTATAAAAGCTTATATATTTTAAATGATGTAATATAATGTTATAATTTTCACTTCAGATGTTGTATATATTTAATGTTATATGTATTACAATTGATTAAAACAAAGAGTTTACTTTAATTTTATAAAATAAATATGATTCACTTACTGAAAATAAATATAATTAAATTACTAATCCTTAAGTAATAACATCTAGATAAAATTAAGCTAATGTATAGTTAAATTCAATGATAAAGACAATTGATAGAACATATCTATGGGATTCATGGAAAAATATAGAACAAGGTACACAATTATTGTCAACAGTTGGTAATTTGTATGTTATTGCTCTAGCTTATGCAACCGCGCCGTGCGACAAATTTCAAAATATTCACTATTAAAATACAACAACATTAGATGTACTATCCGCGGCACTTGATTATATTTTATCAAATTACTATAAAGCAGATCTAACAGTTATAGCACCTCCATTAGTTGGTTCTGGAAACCAAAATTGGTGGGAATGGTAAATTGGAATTCCAGACACACTTAACAACATAATCATTTTGATTTAATAAAATATTTCGCAAAATCTTATAAATAAGTATTTAGCGTCTTCTAGAAGATTTTAACCATATGCTGCAACAATTAACAATTTATTTAATGTAAATGCTAAACCAAATCCTTCTACAGGAGGTAACTTAGTCGATACAGCAAAAATATGTTTCTTAAGAGGCTTAATTTCATAAAATATAACAGAATCAGATTTATCATTTCATGCCTTAGATAATATTCTTGATTTTGTCACTATTTCAGATGGATTTTATAAAGATTATTCTTTTATTCAGCATACTACTATTGTTGCAGCAGCGAGTTATGGTTAAGTGTTATTTTCAGGACTTACTAATTTAATAACCATTTTAAATGGAAGTATTATATATAACTACAATAGATCAAGTATCTCTAAAATATTTGATTTCATTATAAATGCCGCTGCTCCATTTATGTATAATGCATAAATGATGAATATGGTAAATGGTCGCGGAATTTCTCGCAAAGAACAAGAGTATGGAAATTGTAAGGGGTTTGTAAGTTATATGGCAGTGTTAAGTTAGTTCGCTCCTAATTCTGAAATTTCAACAATTTTAAAATAAATAGTGAAACATCATGTTACAAAAGCAATACCATTTTATGATTTTTCTTAAGTAAATCAATAGGCAAGAACAATAATCCTAAAAATAATGAGTGAACCATCAATTCCAGCTACATAGCCTGAATTTATGCATAAACGCTTTTCATCAATGGCAAGAGTGGTGCACCGCCGAGAAAACTACGCCTTCGCGATAGCCATGCACTCGTATAAGGTGGGCGACTACGAGTCAATTAACGGTGAAAACCTTCACGGGTGGTACACAGGCGACGGCATGGAGTACATGTACTCAAATTATTAACAACAGTACATCGACTTTTTCCCCACTGTCGATCCATATTTGTTATAGGGAACAACTGAACTCACGATAGGTCGTAATGACAGTGCTGTTGACGGAGTTCGGAGCTCAAAGATGTCGAACGCCACTTTTGTTGGTGGAACAGATCTCAACGGTACTGGAGTGGTAGGAATGGAATTCTACAACTTTAACTACAAGCTGAGCGGCTTCAGATCTTGGTTCCTTTTCGACCAGTCGGTGATGGTCGTTGCGAACTACAACAGCACTGAAAACTACAGGTCGACGTTTTTGAACAGAGAACTCGGATCGCTAGCTTAGAATGTCTTCGTGGACGGGCAGGCGGTTTCGAATGACTTGAAAGCCTACAACTGCTCACGGCTGTTTGTGGAGGGCACCGGTGTAAATGACTCTGTTGGCTATATATTTTTGAAGAAAACCGAAATATTTTTGAAGAAGGAGCTGCGCGTCGGAAATTGGAACCAAATCGGGAACATCTAAGGCGCGGTCCAGCGAAACTACGTCACGGGGTACGTCGAGAAGACGAACGCCCCGCTGCAGCTGCAGTACGTGATCGTCTTCGGCAGCAACAAGACCCAGTTAGACCTGGTCAACCAGTTCGACTACCAAGTGGTCGCGCAGAACAGCTCCATGCACGTAGTAAGGCACGTCGAGAACAACGTCACCTACGACGCCGCCAACATATTCAACCTGTCCGCCGGCCAGAGCGTGAACGTGTCTGGCTTCCAAGTATTCTCCAATTCTTCAATTTTGATTAAAACAGCAGAAAACGTAAAATTTTCAATTTCAGACCCAACATAGAAGTAGAGCGCTATTAATTTCAAATATTGTGATCAGCCCCTTCAACTGGTTAATGTATTGGGTTAAGCAGGAGCCAGTTAAATATTTGATTTTACCTTGAATAGTGATAACACTATGCGTCCTAATCTTGAATAAATGTAAGATATAAATATAATATTGTAAAATAAATAAGATTCCCTTACAGAAAATATTTATAGTAAAATTAATTACAAATAGGCTATTACAATACGTCAAAATAGGGCTACATAATAAATAAATGATATGAATACAGCAAATGACAGAACTTATTTGTGGAGTTCATATTAATAATTATAATAGGGACCTCAGCTTCTGTAAACTGTTAGGAATATTTAAGTTATCGCAACTGCATATGCAGTGACCCCGTTTGAGAATTATACAAATATGCACTATAAAAATATTACAACTCTTAACATTGTTCAATCTGCATTGGATTTTATAATATAAAATTTCTACAAAGCAGATTTGATTAAATTGAGTCCACCACTTTCCGGAAAAGTATAAGATTGGTGGGAGTGGTAGATTGGAATTCCTGACGTACTCAACAACATTATAGTTTTGATAAAAGAAGATATTTCTTAAAATCTTCTGAACAATATTATAGCTTCATCTAAACGATTTTTGCCAAATCCTACTTTTTATGGAAATTTATCAGCTTCTTTATGTCCTTCAGTTGTTATCTCTACTGGTGGCAATCTTGTTAATACTGCTCAAATTGCATTTATAAGGGGATTGCTTTCACAAAATATCACAGAATCAGATCTATCTTTCCATGCTCTAGATCACATATTCGATTTTGTAAACGTATCAGATGGCTTTTATAAAGATTACTCGTTCATATAGCATGAAACTATATCAGCATCGGCAAGTTATGGTTAAGTATAATTTGCTGGATTAACAAACTTAATTGTGATATTGAACAGAAGTATAATGTATAAGTACAGCGAATCCAGCATTTCAAAAATATTTGAATTCATTATAAATGGATAAACAACACTAATATATAATTGTTAGATGATGAATATGGTAAATGGTAGAGCAATTTCAATTTTAGAATAAGAATATTAAAATTGCAAATACGTTATGTCATACGTAGCAGTTCTTAGCTAATACACATCATCGTTAGAATAATAGTAGCAAATGTAAAATATAGTCAAACATCATATTACAAAGGCGCAACCATTTATTGATATTACACAATTATACCAACAAGCGAGTATAATAATGACAAAAATCAGAGCTAACACATCGATTCCAGCTACATAACCTGAATTTATGCATAAACGCTTTTCATCAATGGCAAGAGTGGTGCACCGCCGAGAAAACTACGCCTTCGCGATAGCCATGCATTCGTATAAGGTGGGCGACTACGAGTCAATTAACGGTGAAAACCTTCACGGGTGGTACACAGGCGACGGCATGGAGTACATGTACTCAAATTATTAACAGCAGTACATCGACTTTTTCCCCACTGTCGATCCATATTTGTTATAGGGAACAACTGAACTCACGATAGGTCGTAATGACAGTGCAGTTGACGGAGTTCGGAGCTAAAAGATGTCGAACGCTACTTTTGTTGGTGGAACAGATCTCAACGGTACTGGAGTGGTGGGAATGGAGTTCTACAACTTTAACTACAAGCTGAGCGGCTTCAGGTCTTGGTTCCTTTTCGACCAGTCGGTGATGGTCGTAGCGAACTACAACAGCACTGAAAACTACAGGTCGACGTTTTTGAACAGAGAACTCGGATCGCTAGCTTAGAATGTCTTCGTGGACGGGCAGGCGGTTTCGAATGACTTGAAAGCCTACAAATGCTCACGGCTGTTTGTGGAGGGCACCGGTGTAAATGACTCTGTTGGCTATATATTTTTAAAGAGTACAGAAATATTTTTGAAGAAGGAGCTGCGCGTCGGAAATTGGAACCAAATCGGGAACATCTAAGGCGCGGTCCAGCGAAACTACGTCACGGGGTACGTCGAGAAGACGAACGCCCCGCTGCAGCTGCAGTACGTGATCGTCTTCGGCAGCAACAAGACCCAGTTAGACCTGGTCAACCAGTTCGACTACCAAGTGGTCGCGCAGAACAGCTCCATGCACGTAGTAAGGCACGTCGAGAACAACGTCACCTACGACGCCGCCAACATATTCAACCTGTCCGCCGGCCAGAGCGTGAACGTGTCTGGCTTCCAAGTATTCTCCAATTCTTCAATTTTGATTAAAACAGCAGAAAACGTAAAATTTTCAATTTCAGACCCAACGTAGAAGTAAAGGTTCCTGAACTATTTTTACGATAAATTGGAGCAAAAAGTAAATGTGAGTGGAGCTGAAGGAGCAAGTTTCGTGTTCGAACATATAATTACTGCTCAAAGTCAAGTGAATAAATGCGGAACTGCTTGTTTGGCTGGTGTAGGTGGTGGATCTGTGGTTATAATAATCGTTGTGGTTGTTGGAGTGTATGTATTTAGAAAGAGAACAGGAAAAAGAGTTGTTAAGAAAACAAAAATAACCAAAAAAGTGTAAACAGCGATGTTTATATGAGAGAATATAATATATTAGTTTGAATATTAAATTAGAATTTAGGATGGGGGAAAACCCAATTTGAGATCCAGATGATCGAACATCCAAGTATGAACCATTATCCAATATGAATAAACTAATAACAGTAGAATTAAATAAGTAAACGTACTACTGTTTTAGATTAAACTTATTAGTAAATTGCTTATTTATTTATTAATTATTGATCATTTTATCGATTATATATTAAATCTATATAATTATAAATTTATCACTCCATTAAATGTATTTGTAGATAACTTTGAACGTATGCACAACAGATATTTGTTGTTAGATCGAAAATATTAACACACATTATATTTAAGGTGAGTGTCGAACGTGTTAGGAAATATATAATTATTAAAAGTAGGTTTGTACAACGTGTAAAGCTCAATTTGGTGAATGGAGTTATTATATGAATGGAAATTGCTTTTGTGGTGGTGGTTCGGCTGGTACGAACACGTATTGCGATGATTGTTGGGGTAGGAAGATGATAGTGTATAACGAATAGTGTGTTTAGTGCTCTAAATTCGATGAAAATGCGTATTACGACACCAAAAATTATTGTGCGTGTGTTAAAGGCCTCAGATTCATCGATTTCAAATGTAAGTACTATATTTCGTTCCAGACACGTGTAGTAATAATCTCAATTATTGTAACTATTTTGCTTTTAGCTTCAATTTTTATTTTCATTGTTTTTAAACGGAGGAAAATGAACCTTTTTGAGTTTAAAGCCAAAAATTAAAAACTGGATTAACAAAAACTGAATCTAATTACAAATTTGAATTAAACGGAAACCAAAATGACAACGAGAAACAAAATTATTATTTCTGAGGACATACAAAACATGAATCAAATTATTCAAGAAATTTAAATAACACAAATTGACGAAATTAAAGAAAACGATGTATACTTATACAAAGAGTGAAATAGTTTGAGTATAAGAAACTGAGTTTGAGCTAAACAAGTATGCGTTGCTGCTATTACGCAATCATATCAACCATCTATAAAAGTTATTAAATAACATTCCACTAATGAAATTAAATAAAAATATAATTAAATCACAAATATTCTAACAAGATAAAACGTAGTGTTAATTAGTATTAAATAACCAACTGAATGTTAAAACTGGTCTTAAAACTGGTATTAGGTTTATATTATAAACTTTATATAGCTATATATATAATATTTTGAATTGAAACATATTATAAATATACCAACAACATATTTTTACCTGATCTCATTCGAACCCAGATTAATTCAATAACTGGAAGAGGCGAATCACGTTCGCGGTGAACTGGATCTGGAGACTTTGACATGCGTTCCTTACCGCTTCGTTTATATTCTGTTTTAAGAGTGCCGTTTAAAGTGATTTGCGGTAATTTTAGATTTTTGAGATAAATTTGAGAGCTGATTTGTGATCGCGTTTATTTCTTGTTTAAATGAGTTGAATTTTGACAGATACATTTTGCGTTTGTTTTTGATTTATTATTTGAGATAAATGTTCGGACCTTCAATTTTTCTCAATTTATTGGCCTTGCGAAGTTCTTCTTCAGATGGTTCTTTCTATTCAGATATGTTATAACGTCTCTAACCAATTTTTCGAATTCTAATTTGGGTGCTGTTCAAGTGATCATCGCTAACAAAAATTATTATAAACTCTAAGTACTTTTAATTTCTTCATCTCCTTAATATTTGCATCTAGATACACTATTTTATTATAAAGAAGAAGAAGAGAAGAAAGAACAGAAATATAGAGTTCTTCTAGATTCACTAGTGGTCTTAAAACATAAACAGATACTAAGTCACAATATTATAAATTTAAATATGTAAGATTCTTCAAATGCTGTAATAACTTCTGTTATATCAATGTAATGATTGAAGTAAAGATCTAAAGTTTTCAAATTGATAAGAAATTTTTAAGCGCTTATTTGTTTAAGTTTACAACTATTCAATACTAATTTTATGAGACCTGTTAAGTTCTTTAGCGGACTTATCTCAATTTAGACTTGTTATATTATGAATATTCGTTAGATCAACGAGTTGAAGTTTCTTAAATTTAGAGATGTTATTTAGCTATTAATTATCAAATATATTAGAACTTAAATCAAGATCGAACTTCCATTAATTGAAAATGGTAAACGGAAAAATTTATTCAGTGGTTATAATAAACCAGCTAAAACGTAGAGCTATGTTCGATTAAATAACCTAAAGTGTAAACAGCGTTTGTCTCAAAATACAAGTTTACTGACTCTAATAATTTATATTTACTGATCGCGCAAAACCAAAGATACGTACAATTGAAAAAATGTTGAGTGAGTCATGTTATTATTGAAGAGTGATTAAAGCTGTTACATAAATGAGGAAGCAGAATCACTTAGATTGGAAAAAAGATAAAAACCATTTTAATAATCTGGAAATTCACTAACCACAAGAATTATTAATTGAACAACTGTTTTAGTAAGTATGCGGTAGAAGATTAATTGAGTTGAGAGGTTTATTTTATGTTATTAATTTTGTTGAAACGAAATAATGTTAAGCTTGTCAGTATTTCCACTTCGCAAATAATTAACAAAATTCTCGAAAACGACTTCAACCATTTAATAGGTAAATTACTATTTTTGTGTTCAATATATATTAAAACATATTATTCGTATTTTAAATCACTTTATTCATTTTTTATAAATGTGTGTGTACCCTCTTATGTCATTTTATTCGCACTTACTTTTGTATATACATGATAGTGTTTATATGCTTCTATTACTGGTCCTTTAATTGGGCTTACTACTGGTTGGTTACAACCTTCAATTTTTCTTTCGTCGTTTTCTTTAGTTTTACTTCTTTAAACACAGGATATTAAACAACTTAATTCAATTACAACTTCTCTAAATTTTATGATAATTCTTTACCAAGTCGACTTGGTCTAAAAGTTCCAACATATTCAAGCCCTATTGATTTAATATACTCAACTACGTCAATTGTACCATAATAATTATCACAGAATAGTGTGCAGTTAGGCTATTTTGGAAAATCAATAAGTCTTTTAATAACATCAAGAGTTTTTGTTTCACCATAAAATAAATAAACATCCTTGTGGTCCAACGAGTACATCGTCCTGGAAACTTAATATTTTTTGTAAGTTGGTCTACGTAATCAACTCCTTTATAATTATTATTGTAGTAACGAACTATTTCAGGTTGTTCTCTGGGAATACCACGAGAACTTACAAATTCTTACATTTAACAGGGTTATTTCACAAATTTTGATTTTGTATATATCATGGTTAAAGTTTTCTACTTTTTGCATTACCATTAATAATTAATTTTATGTAAGTAATATTAGTTAATGGGTTTTCTTTGATGAAATTATTGCATCCAGAATATAAAGAAATTAAAATAACGGATTATGTTGAAAGCATAATTGATTAAATGAAAATAAATCTAACAAAATATGAAATTAAAGCTACACCACGAAAAATTGAAGGTTGTAACCAACCAGTAGTAAGCCCAATTGAAGGACCAGTAATAGAAGCATATAAACACTATCATGTATATACAAAAGTAAGTGCGTAATGTGTCGGCTGCAAATAATGTAATAGCAGATATGTGTGTTCGTGCAAAGGATATCATTTGTGTCCAGAGTGTTATAAAACGCATATTAGTGAATAAAATGACATAAGAGGGTACACACACATTTATAAAAAATGAATAAAGTGATTTAAAATACGAATAATATGTTTTAATATATATTGAACACAAAAATAGTAATTTACCTATTAAATGGTTGAAGTCGTTTTCGAGAATTTTGTTAATTATTTGCGAAGTGGAAATACTGACAAGCTTAACATTATTTCGTTTCAACAAAATTAATAACATAAAATAAACCTCTCAACTCAATTAATCTTCTACCGCATACTTACTAAAACAGTTGTTCAATTAAAGTATATATTATTTTTACTTGGCTATGGTAAAATAACTAGTATATATTTATATATTGCGTTTAGATGTATTGTTGGATTGTTGCTGTTGAATGATTCATGTTATTAGAGTGTATAAATTTAAAGTATCAGTTAAATTCATTATACTGGAAAATTTGTTTATATATTGAACAGTGCAATTAATTTAAATTTCCACTCTAAATATGTATTTGTATATATAAGTTACATTAAATAAGTGTACAACCGAAGAATACTGCTATACGCAAAATTACAGTGAGCATTTTATTTAACCCAAGTTTCGACTATGAGGGTTTTTGACGAAAGTCGATTTTAGAAGGAGAATGAATTTAGGAATTCTAACTATATTTTTGGAGGATATAGACCTCTACTATTGTTGATGAAATATAATATTTTTCCACATCACAAATGATGAATAAAATGCTGGTGGCCAAAAGCCAAGTAAAATTATACGCAAATGCTCATTGTTGAATAAAGGTTATTCTGTGATGCTTATAGCAGTCTGGAGGGTTATGATGAATACAGCTATGACTATTCAAGAATATTTCTAAAATTATATACTGTTGAAATAGCGAAAATTTATCAACTTTGCCACAGATACCAGTGTTTAATACACAAATGAACGAATTGATACAGTTGTATAAAATATTTTAAATTATCCAAGTCAAAATATTGGTCGCTTGTAAATTCTAAATCGAGTAAGAGCTGAGCTACTCCAACTATTTTCTCAATAGTGATTAAGAATTGGCAACTCATCGCATTTAAGTTATAGATTAACCTCAAACTTTTACTCTTTTGATTTTCTATTTCACCAGCAACTCAATGTGTAAGTTACAAGTTACAGCTAGAATCAAATATAGAATAAAAGAAGTATTGGCAAGAGAACATACAAAAGCACTAATGATTTTTAAAAGTGATTTATATTTGTTAGCATTATAAAAATTTTACAAAATTAGTCATTTCAACAACATTATTAGGGAATCTCTGGAAACCTAGTATTTTCTAGCTTAGTCATCCTGCTCATAATCTACAGTTGCTTCAGTTCCTAAGCCTTGTCTTTAATTCTCTCTAAACATGAATTTTCAGCTTGAAGCTTAAATCATCCAGAAGTAATATCAACTGAACTATTAATATTATTCAGTATTGTATGAGATTATCTCTATTAATTTTATTTTCTTTCATCTGTTATTTTTTCAAGGCTACATTTTGAATCCTCTTCAAGAACTCTTTACCCGTGGCTAAGTTTAGCGGGCCTGCTAAAGTATTTAGCGGTTCAAATTTATCTTAACTTTCAGGTTCAGCTTCGGTGCCACTTATGTGCAATTCATGTATTGCTAGAAGCTTCTTTTATATGTTCTGTTAAACATAAATATTACTCTAGTGAAACTGTTTACTTTAATTCAGGTATCAGTTTAGTGCCCTCAGATTTTCTGGAATTCTCCATAAAAATTGATATTTCAATGTTATTTAGAAGTAAATAAAAAGTTGTATGAGCTTTAGGTTGTATAAATGTAAATAAGTGTATTCCCCTATTTTTGACTATAGCTGTAAATAGCTTGACGAGAAAATGCAGTCAATGAAAATTTGATTTATTGAAGTTGGTGTGGAACCATTACCAAACTCTCGCAAATATATTAAAAATGACATAGTAAAAATCGATTTAAAAAGAATTCAAAGGATGAATTGTTGAGCAAAGAAAATATTGGGTTAAGGTGAATGCTAGCCCTGCTAAGAGATTTTTGATTACGATAATAATGTTTGCACAACGTGCAAGGCGCTTTATGGGAAGTATAGTTATTTTATGAACGGGAATTGCAATTGCGGCGGCGGTTCAGTTGGCAAGAACACTTTTTGCGAGGACTGTTGGGCCAAGTCAATGATTGTGATTGATAATTCGTGCATGTCCTGCTCATATTTTGACAAAAATGCGTTTTACAACTTTGAGAACATATGTTCGTGCTTTAAGGGGTTGTCTTTTGTTAATTTCAGGTGTCGCTGGTACACCTCGAGGTAGCAGCGCGTGATAATAATTAGTTCTGCTTTAAGTTTTGCGTTTTTGCTGTTCATTATTTTGTTCATTGTTTTTAAAAGGAAGAAAATGAACTAAGTTGAGTTTAAATGCAAAAATATCAAATTGAAAGAACAAAAACTGAATCTGGTTGAAACGGATTTGAAATAAACGGAAATAGACTCTATAGTTTGTGTGTGACACATAACACCCCATTTGACATGGGCCTTTACAGTTATAACTCAAAATAAAAGTTTTAATAATCGCAACCATCGCCACAAATTCATTCAATTAATTGCGACCCGCCTACTAATCTCGGTCCCAACTCGATTACTGTCAATAAATTGACGAGATTAAGGAAACGGAAATATATCTTTATAAAAAGTGAACATGGCACTTAAGAAATAGAATATTCCTCTATTTATAATATATCAAATAATTCAATCCTTTTGACGAACTAATTTCAAGAAATTAAAATAACACAAATTGACGAAATTAAAGAAAACGGTGTATACTTATATACATGTGATATAGTTTTGAGTATAAGAAACTGAATTTCAGTAACACGCTTTGCTGCTGTTACGCAATCATATCAACCATCTATAAAAGTAATTAAATAACATTCCACTTATGAAATTAAATGAAAATTTCATTAAATCACAAATATTCTAACAAGATAAATAATATTAATTAGTATTAAATATATATAAATATAAATATATCATAATATTATTAAATAACCATTAGTATTAAATAACCAACTGAATGTGGCTGAGTTTTAGTAATACGCTTTCCTGCTATAAGCAATCATACCAGCCTATATCTATATAAATTACCTGATCTCATTCGAACCCAAATTAATTCAACTATTGTAAGAGACGAGCAATATTCGCGGTGAACTAAATTTAATTTTAGCATAGTTGTTCATCGCGTTTGTGTTTATTTATTGTTTGAAGTTGTAGAGTATAGTTTAATATATTTGGCGTTTGTTTTGGGCTTCTTTGAGTTAAATGTTCGGACGTTCGATATTTCTAAATTTTGTTGGCCTTGTGTGAGTGACATCATTCATTTTGAGTGACATTTTGAGATTGTGATTGACAATATGATTGGCAAGATTTACATATTTTGTCGTTTAAAAATCCTTCTGAGACGGTTGAGGTCATAATCAATTACTAATATCATTTATGAAATTATTATAACAAAATAAATACCTAAATTTGGTTCCATAATAATTGAAACTGGTATTAGGTTTATATTATAAACTTTATATAGTTTAATATTAATATTTTGAATTGAAACATTTTATAAATATACCAACAACATAATTACCTGATATCATTCGAATCCAGATTAATTCAACTGCTGGAAGAGGCGAACCAAGTTCGCTGAAAACTGTATTTGACTTTGACTAGCGTTATTCAACACTGTGTTTATTTCTTGTTTGAAGTTGTTGAACGTCGTTTTAAGTGATTTGTGTTGGTTTTGAATTTCTTTGAGTTAAATGTTGGGACCTTCGATATTTCTAAATTGGTTTGCTTTGAAAAGTTCTTTTTCAGATAAATATTTCTATTTAGATATGTCAAAACATCTCCAACCATATTCGTCAAGGTTATTATAATTCGGGTGTTTTTCAAGTGATGAGAAGTCACTTACAAAATTATATTAAACTCTGAGTTTTTATAAGTTTTTCATCTCATTAAGATTCGCATCTAAATGTACTATATTGTTATAAGATATATGCAGCACTTCTAGATTTACCAGTGGCCTTAAAACATAAACAGAAACTAAGTTACATTATTCTAAGTTTAAAAATTTAAGATTCTTCAAATACTGCAACTCTGTGATGATAATATCAGAATTGTATGAAAGGTCTAAGGTTTGTAAATTGAAAAGAGATTTTAAAGCACTTAATTATGTAAGTGCACAATAACTCATTTACCTCAATTGTAATGATATTTGAGTTTTGAATTCAACTATCATTTAACGTGAAAGAAAACCTGAATTTGAACTCATTATTGGTGATAACTAGATAAATAAAGGACGATATCTCCACAGGCTTCATAATTTAACATAAAATATTCTGAATATATCAGTTAGTAACTCATTATCAGTAATTAAATCAAACTTAAAAACAAAAACAAAGAATTTTAAGTGATTAAATAATTAAAACTGGACTTCATCATCGTTATCCGGATTTTAAAGAGGTTTTCAGTAATATTAAAAGAAGAAAAGTACATAATTATTATAGACCCAAACAATTCGTATTGGTTCGTATCAAATCTACAAAATATCATATCAATTAGTTCATGACTTATGAAAGAAGCTGTGTTGATTTCGAAGAATCTTTTACTATTATTCTATTCAAATACACACTTAAATAAATAGATCCGATCAATTGACATTTTAACACTAACTTTGACGATATTATATTTGTAAAAGATTAAGTTGTAATAACAATATATGTGAACCTTGCGCTACAAATTAATTTACTAGTTACTGGATCGTTATTATATCATAGCCTCCTTCTTATAGTCTATAGTAGCAATCTAAGTAAAAATATATTCAGTCTATATTTCAATTTCTGGCTCGACTTTAATTCTCGAATTGGTTGATACCAATCGTAAAATAAATAGGTGCTTTTAGTTAGGTTGGTACTAATAAGTTTAGCACTGGCTTCATTACCGAAGTCAAAGATTATTTTCTATAAGTTTCTATTTTCTTACTTGTCTCTTAGTAACTTTGTCTTGGTAATAATTAAACGTAGAACTACGTTCGATTAAATTACCAAAAGATAAAATTCTCATTCATTTAATAAAAGAAAGTAATTGTCAGCGACCTTTGTAACAAACTGGTAGAGTTTCTAAAGATGAAAAACTTTTTTAACTATAACATAATTACCTATTATCTCATTCGAGTCTACTTGGCGCTAGCGAACTTTAGCTAGCGTTTCACTTTCGATTAAATAACCAAAAGTGTAAACAGCGTTTTTCACTTTTTTATGAATGAAAAGAAATAACGATAATAATGTTTGCACAACGTGCAAAACGCTTTATTTTTTATTTTTTGCCAATACAACCTCACGTACAAACCGAAAGGAATAACGAGCAAAGAGAACTAAAAAGCGAGTTTCTAAAAGCGAATCAGATGAAACTATGGTCATGGTTTTATTTTATTTTTATTTGTTGAATTAACAAATATAATTTGAACCTATCTGGTTTCTCTAAAAGAGTTAATTATTTATTTAATATTAATGTTATCTTCCATTATACAATATTAAACAATTTAATATTATAATACTTCACAATTGTGTTAAAAACAGCTAACTCTTAATGATAATAATTATATATTTTGCAAAAGAGCTTAAAGTTTAAATAATATAAATATAAATAAAGATATTTTGTTAAATAAGTAAACTTCATCAATATTTATATATTAATCATAAGTTAAATCATCTAATATAACTATTTAAATGTTGGTTTTAGATAATTTTGCTGTATTTGGATTCAACGATAAGTACAATAATTTAAAAGATTGTGTTATAAATGTAACCATAGCATTTTCTACCATAAATAGTGCATTAATCTGCATTAAATGCGATGTTAACATTGAAAATTCGACATTAGTATATATTGCTAATGGTACTATATTATCTGCTATTATGTTATAATCTGTATCATTTATACAAATTAATAATTCTAATGTCTAATATAGATTAGCATCTTATTATTCTTCTGGTATAGTCAGTGAAATACATTCCTAGTTGATCAAATTTTAAATAGAATTTACAAAAATGTTAGGTTTCAATTATATATAAAGTGAAGATAATGGATATATCTCTTATTTAATATCTGAATAAATCATTATCAATATGCAAGAGGTAAATATATGTGTAGATTCATAACAAATCGGAATTAAGAGTGCGATTCCAAAAATTATTGGTCATATAGTTCATAATTGTGATAAAATTTGTACAATGGACTATTTTGTGTATGGACTATGCAGTTAAGCAATATTATTCTCTTAAATGTCAGACTATAAAATGATGTGTATTTTCCCATTTGAATATAATAGTGTGTCATGCCAATGTTCATATGGCTATATATTAAATAACAGCAATTGTCTTTATGTTATTGATGCTTTAGATTCATTAACACAGTAACTAATATATGAAGTGTCTACAAACTATAATTAATTGGATCTTTTGGAAAAGTAAGTATATTACCACATATAAAATAATTTTACTAATTTGCAAATATAACAAATATAAAGTGATAATATTATTGAAAGCAGAATAATCGGTAATTATACATAATAATATAATAACATTTAACAAAACTACACAAAACTAGAAAATTATATAAATGTATAATATCAGCAGCTCAACACATAAGTGTTAAATAGTATAAATATCATAAATTTAAACTTACAAGGTAATAGAACTATTCTAGAAAATTTAATCAAATAGAACATTGATTCGATATCTATGTAATTATAGGCCGACCATAGCAGGTTGCAGATATAAATTTTAAATAATATTTCAGAGGTAAATTATTTCATACAATCAAATTTTGACTAGACTAATACAGTGATACAAACAAATTATGTCAAAGCTGATCAATAGCTTAATGATATAACTGCCAAACTGAATAACAATATACTAAAAAATTAAAACGAATTGAACACAAAATTAGTTTAAAATTAAGATTACGCCAACGAACAAATAGCTCTAACTTAAACTAACATGAACTAGTAGTTATAAGATCTGTTAAAAGAAGTCGAACGCATATACTTACAAAAAGTTGATTATAAGTGTTGATGTGAGAAATAATTATTTTAGTTCATAATAAGAGGAGTCAATATTAAAGTGATACCACATAACACACTAGTATTGCGGTTTTATACAAGTAGGTAAGAGTCCACATTTCGTGTTTCCAGCTCAATATGCAGTGGCATATAATGTGTTAGTTAAGGTGCATTGGTTGTCGCTTTTCAGTTGATTTTAGCTCGTTCTTCTATTAACATTGTAGGAAAGGCTCATTGATATATTGCATTATCCAATTAATTGATTAAATTAGTCACATCAGTTATATTATTTGCAAAAGGTCTAATATCAATAGATTACAAAAGTCAAAAAATAGATTTTCCAATACTTTTTTCATGTATATACCCATCCATTATACTTTCATTTGAATATCCACCAGCCATGAACAATAAGAACTGGTTTGTTAATCTTCATAAATTGGACGTGACTCATAAAAAGGTGGGTATAAGAGTGTGGATAACGGGAACTAAAACCGTAGAGTTGTATTTATCATAATTTATGCTTCCACATAGGTTTTCGACGCAAAACTGTAATTTAAATAACTGAATAACAGATTGAAATAAATATAGTCTCTTAAGCCTCAATTATATATAAAGTGAAGATAATGGATATATCTCTTATTTAATATCTGAATAAATCATTATCAATATGCAAGAGGTAAATATATGTGTAGATTCATAACAAATCGGAATTAAGAGTGCGATTCCAAAAATTATTGGTCATATAGTTCATAATTGTGATAAAATTTGTACAATGGACTATTTTGTGTATGGACTATGCAGTTAAGCAATATTATTCTCTTAAATGTCAGACTATAAAATGATGTGTATTTTCCCATTTGAATATAATAGTGTGTCATGCCAATGTTCATATGGCTATATATTAAATAACAGCAATTGTCTTTATGTTATTGATGCTTTAGATTCATTAACACAGTAACTAATATATGAAGTGTCTACAAACTATAATTAATTGGATCTTTTGGAAAAGTAAGTATATTACCACATATAAAATAATTTTACTAATTTGCAAATATAACAAATATAAAGTGATAATATTATTGAAAGCAGAATAATCGGTAATTATACATAATAATATAATAACATTTAACAAAACTACACAAAACTAGAAAATTATATAAATGTATAATATCAGCAGCTCAACACATAAGTGTTAAATAGTATAAATATCATAAATTTAAACTTACAAGGTAATAGAACTATTCTAGAAAATTTAATCAAATAGAACATTGATTCGATATCTATGTAATTATAGGCCGACCATAGCAGGTTGCAGATATAAATTTTAAATAATATTTCAGAGGTAAATTATTTCATACAATCAAATTTTGACTAGACTAATACAGTGATACAAACAAATTATGTCAAAGCTGATCAATAGCTTAATGATATAACTGCCAAACTGAATAACAATATACTAAAAATTAAAAACGAATTGAACACAAAAATTAGTTTTAAAAATTAAGATTACGCCAACGAACAAATAGCTCTAACCAAACTAACATGAACTAGTAGTTATAAGATCTGGTAAAAGTCGAACGCATATACTTACAAAAAGTTGATTATAAGTGTTGATGTGAGAAAATAATTATTTTAGTTCATAATAAGAGGAGTCAATATTAAAGTACCACATAACACACTAGTATTGCGGTTTTATACAAGTAGGTAAGAGTCCACATTTCGTGTTTCCAGCTCAATATGCAGTGGCATATAATGTGTTAGTTAAGGTGCATTGGTTGTCGCTTTTCAGTTGATTTTAGCTCGTTCTTCTATTAACATTGTAGGAAAGGCTCATTGATATATTGCATTATCCAATTAATTGATTAAATTAGTCACATCAGTTATATTATTTGCAAAAGGTCTAATATCAATAGATTACAAAAGTCTAAAAATAGATTTTCCAATACTTTTTTCATGTATATACCCATCCATTATACTTTCATTTGAATATCCACCAGCCATGAACAATAAGAACTGGTTTGTTAATCTTCATAAATTGGACGTGACTCATAAAAAGGTGGGTATAAGAGTGTGGATAACGGGAACTAAAACCGTAGAGTTGTATTTATCATAATTTATGCTTCCACATAGGTTTTCGACGCAAAACTGTAATTTAAATAACTGAATAACAGATTGAAATAAATATAGTCTCTTAAGCCTCAATTATATATAAAGTGAAGATAATGGATATATCTCTTATTTAATATCTGAATAAATCATTATCAATATGCAAGAGGTAAATATATGTGTAGATTCATAACAAATCGGAATTAAGAGTGCGATTCCAAAAATTATTGGTCATATAGTTCATAATTGTGATAAAATTTGTACAATGGACTATTTTGTGTATGGACTATGCAGTTAAGCAATATTATTCTCTTAAATGTCAGACTATAAAATGATGTGTATTTTCCCATTTGAATATAATAGTGTGTCATGCCAATGTTCATATGGCTATATATTAAATAACAGCAATTGTCTTTATGTTATTGATGCTTTAGATTCATTAACACAGTAACTAATATATGAAGTGTCTACAAACTATAATTAATTGGATCTTTTGGAAAAGTAAGTATATTACCACATATAAAATAATTTTACTAATTTGCAAATATAACAAATATAAAGTGATAATATTATTGAAAGCAGAATAATCGGTAATTATACATAATAATATAATAACATTTAACAAAACTACACAAAACTAGAAAATTATATAAATGTATAATATCAGCAGCTCAACACATAAGTGTTAAATAGTATAAATATCATAAATTTAAACTTACAAGGTAATAGAACTATTCTAGAAAATTTAATCAAATAGAACATTGATTCGATATCTATGTAATTATAGGCCGACCATAGCAGGTTGCAGATATAAATTTTAAATAATATTTCAGAGGTAAATTATTTCATACAATCAAATTTTGACTAGACTAATACAGTGATACAAACAAATTATGTCAAAGCTGATCAATAGCTTAATGATATAACTGCCAAACTGAATAACAATATACTAAAAAATTAAAACGAATTGAACACAAAATTAGTTTAAAATTAAGATTACGCCAACGAACAAATAGCTCTAACTTAAACTAACATGAACTAGTAGTTATAAGATCTGTTAAAAGAAGTCGAACGCATATACTTACAAAAAGTTGATTATAAGTGTTGATGTGAGAAATAATTATTTTAGTTCATAATAAGAGGAGTCAATATTAAAGTGATACCACATAACACACTAGTATTGCGGTTTTATACAAGTAGGTAAGAGTCCACATTTCGTGTTTCCAGCTCAATATGCAGTGGCATATAATGTGTTAGTTAAGGTGCATTGGTTGTCGCTTTTCAGTTGATTTTAGCTCGTTCTTCTATTAACATTGTAGGAAAGGCTCATTGATATATTGCATTATCCAATTAATTGATTAAATTAGTCACATCAGTTATATTATTTGCAAAAGGTCTAATATCAATAGATTACAAAAGTCAAAAAATAGATTTTCCAATACTTTTTTCATGTATATACCCATCCATTATACTTTCATTTGAATATCCACCAGCCATGAACAATAAGAACTGGTTTGTTAATCTTCATAAATTGGACGTGACTCATAAAAAGGTGGGTATAAGAGTGTGGATAACGGGAACTAAAACCGTAGAGTTGTATTTATCATAATTTATGCTTCCACATACGTTTTCGACGCAAAACTGTAATTTAAATAACTGAATAACAGATTGAAATAAATATAGTCTCTTAAGCCTCAATTATATATAAAGTGAAGATAATGGATATATCTCTTATTTAATATCTGAATAAATCATTATCAATATGCAAGAGGTAAATATATGTGTAGATTCATAACAAATCGGAATTAAGAGTGCGATTCCAAAAATTATTGGTCATATAGTTCATAATTGTGATAAAATTTGTACAATGGACTATTTTGTGTATGGACTATGCAGTTAAGCAATATTATTCTCTTAAATGTCAGACTATAAAATGATGTGTATTTTCCCATTTGAATATAATAGTGTGTCATGCCAATGTTCATATGGCTATATATTAAATAACAGCAATTGTCTTTATGTTATTGATGCTTTAGATTCATTAACACAGTAACTAATATATGAAGTGTCTACAAACTATAATTAATTGGATCTTTTGGAAAAGTAAGTATATTACCACATATAAAATAATTTTACTAATTTGCAAATATAACAAATATAAAGTGATAATATTATTGAAAGCAGAATAATCGGTAATTATACATAATAATATAATAACATTTAACAAAACTACACAAAACTAGAAAATTATATAAATGTATAATATCAGCAGCTCAACACATAAGTGTTAAATAGTATAAATATCATAAATTTAAACTTACAAGGTAATAGAACTATTCTAGAAAATTTAATCAAATAGAACATTGATTCGATATCTATGTAATTATAGGCCGACCATAGCAGGTTGCAGATATAAATTTTAAATAATATTTCAGAGGTAAATTATTTCATACAATCAAATTTTGACTAGACTAATACAGTGATACAAACAAATTATGTCAAAGCTGATCAATAGCTTAATGATATAACTGCCAAACTGAATAACAATATAATGTACGAAAAAATCAAATCCTGTGTACCCTTATAAAGAAGACGAAGAAAGCTGGATCACTCAAAAATTACCAATACACCTACCTTCGACAACCTAACATTTTTACATTTTCTTGGACTCCTAAACCTTCACCACTTCAATTAAAAAATTAATACTTGTTCCCATTTTTCAAATATTGGTGTGAGAAACGACACAATATAGAATTTATATTACTGAAGTACCTGTAATATATTTTAGCAAATTGTATAAATTTAATTTGTGATTCTTTTAGATATTTGAAAAGTTCTTTTTTCTTTGTTTACTCAACAATGATTTAGTTTCATCTGGAACGATTCCTCTGATAGTTTAACTGTGTGGCCTTTGAGATATAATGATGCTCTAGACGACTCATCTTATTTACCCTTCAACTTTTCCGAAATCAAATTGTATATTTCATCAGCCGTCAGACTTCAACCGAGACAAATTTCAACAGTAGTGTTACTGGAACAAAAGCCGTCGTTCTGAACATTGTGAGTTCGGTTGCTATCTTCTTCGCATTTGAGAAATTTTTAGTCCATGTACCTCTCATCACGATCACAGCCTTCGTAATCGTCTTTATTTATACTTTTTCTGAAGACCTACTTCATCCAAAACTTATAGCTAGACAATTAGACTTTGTGCTTTCATAGCTCTGAGTTCGACTTGGAAATCCAAGCTTTTTGAAATCTTCCTAACAACTATACGGCTAAGTCTATCCTTAGCATTATGTACGAGTTTCGGAAAGAGAATCATTTAAACTCGGTTTACTTCCATTTTGTATTTGGCGTTCGAAATTTCAAATAGTTATTTTAAGATAACTCAGAAGTGACGTTGTTATTCCCGGTTCTAATAAACTCTATATTTATTCAAGGTTATGAACAATGTTATTTAGAACAAAAGATCCGGGTAGATTCACAGCTTTTGAGTTTCGTTATTTTATGAAATTCAGGAAGATCTCTAAATAACAATAACTTTAGATTTGCGTGGAGAATAATATTTAGACCAATATACTCATGGCATTATGGGATAATTACATTTGATTTATAACTTATAAAATATGATCAAAATTTTGTCTTCAATTTGCGGTTGTGGAGTGGAACCCTCATTTTACATGAAATTATTACAAATATATTCAAACTTATAACAGTATAACATCGATATCTAGAAATGATTATTAGTTGATAACTCACTACACAGGATTTGATTTTTTCGTACATTACTAAAAAATTAAAACGAATTGAACACAAAATTAGTTTAAAATTAAGATTACGCCAACGAACAAATAGCTCTAACTTAAACTAACATGAACTAGTAGTTATAAGATCTGTTAAAAGAAGTCGAACGCATATACTTACAAAAAGTTGATTATAAGTGTTGATGTGAGAAATAATTATTTTAGTTCATAATAAGAGGAGTCAATATTAAAGTGATACCACATAACACACTAGTATTGCGGTTTTATACAAGTAGGTAAGAGTCCACATTTCGTGTTTCCAGCTCAATATGCAGTGGCATATAATGTGTTAGTTAAGGTGCATTGGTTGTCGCTTTTCAGTTGATTTTAGCTCGTTCTTCTATTAACATTGTAGGAAAGGCTCATTGATATATTGCATTATCCAATTAATTGATTAAATTAGTCACATCAGTTATATTATTTGCAAAAGGTCTAATATCAATAGATTACAAAAGTCTAAAAATAGATTTTCCAATACTTTTTTCATGTATATACCCATCCATTATACTTTCATTTGAATATCCACCAGCCATGAACAATAAGAACTGGTTTGTTAATCTTCATAAATTGGACGTGACTCATAAAAAGGTGGGTATAAGAGTGTGGATAACGGGAACTAAAACCGTAGAGTTGTATTTATCATAATTTATGCTTCCACATACGTTTTCGACGCAAAACTGTAATTTAAATAGCTGAATAACAGATTGAAATAAATATAGTCTCTTAAGCCTCAATTATATATAAAGTGAAGATAATGGATATATCTCTTATTTAATATCTGAATAAATCATTATCAATATGCAAGAGGTAAATATACTGTGGTCGCCAAGCCAACTTTGATTTCAAAAAATACTAACTATTTCAAAACTATTTTTTGTATTAATTTTAACTATATATTAACTCAATGTTTAGTAGCGTCTCCTTTCTATTTTATTACTTCTTCTAACCTTTTGGGCATAGAGTCAATCAAATGATTGATGATATCTAACGAGATTTACTCCAACGCCCTCTTTACTTCTTCATTTAATAAGTCATATGTGGTACATTCTTCAGGGGAAATGTTTGACTTCAGTGGATTCCAGCAGTGAAAAAGTGGATTTAAGTCTGGACTCATTACTGGAAAGCGATAGAGCTCAATGTTGTTAGCAGTATAAAAGTTTTTCATATACTCACTAAAATGTGTCGGGGCGTTATCTTGTTGCAACTTCAAGTTATGCTATTAAGTGATGGAAGTGTAACTTGTCTGAGAACTTAAGAATTGACAATTGAATTCATGGTCGTACCGCACGGCATAAACCATAATGGACCCTTATATCTATAGCTAATCGTACTATAGATCATGCACGAAAACAGTCCATATTTTACACTTCGAGAAAATACTTCGGATTCCACTCGTCTTTAGGTGTTCTGAGCACTCTACTCGCTCGATTTGCATAGCATTTTGAGCGATACTCATCGGTATACTAAAAAGTTCTCCAATATTCAATTGGTTGTTTCAGGCTCATTCGAGCAAAGTTCAAACTTTCCAATTTATGCTTTTCGGTAAGTTTTGGCTTTATCTTAGCAACATAGAAGCTTAAACTGAATTTGGCCAGGAGACGAGATACCGTTGTTAGAGACATGGAAATTCCACGAAGGGCTTAGTATTTTTCAGCTATGATTCGTCGAGTTTCGAATCTATGGCTCTGGCGATATTTAACAACGCGAAAATCTCAGCTTAGTCAAATTTTCTGACACTATTATCGGCATGAGAAGCTTCTAGCTTGCCTGTAACTTCAAAGTGCTTAAAAATGGAATAAACAGTTTGGAGATTACATTGAAGGCAACAAGCAATGTATTTCTTGGTTGCAACAGTTTGTGATTCTGTTTCTCACATTCTCATCATTATGCGACGCTCTTGTATTGTGATCCGTCGGCTTCGTGTGTGCTTCGTCATTTGAAGGATGAAGTGAAAAAGAAATGAACCGCAGAATTAATTGAATATGTTATAATTAGCATAAATACAGTGATTTAATTTTCAAGCGCAATTATTACATAAACATTTGTTAAAATCAAAGTTGGCTCGGACACCACAGTATGTGTAGATTCATAACAAATCGGAATTAAGAGTGCGATTCCAAAAATTATTGGTCATATAGTTCATAATTGTGATAAAATTTGTACAATGGACTATTTTGTGTATGGACTATGCAGTTAAGCAATATTATTCTCTTAAATGTCAGACTATAAAATGATGTGTATTTTCCCATTTGAATATAATAGTGTGTCATGCCAATGTTCATATGGCTATATATTAAATAACAGCAATTGTCTTTATGTTATTGATGCTTTAGATTCATTAACACAGTAACTAATATATGAAGTGTCTACAAACTATAATTAATTGGATCTTTTGGAAAAGTAAGTATATTACCACATATAAAATAATTTTACTAATTTGCAAATATAACAAATATAAAGTGATAATATTATTGAAAGCAGAATAATCGGTAATTATACATAATAATATAATAACATTTAACAAAACTACACAAAACTAGAAAATTATATAAATGTATAATATCAGCAGCTCAACACATAAGTGTTAAATAGTATAAATATCATAAATTTAAACTTACAAGGTAATAGAACTATTCTAGAAAATTTAATCAAATAGAACATTGATTCGATATCTATGTAATTATAGGCCGACCATAGCAGGTTGCAGATATAAATTTTAAATAATATTTCAGAGGTAAATTATTTCATACAATCAAATTTTGACTAGACTAATACAGTGATACAAACAAATTATGTCAAAGCTGATCAATAGCTTAATGATATAACTGCCAAACTGAATAACAATATACTAAAAAATTAAAACGAATTGAACACAAAATTAGTTTAAAATTAAGATTACGCCAACGAACAAATAGCTCTAACTTAAACTAACATGAACTAGTAGTTATAAGATCTGTTAAAAGAAGTCGAACGCATATACTTACAAAAAGTTGATTATAAGATAGCCCCGGAAGAAGTCAAGTTAGAACTTTTGAAATTTAATTTTATCATAAAATTCATTTATAGCTACTTTTAAGAATATATGTAAATTCCGCGCCAAAAGTTATCCCAAAAAATGAAATATTATCCGAACACTGAAAATATACTTATTGTTAAAAGCAATATCAAGGGAAAAGAGGCTATAAATACTAAAATTAGTATTCTTAATAAATTGATATATTTCTTAATAACTGGTAGAACTACTTTAATTAAGAAATCGGAAAACTTAATCATGATTTGACTTCAGTTACAACCAATAAAATAATGTAATTTTAAGATTAATTGATAACAAATGAGGATACTTTTCCATCATAATTCAAAGATCGTTAATCAAGTAAATAATAATCTACTAGACTTACAAACAAAACTTTAATCGTTATGCAAAGACAAATTTACACGTACTTTAATTTTTTATGTTCACATCATAATGTATTAAGCTTCTATATTATCTTCTATATTATTTTAAAACATAAATATTTAGACAATCGCAAATTCATGTAAACAATCATTATTTATGGATAATACTATTTATGCATTTTGTTAAAAACAATATAATATAAATAATATTCAGTTAAATAATAATATCCTAGTTTATACAGGTTAGAATAGTAATATTTTTTTATAAACAAAATTTGTGTCAAATGTCAGAATTAGCACTCAAATTCATAATGCTAAACAATTCTATTTATTTTCTTAGACATAACTATTGGATATTGTAAACTGCATTTTAAATGTATCAATAATATAAAAACTTGTACACTCATCATTAATTTGTTATCAATGTGATATTTTTATTTAAAAATCGACACTTGTTTTTATAGCTTCTGGTTAATATCTAAGTATTTTGCTATAAAAATCACTCTAATCTATATTTATATAAAATTCTTCACTTTAACATCGTTTATTTTCATTCAACGGGGCTAGTTTAATAATTGATGTACGCAGTGCTATGAATTAATTTGCAATTTATAGTTCTCAACTGCTATAAGGTAATATTGACAAATCTATAAATTAAATCGAGTTGGTTCTGTTATCCGATATAAACTAAACGATTAAAGTTAACGAATTTACTATATGTGCAAGTTAAATATTGAAAAATGGAAATATAAACATTAATGGTAATATTATTTATACATGTTCAAATATATGTTAGAACAGTTCAGAATTTTATGGATTATGTGTACAATCTATGATTTTTAGCACTATAATTGATAATTAGTTAATATGTATTGAGAATGCAGAATTTATATTTGACCAATGTCAATGTAAATAAGGTAGTTACATAAAAGATGATAAATGCATTTAAATTATATAATTTATGCAAATTTTCACAAGTAATATGACTGATGAATTTTATGCTCTTAGATAACTTTCAAACAATATTATTTATTAATTAGACAGTTAATTAGTATAAATTAGTTAATAAGGTAATGATGATATATAAATACTTGGAAACAAGCAAGATGAACGAATTTATTTACAAAACGACAACTTAAATATATAAATCAAGGATTTTAATAACAATTTGATGGGTTAACTAAATAATAATATTACAGATATTTAATCATAATATGATTTTTAATAATATTAAACAGAAAAAAATATATAACAAAACTATTTCTATATAATTTAACTTTTGTATAATAATGTATCACAGTTGAAAACAGAAATATTGAACGCATATACTGAGATTGATACTCTAATATTTACAGATTTCTATAAAGTTAAGGAACATTAACAATAATATATAAATATATTAAATCAACTTGTGATTAATAGTTTCTAATAAATTAACTAAAATGCAGTAAGAAATAGTTCTATTGTTCAAAATGTACTAAATTAAAATTATAACGATAATAATAACTAACTGAACTCAGCGAAAAATTAGCTTGATGGAAAAATAATTGAACTCTAAAATTCCTTTCTAACAAAATTATAGAACGCCAGAACTTTTATAGATAACACGTATATGAAAAAAAGTGACGTAAAACCACCAAGACCACCACCGCCACCACCTTGTTAAGGAATATGTAAAAAGACTACCTAATAAGATTATGAATGATAAATAATTATAAAATAATAATATAAAAGTTTTTGTATAAATCAGATATAAATCTAAATAAATATATGACTTATATGTTCACATCATTAAACCCTCTTAAACTTAGTTAAAACTAATTCTTTCTGAATGTTTTAAATAACAACACCAATTAACGTTTTAGTATTTTAATTAGCAATCACAATCCGAACATTTCTCCTTCAGATGTAGATGGACCAATATTAAATAATTTTCATTCTGCTTAAGTAAAAGAATATCTGAGTATCTTATTCTGAAAATCGATACTTTTCACACATTTTGAATTAGTGAACCACTTTGGAGTTTCTTGGCGGCGATTTCTTAATTGTTATTAATATCAATAAGTAAAGTGCTTCTGATTGACTGTGAGTGTATAACGGCTAGCCGAGGTCACCATTGAAGATTTCTAAGAACTCCAAACCAATAAACACGTTGACAAATTTTAACTTGTTCCAAAGCTGTTTAAAGGAGGGGAGAAAGCTGAAATATTAATTTCTGATGATATTATTAGGGATTACACAAGTTTTTGACTCTATTTTTGATTGAGTATCTTGGTGACAAAAGTCATTTTGTATTTTTGGTCAATCATTAGTCTCTGTTGTGGTGAGTCGGAACAATGTAAACAAACTCAAATCAAAACCGCCGCTGAGTTTCCTTTCTTGGTTAAAAAGTAGAAAATCGTGAATTTTGTGAGCTTTGTCGTGTTAAATATTTGCATGCTTAAACCTTTTAACTTTGTGCTAACAAGAAATCTGTTGATTGCCAGAGCTTGAACAGGCCGCTGAAAATAATATATTTCTACTAAAACGTTAGATTTTATGAAGTAGGTTGAATAATGTTGTATAAGATTGTTTACGATGGTTATAGAGCATTTTATAGCGGTATAGAGACTTAAATCAGCATTAAATTACTTTATATGCAACAATTGAATTCATTTGCATGCTTTACTTGAAACTAAGTGGTTGAATATTTTTGAATGAAATTAATATTGGAATAAGATCACTATAAGAATACTACAACTGTTGATTATAAATATGTTGGTCACGACAAAACGACGTGGCATGCAAAAATAAAGTATCTACTCGTTTATAAGGGTGTTTAAAACTGATCGGTGACTTTATATTACCACGGTCAATATATTTTGCATTCACTTTAAACGCGATGCTTTTGGAGTAAATTAAAATTTCAAACGGACAACTTTGAACTATACTTTTGGATGGTCCGTGAAAGAAGTGAAGTTACATCAATATTGGTAATTTCAATTTTTACTGACATAAAAATATAATGTTTAAAAAAGTGTTTTTAAAATAATATTATAACTGTCTATTTTATGTATTTAACCTTATTTTATATTATTTGGGTAAATACACATCCACACCTAGTTATCAAAATGTTATATAATATAATACATATTAACAAACTATTTACTACATATAGTTAATTTTTTATATCTAAACTGGGAGTAATACTATAATTTTGTTTAAAAGCTAATTTATTAGTAAAAATACTATATATAATTGATGTTAATTGATAGTAATAATTATACAGATGGAATCATGTTAATAACTTCATATTTAAAAACTAAATCATTATAAATATCTATTATTAGAGTTGCAAAAGCTCCAAAAAATCGAAACGAAAGTTAATAATAGAGAAAGACTAAATATGCAAATCAAAATACAACAGAATGAGTTATATGTAATAATAATATCATATATTTTGTATATTACATATGGAACTTTTTAATATCTTCAGTAACGACTTGAGTTACATAATTTGCATTTGCATTGAAGTGGTAAATTCATAATTGCTTTAAATAATGTAAAATTCATAAATAGTATTTAATGTATAAATGCCGCAATTATTTATTCTCACTAACATCAATATTGCGCAATAAAAACGACATCATATTTAAACAGCCTAACATGTTATAAGATGGTTTCAATAATAAAATCGACACTTCTGAATGAAATCAAAATATTGTAATTCTAGACGATGCACATAACTTAGATGTGATCGGTGATTATCACTATTCTAATTACCATTGAAAAAATATTTTTCTGAGCAAGTTTTGTGTACTTTGTACAGATAATCACGTATATACCTATGAATAACACGGTTGAATACGGCAGTAGCAGCTTGTATATTGAAATAGTTACGAGCAAAAATAGAGCAAAAATTTGAGTTTTTTATTTTGAGCAATATTGATATTTGAGGAAAAGTAAATATATTTTTAACATGTACATATATACATATAAATGAAAAACAAAAAATCTGGAAATATACGTTTTTTGATTGAAAAATTATTTTTGCCCCACACGTACAAAACGCTATATTCATCTATATGTGTAAAATATAATCTGTAACACTGCGAATTTTTAATTTATAGTATTGAATTATTGTTATCCATTGCATATTCATATTTTTGGAGTTATTTAAGCAATTTTATCTGCTGGATATTTTGCTACCAGAATGATACACTTATTTATATATTTCGATTCAGTAGGTATCTAATACCTATTATATCACAATTCTATCAAATTATTAACTTTAAATTTTCTTCAAATAACTATGTTTTAGTTATAATGTTATTTGCTGAAGATTATATAATGTATGATGAAGTGGAAATATATTAAAATACAGTAAATAATATAGAATATCATTTACTGCAATAAAAGTTAAAATAGAAAAATCAAATGAACTTTATCACTACAACATAATGATGAACACAATACTTTCTATAATTAATTGAAATAGATTTTTATTATCAAACAACCCTAGCTACACATGTGTACTGATGATAAGGTTACAGTTAAGTGAGTCATTTTATATTTCAATAAGTGTTCTATTCAGAGGCATTGTTTGTCTTTAAGTGATCTTCTTGTCGTCATGTTTCTTTTAGGTTTCTTTGAATTTACGCATCACTGTCGCCGTTGTATCAAATTAACTTTACAATTCTCTTTACAATTTGGCGATCTTCTCTTAGAGAGACTAAATTTTCTTGTCATTACCTTTCGCGTTGGGGATTACTTTGGTCTTAGTGGGTTTGTCAGGTTTTTTCTTTGTCTGCACTTCTTTTATTAGAGATTGCGTGGCTACCTTCATCATCCCTTTTTCGTGAAGGTAATCAAAGATTTTCCCGTAGCTGTCAGTGCTTTTGAATTAAACATCACTGTCCGCTAGGGAGGCAAAGCGGTTGGTACTAGGTTTCTCTACATCGATCTCGCTATGTTTTTCGCCCCAAGGCAATCTCTTCATAAATTGTCTCGAAATTAACTTGGAGTTCTTCCAAGAATTCTCTCGACTTTTAATGAATGGTGAGATTCTTACCGATTATGATCGGAATAATTTTGAGCGGGTTACCATTTTAATCCTTTTTCTCCCGATAATGCTACTCTTTGAGAGCGTAGTATTTATCAGATATCCGGTTTAGCCCGGAGACTTTTCTGGCTTGATATCTCTTTCTGAGGATTCTTTCAAGGAAGTTTGCAAAACGATCGTGGGCTGCTATGTTCAGCATGTTGTTGCTGTTTCTCTTGAATTTTAACTTGTAAAATATTTAAAAATATTTCATATTGTAATGAAAATTAAATATAATTAAAAAACATAATATATAAAAGAATATTTGTTATATTTTCACTTCCCAATTGAAAAATGGACTAAAATACATATCTAAATTCGCAATATGATACTAAAATGATCCAGAAGTATGAAATAAAAATCAAAGATGGTAACTTGGAAATCGGCGATTGGTATATTGGGAAGGGAGATCCGGAAATAACAAATTTCAGATTTGTAGAAAAACTCGAAATTACAACATTGAAGTTGTTTATTAGCAATGAAATTGATGTATAATTTAAAAGTAACAAAATTTAAGAATTAAAAATAAAATAACTATTAAAAAGAAATTAAACAGTATGTAATTTGAAAGTTGACAATTTTGAGCTCGAAAATCTGGAAGTTTTGTTGTTAGGCTAAAATTTACTGAGAAACACAGAACTATATAATCTAGCTAAGTTCAAGAAACTCCACACTTTGGATGTTACAGAAAACTATGTTGATCTAATGAATATTCATAGTGTTATAAGTCTTACAAAATTATCTATGAGATAATGTTGCTTGAAGAATATTGATTAAATTACATCACTAATCAATTTGGAAGATCTTGATCTTAGAGGAAACAAATGCATTGATCCTAATCCATTATTTAAACTTACGAGTCTAAAAAAATTAGATATATCATAGTGTAACTTAAAATAAATTGATTAAATAGGATCTCTTACTAATTTAGAAGTTCTTGACATATCAAACAATTATCTGCTTAAAATACATTCAATGCGTTTTTTGGTGAATCTTAAAGAGTTAAATATCAGTTCGAATAATAATATAGACATAGCTCCATTGAAAAACTTAGTTGGTCTAATACATTTATACTTACATAACTGTGGACTAACCTAATTTAGTGCTTTAAAAAAATTAATCAATTTGCGAAACATAACTCTTTTTAACAACTATTAAAATAATAGCTTGTATAGTTTAAATACTGATATTACTTCATTTAAGTATTTAGTTGGTCTCATAACAATTAACCTAGATTCTTGTAAACTTAAAAAATTAAGTGCTTTAAAACCGCTTATCAATTTACAAGAGTTATATCTTTCACATAATTCGGAAATAATCATTACAGAGTTACAGTATTTGAAAAACCTTACGCATTTAACCTTGTAAGAATGCAAATTAGTTTCTGTTTATGTTTTAAGACCACTTGTGAATCTAAAAACGCTGAATATTGCATCTAATTAAATAATAGATTTAGACTCTAATCTTAACGAAATGAAATAGTTAGAATAACTATTTGTTGATGACAATCGAATATCCAACTTTTAATAGCTTAAAAATTAATTCTAATACAAATTCTAAAATAAAAATAAAGTATGGGGCGAGATAAATTTTAACAAAATATATTAGAGTAAACCATCTGAAGACGAACTATACATAGCCAATATGATGAAACGCATCGAAAACACGAACATTCAACTCAAATAATAAATCAAAAACAAACGCAAAATGTATCTGTCAAAATTCAACTCGTTTAAACAAGAAATAAACGCGATCACAAATCACGCGCTCTCAAATTTAATCCAGTTCACTTCTTCCGTGATTCCAACTTATGGATTAATTCGGTTTCGAATGAGCAATATTCATAGTTTATATTTGCTTAACGATTAGGCTTGGCGTCTCGACGTTAGAGCTGAAGAGGCATTGCTGAAATACCAGCTTTGTTTAGTGTGATCGATGATTCATTCGGTTGCGCTTCTCGTTCCTCGCCATCCCACTTCCTGAGCGGCTCGGTCAAATCGGTTGCGGAAGGTAAATTCTCACGGTTCAAATAGCTGAGCTGGCATCATCGAGGATCAGTATGGCTAAGGGCATGCCATCAACGAGCCTTCAGGATTGGAAAGCGGTAACCGCTCCATTGCTTCCTTAGAAACGCAGATGGTACGACGCAGGTGGATTCCCGTATAGATCGGCTTGCACGAAGCAGCCGCGTTACGCCCCCCTGGATGCTTGTACCCGAGTCGTTGGTTGCCTTGGTTGCGGAGGTGCGCCTAACGTACATAGGTGTGTCTAAAACTAATGATCATTCGCGTGAACTTACAGTTCCTGTACAGAAGACCGAACTAGTATAAACGAAAGTTAAGTGAGTGGGATATATATTTGCTTAAAATGTAAGGAAAGATAATGAAAGATATTTTTACATTTAGTTAAACGTAATAATATATATATAATATATAACACTATATATTTACAAGTTGTAAATTACAACTTTGCTTCTATTCTTATACGAGTTAATATTGGTAATTTTTTTTCTAACTTTGTTCTTTTAGTTTCAAATAATTAATTGAATTCAACAAATAATAAACGACTTCACTAGGAAACAGATGAAATAAACTGTTAGAAAAAGCGAACCACATAAGATGTTAACTGAACATGATTAGAATATGCTTGCTCTATGACCGCGTTTATTTATTATTTTAAGTTATTGAATGTAGTTTTAATTGTTGCCCTTTTGTTTTTGTTTTAGATTTATTTAAGATACAGGTTTGGTCCTTCAATGTGTCTCATTTTATTTGCTTTAAGCACTTCTTATTCAGTAGGGGCTCTCTGATTCGATATTTCAAAGCATTTATCTCCATATTTGTGAATATTATTAAAATTTTTGTGTTTTTCAATTTATGTGAAGCTGTGTATACAATTATACTAAGCTCTGAGCTTATCAAATTTCTCCATTTAATTTAGATTCGCGTCTAGATACACTATATCATTATGTTCAATATTTAGATTTTCTAAGTTCTAGTGGTCTTAAAACATAGATGGAAACAATTTTGCATTATTCCAATGTTAAATGAGTAAGGTTCTTCAAAAACTGCAATTCTGAAATATTAATATCAGAATTATTTGCAAGACTCAACTCTTGCAAGTTTATAAGAGGTTATAAAGCGCTTAATTGTGTAATATCACATTCATTTATTGCTAAATGTGTGAGACCAAGCAAATGCTTCAATGGAGCTATATCTAAGCCCTTATTTTAACTGATATACAGCTCTTTAAGATTAACCAGTAAACAAATTTAATCTATTTTTTAAAGTTGATTTATAGATACATTAAGAACGTTTAAATTTGTTAGTGATCCTATTTAAATAATATCCTTAAGCTCACATCGCTACATTTATAATGTAGTAATGCTTGTAACATTATATATATGTTTCAGATCAACGTTGTTATTTGAAACATCCAGATGGCGAAGCTTTTTGAACTTGGCTAGATTCCATAATTAATCGTTTTCTAGGTTATTATAACAAAGTAGCAAGACTTCAAGATTATCGAGTTCCAAATCGTCGACAATAATATATTTAAATTATTTTTATTCTTGCACAATACTCAAAGTTAATTTTTTAATCGTGTAGCTTCTAAATTTCACATTCATTCCATTACTAACAAAAATCCTCAATTTTTAAATATTGAACTATTCAACAAAACTCAAGTTTGTAACTTCTGGATCTCCGTTTCTCCAATCACCAATATATAACTTACCATCATGGATTTAACCAAAGTACTTGAATATCATTTACTTGTCGTATTCCTAATTTGGTTCATTTAAATTCTGTTGTGTCATTAGATAAGTTGGGAAGTGGTAACATATTATTATATTTTATTATTTATTAAAATAATTTAATATATTTTTGTCAGTAAAGTATATAAAAACATAATTTACGTTTATACTTTGGTTCTTTTTCTAGGATATTATTACTGATTCCACCTAAATTTTTGCAAATTTCACAGTGTAATATATACAATTAATATTAATCACATTAATTAAAAGGAACATTCATGCAAATTACTTTTATAACTCGTTAAAATAATCTCATTTTGAAATTAATATAGTCAATTTTTTGATGTTTATTAAAATTCACAAAAGGTATACTTAGGAGTAATATATGGGTCTAATCTAATGCAAATGTCTTCAAAAGAAAAATAAATGTCTTAAAGTGATAAACGATAATAAGCTCATTTTTTATAATTTTTTTTATAATTACATCTCATCAACCACCTAAGTTAGTTCTGCACTTGTACTCTTTTGTCATTCATTAGAAACTTGATAATTAATAATTATAATCTAAAATATCACTCAGTTTATCCAATACGAGTTATACTGGACAAAAGCAACCACTAGAATTAAAACGAAAACATAAACTGTGAGTCTGTTTAAAGAAGTATAATTAACATTGTTTTGCTTCGAAATTATATCGAATTCTTCATATTTGCGATTGTACGTTAAATTGTAATCATCGGAAATTGAGTAATTTCCTCCACTTGTTTAAAACTTGAAATTATTGTCAATAAAATATTTTTACAAGTACTCGTTGTACTTTTTCATAGAGCTGAAACAAAGCTGATCCTATGTTTTCTAGAATATCTTCATATCATCTGCATTATCAGTTGTAATGATATAAATATGAGATTTTTACATTTACATTATGTAAAATACAGTATTATTTATTTCAAATTATGCATCGGAGAGATTTAACTACAATTGGAATCTTGTACATACTTGCCCACTAGTTATAGAATAACTCATTTTTACTAACCCAGCTAAAAACAATGCATCAAGTAATACCTGACTTTATTTTGATAGTTAACATAACTATGAGTCGAAAACATCAAATTCATTAATAATCCGATTTTGTGTCCCTTTACTTTATTGTTAAGTTGATGAAATAACAAAACCAGCTGAATCAATATACAAGAATTAAAACTCTAAACCAAATACATTCTAATATGTGTTAACTTCAAATTCATTTTTATCAAAATAGTTTTAAATGTATAAATATGGTGAATAACTGTAAGGCTCTGATATTGGGCTCATACGAACTAATCCTTGGTAAGTATTATACATGCTGTAAGATATGGCACATTCAGAAAACTCATATGAGTTGGCGAATAAGTCTTTTGATACTGACTATTTGCTTTAGAACAACCAAGATTCGTGGCAAGTAGAGGGAAACTCATCATCCGCATGTGGAACCAACCAGTGTTTGTTTGCAAACTCAAATTATTAGTATTTGAGTTCTGTCTAATCGAAAATCTCAACATTAGGCGAGTATTAATATATTGTGCAAAGTCTCATTTGGTTAAAGTGAGAGAAAATGCACATTCGTTCAGTTGATACAGCTTAGCTGTATACATGTGTAAGTAAATACATGTACCTCCACATTCTAATGTAAAACAGGAATTACTGTGTGATTTTCATTGAAATATCAGTTCCAGGTATTATGAACATGTACTCCTCTGTTTATCCATTTACGTTTTCAGAGCACTCAGTGAGCCCTAGTAGTTCGCGAATGGTCACCTGCTTCAGTAGGTCAAAAATTCCATATTTTTCCAGAATATATGGATTTAGAATTTTACCGTTTTATACAAACTGAAGGCTTTGAAACGGAAGCTTGATTTGCAGTTGATTGTCGAACTCACATAAACACTTTGTTATGTTCGTTTTCTGCTTGAAGTAAGTGCAGTTATCATACTTGAGTAGTTCGTGTTCATTATATTTAATTTCAAAAAGAAGTTTGTAGTCGTCAACATAGCATTACTGACCCATGTACAGCAATTAAACCGATTCGTTTTTCTACTGGTTACTAAACAGGTATTTTTGCTCGGAATACGTTTAATTAACAGAAAACACGTAATTGTTCTTCGGATCATATTGAAGAGTATCTTTCTTGTACTTTGGAATAATTTACTTGTTTTGAATAGTGCTGTTTTGCAGTTTTTTGAGCTACAATAAAGACAATACATTTAAATATATGCTATCTATTGTAGGTTAGTACTACTTAAACATTCTATTAATCTCATAAACCTAGCCAAACACTGAATATTTATTAAAAGTAATTTTAGATTGTTATTACACAACATGCCTTAACTGGCCAGGTGATAGTTTAGTAATATAATTTTTATTGTAACTTTTTATGTTGTCAGCGAATAAATTTGAAGCAAAATACTCAGGAGCCTAAGATATTATCATTTCTTGAATAGTTTGCAAATTAAATGAAGTTGCAACAATACCAACTACGACTTAGTTTTGTACTACTGGTAAGACAATGAAGATTACTTACTGACGACCTATAGATGCTTAAGATTCGATTAATGGCGAGTATTGAACGTCATCTTCAAGATAAGGTGTTAATATTTAAAAAATCTTGGTTCTGAATATGCGAAGATAATCTTACTAAGTTTTCATTTCAACAGTTTAGTTGTATAAATCTATTAAATTCGCTCCTGTTGCTATTTAGAACTTATAAACTGTTGCTTTAACTTTTGATTTAATATTCTAAATATATGACTAAAAATTTACTAATGATTAAAATTAGCTTTCAGCATTATATTTGACCTACCACATTTTTGTGTTTACTATAGTAAGCTATATTCCTGGGAAACTATAATTTAAAGAGTCCTAATAATCGATACCTTGGCTTAAAATGAAAACATGGGTTTCGAGTTTGGTGGAAATTTGTTTCATGTGCGCTACCAACAGTTCTCCCCTGATTGTAGTATCATAATGAACGTGAAACTTGTTTCTTAAATATTTTGTTCTTATATCATTAATTTAACCTTCAAAGAGCAAAACGATTTTTTCTTCAACTGAATAAACTTTCATATGGCCATAAGGGTTCACTAACTCTAAAATGCTGAAGAAATGGTCTACGTTAGAGTTGAAATTAAAAGATGTAACGTCAACGTAGAATATAACTTGTTCGAGTTTAGCAAATACAAGTCCAAACAGCAAACCAGTGCCGTCGAACTCTCGGTTATATTGGTTAGATGGATAAGTATATGTATTACTGTTTGCGTCAGAGATGACAATTTATTCACCGTTAACGTAGCTGCTATCGCTCTAAACTTGTTTGTTAAATTCATTTATCGGGTCCCAGTTTCCTTGCTGAGCATCTGTAAGGTTATAAACCTATTAATATTTTTGTAAGTCTGTTTGCGGATAGAAGTCAAAATTTTTGTTTAAACTATTTTAAACAGGCAAAATGTTGTCACCAAGAGTTTGATAGTTCTGAAATTTAATTCCTTTGAGTTATATTGAATTTTAGAGTTATTTTAGTTTAGTAGTTAGATTCACGCTGTACTAAAAGAATATCTATCTATTTTCTCGAATTGATGTGTAATTTTGTGTCTAAAATTTTTACGGGTCTTTTAATATTCCGTTTATAGCTTATTATAATGTTGGCGGATATGATATAGGATCGCTAAGTTTTTTATCTACATATATATAATTCAATATTATACTAAATATCATTTGTGGAGTAAAAATATTTAGTATAGTATATATTTTACTTGGTGTAAAATAAATTAAAACTATGATGTTTTGATCTAATAACAACAAACAAATTACAAACAAATCTAGAAGTTATACATAGTTATGTATCTTTGTCCATTCTGAATATTATCTAATTAGCGTGATTTAAAGAATACCGGTTCTCAGTATGTATATGTTTTAGTAAATATAAATTTAGTTACAACTTAAGTCAACTTTACTTATATAACATTTGAAGTTATAAAGATTAGATAATATAGTTAATATAGTCAGCTAACTAAATTCGAACAACCAATTGATTAAATCCATTATTGTTAGAGTTAATCTTTTGGTACATCTCAGTAAGTAGAGTTCATATTAGTTCATATATCAATATAATGATATTGAAATTGATGAAATTATCTTAATAATTGTTTCACAATGTTAAAACACCTTAATAAATATGTAATTTTCTAATAACAATTTATCCATACTTATTATCTCTGAAAATTTAGAAACCTAGTAATAACCTAATGTAATATAAATATTAATGACATGAAGACTTCGTGACGAAGTATAAAATACTATTATCATTTATGAATTGATATAATTTGATGACATCTCAAAAAAATTACATTAAAAATATAGAGTTCGATATAAATCCGATGTATAACTTGAATTGATATAATATATTTTATCATAAAACTATTATTCTGTTCTTAAAGAATTTAATTAGATGAGAATTTAAAATGAACCGAACGAAATCACTTAATGCATTTCTTGATTGTGGAGTGCCAGGTCCAGAGTTCGTAGGAGCTTTTAGTGAATTCTTTGAGAACCGCCTTCGTTTCCTCAGCGTTTTACTGACTGTTGATCATATCGGCAAGTTTTGAGAGTGTTTAAATCGCTCTGAAACTCACGAGGCCCTCAACTTCCTCACAGTCGGCCAGATTCTCAAGGAAATCGGCAGCGTTTCTGACGTTCACATCACTTCTGGATAATATTGGATACCAGGTCTTTGAGATCTCAGATTTGAGGTAGATCTGGTCCAAAGTAACCTTCTTGAACGTGGTGCTCAAACGCTGCTTCGGGGCGAGGCCGTCGGCCCTGTGCGGCAATGAAAACGGGAATATGATCAAATACAAGTACAAAGTTATGATAATAACATTCTCCCACAAGGGGAAGCTCCAAATCGTATTCATCGCTGCAGACCAGTTCGAACCAATAGTCGGATCCTTCGCATACATAATCGGATACACAATTTACCACAAACCCAAGATTATAAGAGCCACAATCATAATGGAAATTACTATTCCTATACAAATATCAGTGTATCTGTGATTCAAAATATTACCCTTGCCGATTTTCTTGCAGCTAGTAGGTCTATCGTACCCCACCAAGGCAGCATAACACGGAGCACCTACTAAAAGAGCCGAAAAAGTGACCGTTGCTGTTGGATTATGAATATCTCTGAATTTTGTTGTTCCGAATATTATTGTACTTGAAGACGGGAAACAGCCAACTAAAAATTGAGCACAAACACCTAGAACCCAAAATATATTGCCACATAACGCTATTTTCTTATTTATATGCTTCACACGCTGATAAACGTACATTATAATTGGCATTTCAATAAAGAAACTTGAGCACATACCGATCGTGAACCAATACCACCCAATTGGATTACTATCATCATCCCATGAACCAAGGAATGAAAATGTGCAGGACATAATTGAATAATGATTGCTTAAATTATATGTGTAATAAGCAGCACCATAAATGCACCAAATAACAGTAAATCCTACTAATGAATATACAAGGAGTTATACTGGAGTCAAATACCCGCAAATAAAGTTCCATACTTTATTTTTGCTCATCTTTTTCTCATAAAAATTAGAACCGGGTGTATTTATTAAAACTGTTTCATCAACAGTGTCACTAACTTTCTCATATCTTTATACTTTCGGATCAAGTGATATTGTTTGTAACTTAATATTCATTGAGATGAAGTGGAAACTGGATTAAATACGTAAAATCTATTTTATATTAAAATACTATGGAAAACACAGGATATGATGAGATACCTTCATATTTGTATTTTTATTTACAAACATATTCCCTAATTATTGTGTATATATTTCTCTATATTAAATATTGTGAACTATATTGAAAGATCTGTAAAGTATACATTGCATTTCAATCAAATAACATATGATATACTAATTGCATCTTGAACATTAAAATTACCAACAGTTAAAGTTAAAATACTGTTACTTTACATTATCATCTTTTAATATAATACTCAATATACTATGACTATGTGTAGTACACATTGTGTATATAATACTAAATGTTCCTAAAACAGATGTATAATATCATTAAATTGATAAATTATAAATTTTGACTCACAAATCATCGCTTGCTACAACGATTCTTTGTTTGATTTTCTTCTTTTGTTCTATAATGGGTTTTACTTTGCCAACTATGATTGGAATTAGTATCATAATCGCACAAATGACCACGCTTACGACTCCGACTGCGATTATGCACTATTTAACGTTTTTATCGAATTCGCTCAGGTCGTTTTTGAACATGGCATCAATTCCAACCTGTTCGACTATTTTCCCGTTTACAGTGAAGCTTATCAGCTCGAATATTTTATATTGCTCGTTTTCCTTGTTCATAATGTTCAGCAGTGTTTACTTTTGCTCATTTGTGATGGGCAAAACGAGTTTGTAGTCGAATTTTACGCCCGTGAACGTCATTATGTGTTCAATAGTTTACCTTGTGCTCACGTTATACTCGGTTAGGTTCAAAATCGCGGTCACTATTTGGTTCACTTTCAGGCCGCAGTTCTTTGAATTCACGTTCTAGAATATTTCAACGTCGAAACTTTACGTTTGAATGAGGCCGGTTGCGGATGAGACGCACGAATCGGTTATTCGGCTTATTTTTGAGCTGGTTCCGGCTATGAGGGCGTTATTTTTGTAAAAGAGGACCTGAAAGTTCACCTGGTAGTTCGGGTCCTGGGTTGAGAGGAGGCGCGCGAAATTCTCCTTGCAAGATTCTTTCTCGGTTACCATATCACAGGTAAGCTGGTAACGGCCAGATTGGAAGCCGAATAGCTCCACATCAACGGTGAACGTCATTATGGCCTCACGAGCTGGCTGAGCTATTGACTGCTGGACAAAAGGCTGATTAATCACATACTACGAAGGAATCGTTGTTGAAAAACCCTTAATTTATACTAGGTACTTGTCTGGCATCATCACATTGAATATTTGATAGTTGTAGTAATCGGATAACTTACCTGTGAAACCAGGAACAGTAATTATCGTATCATTCACTTAAATATCAATATAAGCAGATGTAGTTTGACCTTACAGCTAAATATCAATAAACCCACCAGCAAAAGAAGAATACACCACAGTTGACGTTTAAACAGAAGCAATCATCGGAATTGCAGCATTGTCAAAAGATAACTGCAATTAAATGAACTATACACTTGTTAGCTGCGCTTTAGCTCCAATGTTAGTAATCGCAATAGAATAATTTGTCTCCTAAGTTGATGAAGGAGGTGAAGGCAAGGTAGTAGCTTGAGTACCAACAGTTAACTTTTCATATCTATCAATATCTCCATTTTCATAAATGATATAGAGATCAACTCCAATAACATTCTTTAGCAATAATGGATCACCCGAAGAAATCAATTGCGGACAATTTCCAGACTACTAAGTTTATAATACAATCAAATTCGTATCCATTATAGCAGATACCTGTTTAAAACAGTTCCCTTAAAGTCCTCTTTCTGTTTAAACAGCTCCCATTACCACTCTTGTATAATGAATAGCTGACTCGATAGTTATTATTACTTGATCAGATGAAAAATAAGTATCTGAACTACATTAAGTACATGGAACTGTAATACCAACCGTTGTAGCGTAACTGAAATCATACACAATCATTGAATTAGGAATAAAGTTGCTACTACCGTCAATCAAAGCAGTAGCATAAATAGTTACATTCACACCTCTTGGAAGCTAGCTGCACTCCTTCTTTTTTGTGGGATCCAAAAATATTCTGAACGATCTTTGTCCATTTAATGTAAGTATTTTAATATTTGTAGAAGGAGAATAACAGTCTGATAACTCTATCTTAGCATTTTAAAGTAAATCATTTATTACATAAGTAAATAGCATTTGATGTGGAACATATTTGATCGTTAATGTTATCAATCATTTGTTATTATTACATGTTTTATGCAATTAATTAATTTAGACAAATTCAAACAAATCTCAACGAATTCATATGTTAATTCCAAATCATTCATCTAACTTTACTTTTATATATTATTTTCTTCATTTCTGATAAATATAAAAATTAAAATCAGTGTATTTGAATTATTTAGAAAAATTTTTACAATCAATAATTTTGAGTTTAAAAGAATTAGCTACATACTAAAAAATATTACAATGGTGTATTTTGTAAAATTAAAGTCAGTAATTCTATTTGACCTAAACACAAAAAAACTCTAAGTGAAATGCTGTGCGTTGACGTTATGTTTGAATGTGAGATGAAGTAACTTATCATTTAAGTATCAGCTCACGCTTTTAAACAAACATCTCAATATTATAGTTGTGTGATAAATAAGAAGACATCACACCGTAAATTAAATTAAACGTCTATACTGGTCACCTTTTGATAAATAATAAATTCATTTAATCAAATTGATAAGTGAATATTGATATTATAATAACCCGTGTTAGTAACCGTTGTATGTGTGTCAATAATATTTTGATACAAATTATATTTAGACAGTTACAGTTTATTTTATACACAATAATATATGTACGTCTAATCTGTCAATTATTTTTAATCCACTTCAAATGAATATAAAACTACCTAAAATACTGGAATAAATTAATTTGCGTCCTAGTTCAACATATGTTAGATAATCTTCGCATTCAACATCTGCTATGTCAATTATGACAAAATCTGCAGTGGAAGTATAACCATATAATTTGGTTTTAAACAAATTTAGGAATTAGTAATTGATTAAACTCGAGGCGAGATTAAACAAGATTGAACGGTCGAATTATAAAAACGAGTAAAACATTTAACGGCTAAAAACAAACCAAAACACTATCAAATGTTTTGTGTAAGAGTTGTTTAAATGATACTAAAAGTGAATTGAATTATTATCTACAACGTAAGGTTTAAATTTTTTAATATATATCAGCTCACTGCATGATAGTTCTGATTTTCAGAACTTTAAAATAATATTTTTATGTAGATCGTGATAACTTCTTAGTTTTCTGATAAAAGGTAAAAAATCTTATGATATCATAATTTCTAATTGTTTATAGTTGGATGATTTATATCTATAATTATTATTAAATTATTGACTCACTCTTTTGGTACATCTCAAAAACATCCACTCAATAATCGATTACTTCAATCACAGGAACATTTTAAAATGAAATTTTCATTTTATAATTCAGAAATGATGCTGAAAAAGACGAACGACTGAAGAGAAGAACTGTGCATTTTTTGAATTCGCCTTGTTAATATTAGAGTCTAATATTAGGTATTATATAATCTGAAGATGGTCTAATATTAGGGATGGTTTTCTATACTACATTGTAGTATAAATTTCAAAAGTACTTTATTTTGTTATATAACTTAAAGAATAACAGTTTCTTTCCTTTTTATTATATTTTAATTTTCTAATGACCCATGGGGAACTTCATTTATCTTAGTTTTATTTCTCCCACTTCAAATTTAAATTAACTTAATTTTCTAAATCAGGAATATTGACATATTTATACCTATTAATATGCATATTTAGCTTAATAACAGAAAAGATAACATGTGATTACTTTTATAGTCTCTCAAACGTTAAAATCGACATGAAGTATACTTTTTCAAAAGTAGTATAAAAAACCATCCCTATCTAATATATATCGGCTCACTGGTCTAATAATTAGTAGTTACAGTTAATTAGTAGTTACAAATTATATATATTTTGGATAATCATAAATATCTGAAAACATATAAACATATTATATTTTGCCACTTCCCAACTTTGTAAAATGATTAAAATAAACTAAAATGTTCAAAATTTGAAATATGATTCTAAAATGACTCACAAGTATGAAAGATAAATTAAAGACGGTATTTTATCAATCACACGAGATACGGAAGTTAAAAATTTTAGGTTTCTTGAATAGTTCAATATTGAAATTTTGAAAATTCGTAATATTGACAAGTAAATAAAATTGAGAAATATGACAGTTAGAGAACTAGATTTGGGAAAGCAAATGGAGGAATATGAGCACCAATATAAATTGAATTTGAATTTAGATGATTTGGAGCTCGAAAACCTTGAAGTTTTGAACTTATAATATAATAACCTGGAAAACGACTAACTATAAAATTTGGCTAAGTTTAAGAAACTCCACATTTTAGATGTTTCATATAACAAAGTTGATCTAACGCATATTCATAATGTTTCAAGTCTTACAAAACTATCTATGCGAGAATGTGGATTACAGAATATTGACTAAATATCATCGTTGATTAACTTACAAGAACTTGATCTAAGTACAAACAGAAACATCAACCTAACTCCAGTATAAACTATTAAACGTCTTATTAATTTAAATGTTTCAGATTGTAATTTATGTCAAATTGATTAAATAGGATCATTAACTAATTTAGAAGTTCTTGATCTTAGTAATAACAAAGGCATAGATCTTACTCCAGTTTGTAAACTTAAAAGTCTTACTAAATTATCACTGCGTCACTGTGATTTAAAGAACATTGGTTAAATTGTATTCCTTACTAATTTGGAAGTTCTTGACATATCTTCTAATAAAATTAACATAACTCCTTTGAATAGTTTAGTTGGCCTCATTTAATTAGATTTGAGTATGTGTGGACTAACATAATTAAGAGCTTTAAAACCTTTGATCAACTTGCGAAACTTAAAACTTTCCTTCAATTATTTCATAAATATCACAGAGCTTCAATACCTAAAGAATATAACTCATTTAAATTTGTTTTGGTGCAACTTAGTGTCAATTTGTGTTTTGAGACCACTGGTAAATCTAGAAAATTTAAATATTTCAAATAATAAAATAGTATATTTAGATGCAAATTTTAATAATATGCAAAAATTGTAAATATTTGCAGCTGAGTAAAATCTAATTAGTGACTTCTCATCAATTATTTAACACAAATATTATGATAACCTTGACGAAAAAGGCTTTGATATATCAAACTAAAAAATTCCATCCGAAGAAGAACTTTTTAATGCCAACAAAATGAGATGCGTTGAAAGCCCGAACATTTAACTCAAATAAATTAAAAATCAACACAAATCACTTTAAATGACGTTCAGTAACTTCAAAAAACAAATAAACGAGGTGATGAACAACACGCGCCAAAGTGAAATTCAGCTCACCGCGAACGTTGTTCGTCTCTTTCAATTCTTGAATTAATTTGGGTTCGAATGAGATCAGGTAATTATGTTGTTATAATATTTTATAATATTTTTATATTATTAATTAATATTTTTATATTATTTTATGTATGATTTTAATAACTAGTCAGTATCAAGTTAAATTGAAATAAATTAAAATTGAAATTGAAAATATAAACTCTCAATCAGATTCATAAAGTTGTTCATCTTTAGAAACTAGTTTGTTAAATGTCACTGAATAGTAATTCTCTTTAATTTCATTACAGTTATAAAGTTAATAAATATTCTTTAACATTAAAAGTTAAACCTTGCATTACAACCTAAAATCTAATATATCGTAATATATTGTCTATAATCATAGTTCATATAATTCGCAGAACTTCATAATATATTAAATAGATGTGATATTGTGTCAAAACATAGAAAGGCCAAAAATGGTGGTCATTTTGCCACTATTTTTTCGAGCACAACAAAATATTGTTGTACAAAGAATCTACTCATTATGAAACAGATTAATCCATCTGTTGGAAAAGACGAACAACCGAAGAGATAAACTGAGCGTTATTTGAATTAACATTGTTAGCTACGGCGTTTATTTTATTTTTAAACTCATTGCGTTTATTTTTTAATGTTTTGCGTATGTTCTATATTTCTACAAGTTAAAAGTTTGGGCTTTCAACGAGTTTCATTTAACTGGCAACACAAAGCTCTTCGTAAGATGGTGTTCTCTACTTTGATATATCATAACATCTTTACTCATCAAAAATATCGTGGTTTTTAATTGGTGTGAAGTCGTTTATTCGATTACCTTCCACTCTGAGAGTTTCAAGCTACGTAAAACGACTAAAATTTATATTTAAATGCACAATTCTATTGTATCCAATAATAAGCTTTTTTTAAGTTTGTGAGGGGACTTAAAACATAGATAGAAGCTAAGTTACATTTATTCAAATATAAATGAGTTAGGTTTTTCAAATACTACAACTCTGTAATATCAATACTATCGTTAAACGAAAGAAATAGGATTTATAAGTTGATTAGAGGTTTTAAAGCACTTAATTATCTCAATCCGCAACTATTCAGGTCTAAATTTATTACGATCCAATCTAGTCAATTTATTTCAAATTACATTCAGATATATTTAGAGACTTAAGACTTGTAACTTTACAAAGTGGATTAATGTCGAGGTCAATATTTGCACTTAGATCAAGTTCTTCCAAATTAATAAGTTGTGGAATTTGATCAATATACTTCAACCTGCATAATCGCATAGATAATTTAGTTAGACTAAGAATATTATGAATATATGTGAGATCAACATTGTTGCATGAAACATCTAGAGTGTGGAGCTTCTTAAACTTTGCTAGATTATATAAACAATCGTTTATTAATTCATTTCCGTCTTAAAACGACAAAACCTCAAGGTTTTCGAGTTCTATATCATCAGCAATCAAATTTTAGCATTTATATTCTTTGTGATATGGTAATTTAATAATTAATTCTTTAATTGTTTCACTTTTAAATTTTAAACTCATTTAATTGGTAATATAAATCATCAAAGTTTAAATGTTAAACTTTTCAAGAAATCTCATGTTTGTAATTTCTAGGTCTTTATAAAACTAATTACCGATTACCAAGCTGCCATCTTGGATTTTACTTTCATATTTATATGTCATTTTATCTTAGTATTCCTAATTAATAATATTTTTGTTTTACTCTACTGTGGTGTCCGAGCCAACTTTGATTTTAACAAATGTTTATGTAATAATTGCGCTTGAAAATTAAATCACTGTATTTATGCTAATTATAACATATTCAATTAATTCTGCGGTTCATTTCTTTTTCACTTCATCCTTCAAATGACGAAGCACACACGAAGCCGACGGATCACAATACAAGAGCGTCGCATAATGATGAGAATGTGAGAAACAGAATCACAAACTGTTGCAACCAAGAAATACATTGCTTGTTGCCTTCAATGTAGTCTCCAAACTGTTTATTCCATTTTTAAGCACTTTGAAGTTACAGGCAAGCTAGAAGCTTCTCATGCCGATAATAGTGTCAGAAAATTTGACTAAGCTGAGATTTTCGCGTTGTTAAATATCGCCAGAGCCATAGATTCGAAACTCGACGAATCATAGCTGAAAAATACTAAGCCCTTCGTGGAATTTCCATGTCTCTAACAACGGTATCTCGTCTCCTGGCCAAATTCAGTTTAAGCTTCTATGTTGCTAAGATAAAGCCAAAACTTACCGAAAAGCATAAATTGGAAAGTTTGAACTTTGCTCGAATGAACCTGAAACAACCAATTGAATATTGGAGAACTTTTTAGTATACCGATGAGTATCGCTCAAAATGCTATGCAAATCGAGCGAGTAGAGTGCTCAGAACACCTAAAGACGAGTGGAATCCGAAGTATTTTCTCGAAGTGTAAAATATGGACTGTTTTCGTGCATGATCTATAGTACGATTAGCTATAGATATAAGGGTCCATTATGGTTTATGCCGTGCGGTACGACCATGAATTCAATTGTCAATTCTTAAGTTCTCAGACAAGTTACACTTCCATCACTTAATAGCATAACTTGAAGTTGCAACAAGATAACGCCCCGACACATTTTAGTAAGTATATGAAAAACTTTTATACTGCTAACAACATTGAGCTCTATCGCTTTCCAGTAATGAGTCCAGACTTAAATCCACTTTTTCACTGCTGGAATCCACTGAAGTCAAACATTTCCCCTGAAGAATGTACCACATATGACTTATTAAATGAAGAAGTAAAGAGGGCGTTGGAGTAAATCTCGTTAGATATCATCAATCATTTGATTGACTCTATGCCCAAAAGGTTAGAAGAAGTAATAAAATAGAAAGGAGACGCTACTAAACATTGAGTTAATATATAGTTAAAATTAATACAAAAAATAGTTTTGAAATAGTTAGTATTTTTTGAGATCAAAGTTGGCTTGGCGACCACAGTATCATTAGCATAGAAGTGGGAAATATATTTATTTGCGCAAAAGTGTTAAATATGAGTAAAACTAAATCCAACATTAGGGATGGTTTTTACTACTTTTGAAAAAGTATACTTCATGTCGATTTTAACACTAGAGAGACTATAATTATAATTGCAAGTTATATTTTCTGTTATTAAGGTAAATATACTTATACATTTATAGATGCAAATATGCTAATATTCCTGATTTAGAAAATTTAGTTAATTTAAATTTGAATCAAAATAAAGTATACGACTTTTGAAATTTATACTACAAAGTAGTATAAAAAACTATCCCTATTCAAAACAAAAGCAAAAAAATGTATCTCACAAGTCATAAATATCTATTTAAACTTTCTTCAGCCGTATTTATTATAACTTAAAAAAAGGAAAGAAAATGTGATCATCAGAGAAAAAGGGTGACCAGTATAGACGTAATTTACGGAGTGATGTCTTCTCTTATATGAAAATTTATAAAACAAGTTTATATATATATAAAATAATATATATAAATATTATATATAATATATATAAAATATTAAAAAAAAAGTCTCAATGAAGTCTGTTTGTGCCGTCTCGAGGAAGTGACATATAAATATGAAGACCACAAAAAATCTCAACCAAAAAAAGGACAAATTCTACTCAAAAGGAAACTTAGAAAAAGAATGAGGGAAAATATCCTTCAGAAAATCTTGTCAAATCATTGCCAATGGAAAAATGAATAAAACGATAGCTGATGCAAAACAAGAAACCAAGCATGATATATGTTTTAAATAAATCTGTTTGTTATACGATTGAAACAATTTAATATAAATTATTATAAATCGGAACTGAATTCTATGTTTTTTAATATATTTTTTCATTCATCGTTCTGAGTTAAGAACTCAACAGCCAGTTATGCTGTTGGGATTGACGAAGTTTGCACAGTTATCGATTGTCGTTCCATTGAAAAGATTCGTTCCGTAGGAGTAGCTTTGTTGCAAATCGAAAGTAGAGTTGGTGTTGTTATTTCCAACTATCGAAAAATTGCCAATTACGTTATTTGTAGTATTTAAAGTTATATTAACACCTGTTATAGTAGACTTGTAAATCTTTATCATCGAGTTTTCTGCCTAACTTATAAAACCTGCAATATTAAATTAAGTTGTGTTTAATTAAGTACCTATATAACCAGTGATACTTGAATTTAGTATTGAAACGGATGAGTTTGTTGCTTTACGTATAAATCCGGCAACAAACAACTAATATTTAGGATGCAATGTAAAATTAGTAATTGTTGAGTTTTCAATTTAAACTGCTCCATTAGTTATTAAACCTACGAACGCAGTTGTTACAAATGATGAATTACTTGTTGAGTTATAAATTGAAACAGATCCATTAGTTATGTTACCTACGAACGTAATTCCAGATGATGAATTAATTGTTGAGTTTTCAATTAAAACGGTTCCACTATTAATATATCCAATGAACGCATTATATAGTGTTGATGAAACAACTGTTGAGTTTTTTACTTACACTTGCAAACTGTCAAATAATTCGTATGCAAAACTATAATTACTTTAAAAAGAAATTAAACTCGAATTAATGAAATTAAGATAATCGCCAAAAAATATATAAAAAATACCACGATAAGATTTTGATGATATAACTGACGTATTATAAATACTCGTATTAGTACATCTTACACTATAAAACATACCTCCTCCATAAGATGTACAATTTTGCACAGTTACATTGATTAATATAATAGTGTTTTTAATTTTGCAATATTCAATTAAAGGACTAAATCCCTTTATGTCGCTATTTGTAATTTATATATTTTGTAAATATACTTAGTCTATATCGTAATTATATATTTAACCCGCAATAATTCCTATTTCACTACTAGATTGACTTTTACAAATCTATAATGTAACTTAAATATTAAAAACTTTTAGTTCGATACGCCCACAGTACCCCAAAACCCCACTATTTGAAAATTCACACATAAATATTTTATTAAAGTCAATTATTATCACACACTATTATATCACACAATATTAACAATTAGATGAATATCCAATTAAAAATCCAAAATATGATAATTCAACTCTATTAGCCTAAAAACTTTGTTAAATACAAAATTTTTAAATAGTAAAATTATAAATTTATTTACCAATTATTAGTCCGTATTCGTATACATTTTACATGATTTAGTAGCAATCAAAAAGAATGGCGTTCATAAATATTTAACCATATGAATATTGCGCAAGTCCACCAAATTTAATGCCATCTGAAGATTGTATTTAAAACGCAGTAATAAACTCAGTTTTGCTTCCTAATATTACGGATACATTTTCGAAGTTGGTTTAAGCTAGTTCGCTTTTGTTAATGGTTGATATAAAATATGAAGAGTGATTGCCAAATTCATAAGTATTTGGTTAAAAGGCAATATTATATATATTACTGGTTAAATTTGTATAAATGCTGAAAGCAATCATAGCGATAATTTAGGTGCTAAAATAGTTTCCTAAAACTTAGTACCCGTTAACATTTAATATTTCCGTAATATTACTTATCAGTGTAATATTTCCAGATGACGATGATATAAAATATAAATTTACTTATAATTTAGTTATGGAAGTAATCGATGATTAACTTTGCAATAAGTATAAATATTATGATACAACCAATGAAGTTCCTGCTTTGGAGATTATACTCATCTAATTTATTGTAACTTAAGTAGCCGTGGCTGGTTGAAGCATGGACACAGATCCAAAAGACTAACTACCCAGTTGTATTTTAACATTTATAAACGGGCTTTATGACTAATATATTGATCCTGTTAAAATATTGTCGTTAACTGTGATGAACGCGTTGTTAGTTATTTAAGTACTTGGAATTGCAAAACCGCCGGATAAGCTAGATATAGGCTTGGTAACCGTAATAATATCCCAAATATCCAAATATACTATTTGGTTGCAAGTAAAAGTATCTGTGTCTTTAACGATGTACACACAATCTTCACCTACCAAACTCTGTCCAGATAAACAATAGCAAGACACCGAGTCGTTAAATCCGTTTGTTCCGCACGTGCACTTACTATTTTTAACGAACGCTCCAATTATTTTGCAAACGCAAACATTATTCACCATAATCTGCCCATGAACAAAGCACGTGCACACAGCACTGAATTTGAATTCGCAGGGCATTAGCACTTACTTGATATTTGATTCACTGATGCGTATATATCAGTGCACTAGCACACCCCATTTATACTCTGTTGCCCTTGTATTGGGCAATTCACGTATACACAGTTATTATTTATGTACTAATATCCGTATCTTTTGTTGCAGTCGAGTGCTAAGCGGAATTTGGCTGCATTTTAAGAAATAATTTCCATATTACTTGCCGTTAGCGTTCCCGCGCTCCATTAGCTGTTCAAACGTACGTACAATCCGGCGACTTCCCCCATTATCTGCGCGGTGCTCATTTCAACTTATTAATTCTCATTCTGCAATTTATTAATAACTTTCTCTTCCGTTTATTCAATTTAGCTTTTAAAATGTCCTTACTGATTAATCGTTTTACTTATCTTGCCCAGAATGTTCACACAGACCCCGTTTATCAGCTCACCTATTTTGCACTCGCAAATATTATTATAAACGAATTCGTTTTTACAAACTAGTTTATTGTCATTCAATTCACCGTTTATAAGGGAGGCCGCGCACAACCCATAAGTAAAATATTGAGTGTTGCAAATGTCACAGCTAATGATTAATGAACCTGTTGTGGTAATGAATTTATCACCCCCACCAATAATCTTGGCTTCGTTGGAGCACAATCTGGTATTGGTAATTTCAACTCTGGACGGTCCAGATAAATAGCCGAAGAATATTCCCTTGAATTAAGCCTGGATGAAGTAAGCGGAGATATTCGAGTTCTTGAGCACAATTGTAGTTTATTTTGAGCTAGAAACCAATCCGGATATCTTCCCAGAAACGCGGGACTAGACCAAGCACGACGCTATACTCAAATTAGTTCCAGTCGAAAGCGCCGAGACGTTATGACCGTTAGCGACGAACGAGAAATTGGAGGTTGAAGCTACAACAGAGCAGTTGAAGCACAGCAGAGCTCCATTTGCTACATAGTGCGGAATGGAAACGGAAATATTCGAGTTCACGATTTCGACGTTGGAAGTGAAACCGAAGAGAGAAAACGAAGGAAGAGTCAGTTATAAGAAAGACGAGTTTATGTTGAAGTCTTGGATTCTATCTGTATATAGATATAAAAATGATGTGTGTAGTGTGGAATGTACGGCGTTGAGCGTTTGGATCTTAGAGCTCAAGGATCTTGCTTTCTCACAAAAGATGGCTGTTTCGCCGTTTACTGTTAACTTGGAGCTGCACGCTTTTGAGAACAAAGATTATGACTGTGAATACAGAAGCTGACGTTGAAGCACTAGTTGGAACTAGCTGGATAAATTTAATTGGATGAATGAAAGCATATTAAATGATGTGGTGTGAAATATGACATTTAATTTATAATACATTGTAATATGTTATCCTATAAAAATTGATTTAATAACATAAAATATATCTTTTCACAATCAAATTACATTAATAGTATCATAGTAGTATCAGTGTGATTTTATTTATTATTCATGTATTTCTGATTGATTTAATAACAATTATTAATAGCGTTTAGTGTCTATAAACAACTAATATAATATACTATATAGATCTATATAGTAGTATAGTATAACAAACATTAAATGAATAGTATATTAATATTTTATAATATACACATTTCAAATTTTACATACTAAATTTTACATGTTATAATTGATGTGATTGACCTTGAATAATTGATATTCAATAAAATACTAATTAATATAGTACGGTAAAGTCTCACAAGTACGCTAGGTACCGAGTCTCACAAATAGAACATAGTACAAATGACTAATAGACTATTGATTTACAAAGCTTATTCGTGAGATATCTAGTTTAGTCTTATTTGCCAACCACTTTGTTCTATTTGTGATAACCTTTGTAATTCATCTGTTTAATCAATTTTTATTCTTTAAATAAATAACGTGTCACTTCATATTTTTTGTTAATGATTAGAAAATAATCTGTAACACTATGATTTTTTAGTTACATGTATTGTATTTAAATTATTGTATTAATGTTGTTTGGGATATATCCGTAAATTTTTGAAATATTCCTCCTATTTTATTTCATATAGCAATAATCTAACACGCCGCTAACAGATTGGAATAGTTGTAAATTTGAAGAAAATGTGGAATTTATACTTATGTTTATATTCATTACAGTTTAAAGTACTGCAGGTAGATAATGTAATGGTAGTAGTGTCTAGTAATGTTTATTTCTTCTTTATGAAGGAATCCATAGACTATTACTACTTCTTGTTTAAAATGTAAAATTTGATACAAATTTGAATATAAGTTGAAATACATGAAATATAATATTTTTAATATTATAATATTTATATTTATATTAATTCTGAAATTATAATAATTTTAATAAATACACTCCAAACACAGTGTTACAGATTATATTAGAAACGTTTTATAAAAGACTTTTCAATGATAATAATCGATTTAGATACAATATTTTATAAGAAACTATTCAACTAGACGTTTTTAAAGTTTTAAGAATAAGTTCATAAAAATATACCATTATTATTGACATTATTATTGAATCATAACAAAAGATAAATAAAATAAATTATATTTATGATGTTCTGACCTTTATCAGGTGGTTCAAATTCTGATATTTATTAGTAATTAGGTTTGGTCTATTCGTCATCAACTTTGTTCTATTCGTGAGATATCTCAAAATAACTGAAACCTACATGAAATGACAAATAAACTATTCATTTTCCCTAGTACTATTCGTGAGACTCGGACCTAGTGTACTTGTGAGACTTTACCGTAAATAAATCTCACGTGTGATCCTTAATAACATGACTCAACAGCAACAATCCATCCAAACGCAATAAATAAAATATATACTAGTATCATTAATAGTTCTTCGGTTTTGAATCAAAACTTTTGATTGAATGATGTTGCATTAATTATAAACAGAATTTTCAAAAAATTAGTATAATACATTTTAGTTAACGAAGCAGAATCACTTAGATTGGAAAAAAGATGATATTTTAATTAATTGGAAAATTATTAATTATAAGAATTATTAATTTTATTTAATTACCATAAAAAGCAAAATAGACTCGAATTTATTTTTTCTCTATGAGGAATTCCGCCCACTCCCAACGTTGGATTCGGTTGAGCAAATCTGCACGTTATTTATATTTTATAACAGCTGAACTGAAACTGAACCGCAAAAAAACACCCTTAGTTGCGGATTCCATGAAATAAGCGGTTACGTTCATATTGGTCAAAGTTATGGTCATAGTTTCAGCATGAGCGACCATACCAACCAACCAGTTAAACGGAACTAAAAAAGACACTCAGTTTGTCGTAAGGACTTACCACTCTAAAAAAGACCAGAAACGTTAAAACCGGACGCAATGAAGGCGAATTGAGAAGAAAACGCAGTCACATCGCATTGCAAGCAAATTAAAACACCATCGGCAAACGAAGATGGCAAAAGGTGCTTTAACATTTCAAATCAAACGGAACCGTTTTAAGAAGAACTCTGTTACGCCAATAAGATGAAAAATATTGAAAACCCGAACTTTTAACTCAAATTAATCTAAAATATATGCAAAACATTAAATACTCAGCTAAATGCACTCAAACTGAAAATTAACACAGTCCAGATTCGCGCGCACTCTGATCAGATCCATTTTTTACGCGATTTGTACGCGATTTTTCTTCTGTACGCGGAGTACGAATCACGTACAACAAACTTGCTTTTCGTACGCAAATATTATTTTTGTACGCAAAATGAGCAATTTATTTAGATATTTTAAGATATTCATGAGATTTCAATTAATTAATTGAGAAATTGATTATTTAATGACAATACGTACAAATTTTCTAATATTTTCCACTTTAAATGTAATGTATTCAAAATATTTGAAAATAAATAATAAATAATAAAAAGATTGAAGTATGAAAAATACATATTATTAGTGTGTATTGCTAAAATAAATCACTAATTCAACATAATGAATTTATTTATAACACTTTGCTTGATATAATTATACTAATTGTAATATAAGCTAATATCACTATAAAAAATTATGATACATACTAAATACTACACTAAATTAATAAATAGCGCTAAATATAATGTATTTATGAATATATTTCATAATATTATAAGATATTAATTATTTACTAATTTAACACCTTTTACAACACAATAAGAATAGTTACGATGTTTACACAGATATATTATAATAATAGTAAGTATATACACATAATATTAATATTTCACTCCAATATATATGTTAACTAAATTTCAAATTAATTTCAAGTAAAATTATTAAACTACTATTATTTAAGAATTATTTAGTTATATTAACTGTTAAAATAGCAATTTATAATGAAGTTGAACGAAATTTATAAATAAATAAAATATTTCGTACGCAATTTCGTTTTTGTACGTAACGTACAATGTACGCATGCGTACAACTTACGCAGACTTTTCGTACGCGATATTTTTTGGGTACGCAAATGCGTACGAAAACCCACCCCTAGATCCAGTTCACATCTTCCGCGGTTCGCCTCTTCAAACAATTGGACTTGTTGGATTAATTGGGGTAATGAGTTGAGGAATTATATGTTGTTTATTATTTGTATCATTTTATAACTTTATTTTGTATCAACAAATAAGCATTGATGTGCAGTATGTGCTTCTGGACCGAGTCCAGTTGACATAGGATAAAAAAATAAACCTATGTGATTATTTATAACAATATTTTAATATAATCAAGTTAATTTATTATTGAATAAACTTAGAAACACAACGCGTTGCCTTGACTAATACACAATGAATATTTAAAATTTAACTCATAATTACCAAATGTAAATAATATTAGAAAGTTGATTATCTTTGAAGATGAGATATATTATGATAATATCCATGTAATTCTTATTTACCTGTAGTATATTGAATTGAATTAATATTGCAAACACTATTTATATACACATAATAACAAATGTTATAATATATATATAAAAATGTTTCCACTCTAATGAACCGTACTTTGGATACATAGGAAATCAAATAGGATTTGATCGTTTCAATAGACGAGCATTAGAGCATTTAAAACCATAGTAAAAAGAAACAGTTTAAGAAGACCTTTTCAGATTACGTTTTAGGTAAATTTAGCAGAAGGTAGTTGTATGTGCATGTGTATGGTGGGTTCGTTTTGATGTTGTTCTGTTATTTCATGGCCTTCATTTTATATCCGAAGGAGAATGGTTATTCCATTTTTAAGCAGACGTATTCGAACTTGGGCAGTTTTGATTCGATTAGCAACTACAGAGGCTGGTATTTCTATTCTTTGTTGTAATTCATCAGCTATTTTGTAAACTTTCCGATGGCTTTCTACCAGCAGTTGTGTTTCACTACTGGAGCACTTGGCAGATTACGAGGAAGTGAGCGGGTTACTGAGCAAAAGAAGCGTGCAAACACTCACGAAAATAAGCTAGGGATTCGACACAGACCTGCTTAACAGCGATAAAATCACACTCAAGAAAGAAATTAAAGATAACGATGAACTCTGGCCTTGGAGAAGAATCCTGTACAAATGTATTGAGTGAAATTGCAAATATTATTTTTTTCAAATCTCTTTTTTAACACATCCCTCTAAAAGACCCCCTATGGACATTTGTAAATTATGAGACTAAATCATTATCATCAAAGATTTGAATTAAAATATTTTACTTTATTTTACTAACAATCAACTAAGATAAAGGATTATTTATTATTTTTACTCCTCAAATATGTTATAAAGTTTGGATAATAATTATATTAAACAACAAAGAAAAGAAAAGTTAATTATTAATACGTAGCAGAATCAGATAAAAAATGGAGTGCTTTAAATTGTTAGTGATACTAAACTAAAAAGTTTGGAAAATATATAAAATTATGATATCAAGAAACTTGAGTTGAAATATTGTACAAATATAATTCCAAAGATGCAAAGTTCAAGTATCACATAACTGATTATCGAAAATTGCAATATTTAAAGTTTAAAAGAATTTTAACTTGATAATCTAGAAGTTTTGGTATTTTCAAATGGTTATAAAGATAAGACGTTGGTCTGGGAATACGATAAATTTCCAAAGTTGAAAGAGCTAGGTATCTCACGATGGACAATTGATATTACATTATTTTCACAGATGACATGTCTCACATAATTAAGTATATAGGCGTGTGGGCTTCGTAATATAGAAGCTATAAAACCACTTATTGGTTTGAAATAATTATGTCTTGCTTGTAACGAAAACATTGATATAACGCCGCTTCAACACTTGACTTAATTAACTATTTTAGAGATGGAATCTTGTTGTTTGATAAACTTAGATGCTTTACGTCCACTTACTAAACTATAAGTATTAGTTATTTATGATAATTAGATTGTATATATTGAACCTCTTTTAGAATTTAAATAGTTATCCAGAATGGGAGCATAAAATAATATAATAATAGATCTTAAGATTCTTGCTCAACATCCTAACTTCAAGAAGTTTGTTATTTATGATTTAGCGTTACCTGGACAATAGCAAATATAAGCAGCCAATGTGATGAGAAACATTAACCATCCCATTACTAATCTTAGAAAAATTTGTGACAACTTGAGTAGTTTAAAAGCAAAATGTTCGCTTTTTAGATATAAATGTAATTCTAGCTTACAAATAAACCACAATACTCTATCAATATTCATAGCTTAAGTTGCGGACCTATTAGTAAAGATGAATGTGTATGAAGATTGTTAATGAAATTTATATATATATATATATATATATATATATATTTATATATCACTTCCTCGAGACGGCACAAACAGACTTCATTGAGACTTTCGAAATATTTTTTAACACTTACAGTAATGGTCGAACCGGCGGTACGATGCAGGTGGATTCACATATAGATCAGCTAGCACTTACAGTTCCTGTACAGAAGACTGAACTAGTATAAACGAATATCGAAGTAAGAATGAGATATATTAATATAACTGATAAATATATTTCAAGAGATATTCAAATTTTCAAATTTTCGTTTGATATAATTCAGTAAATATTATAAATGATCTCATTCATTATCCAAATAATATAACTTTTGAAAATGATAAACTACAATAGATGTGAACTGAATTTAATTAGATTAAAATTGAGTTTTGTGTATCACATTTATTCATTTTTTGGCTTACATTATTAACTTAAATTCAAATCTAGTACGTTTACCTGTTCAAATACGTTTTGTAATTATTTTTAATGTTATTAACGAGCACAATGAGCTCTTCTTCGTTGCGCTCGTTTTAAAGGACGAATTTAACCGCTTCGTTCAGGAACTGCATTGCGATGTCGAACGGGTCGTTCAGCCTCTGAAAATTTTCGTTTTAAATTAATCTCTTCTTGAACCCGAAAAGTAAATCACTTTCAGACCCGTCAAAGCAATAAGGAACGAATACACGGGCTGAAATGGATATAATGGTTTGAATCAACATAGCTTGAACTGAATCGGGCTGCTCCAGGAAGAAATGGGTTAAAACACAGGACAAATTGGGCAGGTTCGTCTCGTGCAAACAGCAATTAATGGAGAACTTGGTCAGCAGATTAATCTTTATCTCGGGTTGAATGCTCTGCAGGATAAAATAAGATATAGGGTCAAAAATTTGAAGATATTTCAAGGTCTTGTGCGCAACCTGCTCGCAGAAACCATAAGTAAATTTGTATTTGTTTTTATTCACGACCTGCATAGAATAGTTCAAAATCGCGTTCGGAATCTGAATATAACTGGACAAAGACTATAAAATGCACTTAGTAGTTTAATCGCACACGATTTTGTCAGTGCTCACCAAAGATATGAACATGGTTTCAAAAATATCGGTAAAACCCTAGTAATACGACTTCTGCAGCGATTTTGGGAAGTTAACCCACAAAAGAAGGAAATACTGCTAGAATATCTGCTACTGAGTGTAAAAACTCTCAGAATAGTTCTCGTTAAAGAGCAAAGACTTAAATCTAAGCAAACCTCTCTTGATATCGGCGTCTAGCTGTTTGTAAACCTTTTGATTTTGTTATGTATATTGTTCTATATCAACTATTTTGAGCTGTTTCTATATCTGTTTGTTATTACTTACAATGTGTTTTACTAATTCTTACATTTATGATGTGAAAATAATATGTTGATAATATCACATATAAGACGATATCTAGCTTGCAAAATCAATACATTGAAATCTTAGTGTATATTTCGGGATACACTTGGATACAAGTTCAAAAAATATTAAACTTATGAAATATTTGATATCAGCAGACATATATGCACTATATTTAATTTACCCTTCTAGTGTCAAATTTCAATATACTAGATGCTGTTCATTAATTCATTACCAATTGATATGAACTGAGTTCTATTTTACTTTAAAAGTAAAATTATCGCTCTTTCCGAAAATTATGTACTCTCTTAACATTTCACGTGGTTCAAGATAATTGTTTTCTTCTTAGGATATATAGTATAAATTCTATATCTATAGTGTATTTGTTAATAAAAACTTCCTATAAAAGAAGACATCGCACCGTAAATTACGTCTATACTAAAGCTTCACCTATTTTATGTGTTTTCATTTCTTTATGACTTTATCTTTTTATTTTTTTATTAGCTCATAGACTTTAAGTAATAGTTATTTGTCAATGTCAAAAGCTTTTTCCATGAGTTTTAAGTAGATATTGTAGATATTATTTTAAGTGCCATTGAAAATACTTAGTAAGTACTCAACATTTTCTTTAATTATTCGCGGAATTTTTTATAGTGGTATTTCATCATTTCGCTGGATAATTTAAAGAAGACCTGCCCTAAAGTTCTTTTTGTTTTCGAAAAAAAGATATTTTTAACGAAGCTGTTCAGCTGTGTATTCATTAAATTATAGTTTCCGAATTAGTTCCCATTTCTTTCCATAAATTGATACAACAGTGATCAAGCGCACATAATCACTTATGTTCCACTTAGCATTCACCTATTTGGACTCCAACTGTTTGATTATAATGGTGAAATATGTTTTACACTGATTCGGAGTTCTATTCATAGCACTTGACACTAATCTCCACGAAGTTCTGCTATTTTCTGTGTTCTATTTAACGGATTCAATTAATTTAGCTTTGTCTTCTTCAGTCTATTTTATTATTTGCTTTTTCGTTTGAGGTGTGGTGATTTATTCTTATTTTAATACTTAACTAATATTAAATTTATATCAATTTAATATATGGTCTTTGAGGATAATGTTTCTTATTCACAATATGTCTCTTATTAATAATAAAATAACTAAATACTTATTTATTATTTGCAAGGTTTAACAGTATAAACGTTGATATATTTACTATATTATGTTATATTCACTTTCAAACATTTAATTCTTCTAAAAGCTATAGAAATTCTTCTTGAGTTTTTGGCATATAATTTATAATTTTTCCAATGATCAATAAATCCCATTCTTTATTGTATTCTAGTCCATATTTTATATTCAAAATTTCCCCAACTTCTTGTTCGGTACAGAGCTTTGGCTTTGCATTAGGATATACATTCCACTCTTACTTTCCTTCTGCTTCATTTCCGTGACCAATAACCTCTACGTTGTACATTTAACATTTTCCGCATTTAACAACGCTTGCATCAGCTGCTGTAAATTATCTTTAACACTCATAACACTAAAACATCAACCATTGAATTGGCTCAAGTACTACCGTTTCTTCGAATTAACATTTAAAGAAATTCAAACATTCAAGTTTTTCCGTTCCAATAGGAAGAAATCGTCTGCAAACTGGGCATTTGGTTTCACTTTGGCGAATAAGTTCATTATAACACTTTTAATGAATCACATGGGAGCAATTCAAATATATTAGTGCATAAGTTGAGTCATTTAAACTTCCTAAGCACACAGAACAATCGTCTTCAAAAATGTGACAATCATGATTCTCAAAATTAAACACCCGTACACATTTGTGGCATTTATCACAATGACGCCATTAGTGTGCATGTCCACCAACACAAGAATCACATCCTTAACAGTGGTATTTTGGCTTTGATTCCTAACCAATATTGCTAAACGCTCTACAAAGCTCACACCACTACTCTCCGAAACATATATTGCAATTTTAGCAGTACTGTTAAAAAGGCTATTCGCACGAACAATAAATACACTTAACCATTTTAGTTTCTTTTCTCGGAAAAGGATGATCTTCAACCTCATCATGACATTTTCTGCAAGTATAATATTTGTTGCATGTATTACATAACATTTAGCATCCTCTAACAAAATGTTGGCAACCAACATCTTCTTTCACATAATACATTGAATAAGTCAAAGAATCTGGTGCCATTTCGTCCCATTTAGAATTAGGTTCTATATTTTAATAATCGACTACAACCTCACAATCAGTTTTCGTTTCATCATAATACATAAGTGGAACGTGATAGAATATTGAATCTAACTTGAGTTATTAGTCTTGAGCTAATTCATCACACATAACCTCACAAGGAAACGATTTAATAATTATGCGATCATCTATATTATTGCTTGATGTACTTCCTGGTTTTAGTTTGAAAACCTATTGTATTAGAATTTTATTTCTGAATTATACAGGAACAGCTGATTATTAATTCATTATTTAAAGTGGTAATAAATTACTTCTTAATTTTATATTTTAAATTTTCACTCGCTATTCTCTTCTTCAATGATTTATTATTCATTATCATATACATTGTATATTGAATACTTGATAAAATAATACTATCATTTCTGAATTGACATAATTTGACGACATACAAAAAATAAGAATTAAAAATATGGACTGTACATGTACAGAAGATAACATGACTCACTCAACAGCAACAATCCAACAATACAATATAAAGATAGAGTGGGTTGTTAACTATAACACTCTTAATAAATTCTTATATATTATTGAGTGAGTCATGTTTATGCATTCAATAAATAATATATACTAGTTTTTTTACTATACACAGAAGTAAAGAAAACATAAAAAAATCATTTTAAAATGTTCATATGATTGATGTAATTGATTATTGAGTGGATGTTTTTGAGATGTACCAAAAGAGTGAGCCGATATATAATAAATATAAATCTAATATAAAAATCAAAACTTTAATCATTAAGAGACTGATTCCAACTGGAAGAAACAAATAACTTAAAACGTGAACTGAATCTAATTAGAGCGTATTTTATTCACGGTCACGTTTATTTCTTGTTACAAAGAGCTGACTTTTGTTTTAAATGATTTTCGTTTATTTTAAATATACTTAAGTTAAATGTTCGGACTTTCAATATGTCTCATATTGTTAGCACAGCGAAGTTCGTGTTATGAGGGGATACTTTAATCAGAAATCTTAAAATTATCATCTTACCTAATTTAGTTCCTAATTTCCGCATTTAACAAACGATTTTCTGTAAAGTTATAATGTTATTCAAGTGATGAGAAGTCACTAATTCTATTAAATTGCACATCAAATTCTTTCAATTTTTTCATCTCGTTAAGATTAGAATCTAAATATACTATTTAATTTTCAGTTAAATTTAGATATTCTAGATTTACTAGTGGACTTAAAACATATATTGAAACTAAGTTACATTTATTCAATTTTAAATATTTTAGGTTTTGCTTTAAATATTGTAGCTCTGTAATATCCAAATTATTTTGGGAAAGATCCAAGAATTATAAGTTGATTAAGTGTTTCAAAAAACTTATTGATCTAATTCCACAGCTACACAAAATTAATTTTATGAGACCAACTAAGTTCTTCAATGGAGCAATGTCCATTTACTTATTCCAACTGATATTTAACTCTTTAAGCTTTATTAATTGACTTAGTGAATCGATTTTTACTTGTTAATTTAATGATATATCAAGAACTTCTAAATTTTTAAGTGATCCAATCTAGTCAATTTGTTTCAAGTAACAATTTGATAAATTTAATATTCTAAGACTACTAAGACCATATATAGGAGTAATATCAATGATGGTGTTTTAACTTAGATCAAGATCTTCCAAATTAACTAAAAATGGTATTTAATCAATGTTTTCTAAATCACAGTATCGCATAGACAGTTTTTTAAGACTTGTAACACTCCAAATATTCCTAAGATCAATGTTGTTATCTGAAACATCCAGAGTGTGAAGTTTTTTGAACTTAGCAATATTATATATTTATCTATTTTTGAGTTTATTATTTTAAATCAACAAGATTTCCAGATTTTAGAGTTCCAAATTGTCGACATCCATAAAATATTACTTTAAAATCAATTAGTTAATTGTACTACTTTTTATTTTTAGATCCATTATATTACTGTTTAGCGTTAAGCTTTTAATTTCTAATTTTTCAATAAACCTCAAGTTTGCAGGTTCATACTCAACGAATTATTAATTACCGATTTCCAAATTAGCATCTATTATTCTAAATTTATATTACCTAATCATTTAATCATCGTATTCCTAATCAGTAATATTTAAGATTTAGTCTATCATTTTAAAGTTGGGAAGTGGTAAAAGATTATTAGAACACTTTTATATGTTATTTTCATTGTAATATTTTCAAATACTAAATATTATTAAATATTAAATTACACGTTGAAAATCAAGTATACTTGTAAAACGGAAACGCATTTCACTTTTAAGCGAACATATTTAGAATATGTTCGCGGATAAGTTCATTTTTTGAAATATTTTGTTTATTGTTGCAAAAATTGAATACTGTTTGAAAATTATGTAAAAATTTTATATGTTATAATTAAATATTATCATTCCATTGTACAATTATTACGATTTCAGAGTACCATTCTTGGTTGTATTCGAGTTGAGGATCTTTGGCTTTACTTTCATTCATTAAATTTTCCAGAACTGGAATAGAACTAAGTAATTAGATAAATTTCGCACAACCTCGTTCTAGTTAGTTTTTAGAATTAATGTTTTAAAACAAAAAGTGAAACGGTTCAATGCAATTTGATAAATTTAAAACTCAAGATAGTCGTTTATTGCCAATCAATTATTTAAACGTTAAACTCTCGTTTATAAATATTTATCTAGTCCATTCAATTTCCTAATAAAACCAAGTTATTAATTAACTCTTCTTAACAACTAATTCAACAATCGCCGTGTAGTTAGTTGTTGCTATGAATATAGATCAATAATTTTTAATTAAGACTTCGACAAAGGAGATTACATCAATCATGCATGTGGAGTATGTAGAAATACTTTCTAGTTCTTATAAGTGCTACAAAGGACTATTTTATCAGTCCAAATCCATATTCAAAATTTTAATGAACTGGTTGAGTTTCAAACCTAAAACTTAAATACATGGAATTTGTGTTTAAATTATATTTAAACTATTAAAAGTTACTTATTCACTCAAAAATATTATTAAAATATTATTTATCAGTCCAATCCTTATCTATCAGTAATTTTACTCAGTCCAAATACATATTCGAATTGTGAATGAACTGCATAAACAAGTTCAATTCCTAGTTCATTGCCATAATCTGGTTGTTCAACTTCGCGGAAATATAATTCTTCTTTTGGGTTAAAGAGGTTCTAAACTGTTAAATCTTTTTATCGTACAATATATGTCTAATTTTCTTGTGAGAGCTGTGAACTGAGACTATTTTGTTGTAGAACTTGAACTCGTCAATTGTTGGAACTTTTTAGTCTGCCAAGCAATATTTTGAAAAATTCTTGTGGTGCTTAAGTGTATCTGCATTAGTAATTTTGTTAAAACTAAAATCCAAGGTATCTAATTAAGTTAACTTCGACAAAGGAGATACGTCAATTAAGAATGTGTGATGTGCATAAATATTTTCAAGTTTATATAAGAGCTACAACGGACGCAGATCAATAACTTTCGTATTATCCATTTATAATATTTATAGATTTTTCAGAAATTGAAGAGGCCATATGTCAGTAACATTTGTTGTAGAGATATTTAATTATGTTAGTTAAGTACAGAATTTAAGAGGTCCCATATTTTAAAGCTATTAATTATAATCTAAACTTAAACTTTACAAATCTACAAAGTTAGAAATGTGTGATATTTAGGTAATATTATTATTTCTTAGTACTAATACTTTCAAACCGAACTGATGAGGAATATTATCTAGATCTGTGATTTCTGTTCCTGTCAAATATAATTTCTGTAATTTTGGAGAATTTTATAACCCAGATATGTCTAGTACCTTGTTACGGCTGAGAAATAATTCAACTAAATTTGGTAAAGCTTGAGTGTAGGAAGTTAATTTATTATTAGATAAATATAAGTGAGTTAAGTCAGGAAGAGATTAAAACGCTGAAATGTCTTCGATACTATTATCTTATAATTCGAGTCTTTAAAGGTTTTTGAGAAAGGAAATGATGGAAATATCAGATATTTTATTATTGTAGAGGCCTAGTTCAGTTAAGTTAGCGAGGAAAGAAACGAGATAGATATTTTTTATCTATCTACCAGTAAATGTATATTATTTAGTTTTCTTTATGAATTTTTAATTAAAGAAAAGCTAATTCCTATTTGACGCATCTTTCCAGACATCTGGTTGAACATCCATTTCCAAAAAATCTGTCATTTGCTGTAAATTAACTATTTCTAGTTTTTAGGAAGTGCCAAAGTGTTTCAGCAGGTCTTCTTTACTTCTGATTACATGATTATAACTGATTGGGAGCGGAAATGTTATAACATTATGTATAATATATTTTAAATTACATTATTGATAATTTTGAAGTTAGATGACTGTACATAACAGTAGAGTACTAATAATAGTAAAAGAAACTGGATACACGTTAGTCTCACAGTATTTGGAAGTGGAGATTTTAACTTTATAAAACTTAATAAAAAGAGCAAAACTAAGTTCGCCTCTTTTTGTTCGTTGAATCTGGTCGTTCAATTTAAAAGGATATACGTTTTTGTATTTTCTCTAGCGGGTCTAGTTTATTTTTAAATTAATTTTGAACAAATAATGTTTACTTGTTTGAAAAAGGTATTTTAGTACTTCATGTTTAACCCCAGCTTATTTAGAAAATTTACCTTTTGTTCATCTTAAACTAGATTCATATATGGCAATATTCAAATAATGATCTTTTTTAGTTGTATACAAGATTTTTCAACCGTACATTCATTGATTTTTGGAGTGAGAATGTAGTTAAATAATGTTTTACGAAGTTTTTGTCAATCGATTATTAGAATATTTGAGAAATGATATAATGAGTTCACATATAAACTACTCTTGTCGAATTATAGTAATAAATATCATAGTGCCTCCTTTCTAGCCAATGATCAATAAGAAAACATCAACATTCTTCTATAACCAAATATCTCGCGTGGCGTTATCACACGTCAAACCTCCTCACAGAATCTCCATTAGCTAATGGAGTTTGTTTTGGAGATATTTTTGCTGATATCAGCCTTTAGTTGAGTAGGGGAGTTGCATATTATTGTGTTTGCGTTTCTACAATAAATAAATTTGTAAACTTATTATAATTTTATACTCTTTCATTTACCCATCAGAACACCAACGGCTTTATCGAGCTAGACCATTCCGTTTTCGTCCGAGTTCATCTCCCGCAGCAATTCGTTCACTTCGTCATCGTCCAGATTTATCTTGAACCTTGTTACAACGGCTCTTATTTGTGCAATGTGAATTCCCGACTCAGTTACAAGTGGTTGAAGGCTCCTAGTTAACTCTTCACTGAGATCACTTCCATGCAGATTGTATATGGTTAAAAACTGGTCGAAGGTTAACAGCTGGCCAAAAGCCGAAGATTACTGGTCAATCTCGGTCTTTGGAGCTGGACGGCCGAGTGCCAATAAAAGCTAGTGCACTAGTTGCGATTTAATCATGTTTTACTTGTCCGCAAAAGCCCTAAAGGCGGTTTAGACCTCAATCAACTCCTCCTTGTTCATTGGAGTGGAAAAATATCGGAAATGTATTTTCATACAGGTGCATATTAATTTGTGAAACCACTTTCAAAGCAATGGACAAAGAAAATATATCGGAAACAAGGTAATTCTAACACGTATTAAACTTATACAATGAAAAACTACATACAGTGGCAGAATTAAATATTCCCTAAAATAAAGAATTCATGGACACATGCTTGTATTTGTAGCTTCTTTCACCAATAGACGCTAACAAAATATTTTAAAAGAAAGGATATCCTTCAGTTGATTAATTAGAAACACATAAAAAGTATTTAATCAACGGAGACAGTATAATCAACAAAATAATTGTTGGCTATGGTGCACCTGACGAATTAGTAATTACAGATGCAATTTAATTGAACAACTGTTTTAGTAAGTATGCGGTAGAAGATTAATTGAGTTGAGAGGTTTATTTTATGTTATTAATTTTGTTGAAACGAAATAATGTTAAGCTTGTCAGTATTTCCACTTCGCAAATAATTAACAAAATTCTCGAAAACGACTTCAACCATTTAATAGGTAAATTACTATTTTTGTGTTCAATATATATTAAAACATATTATTCGTATTTTAAATCACTTTATTCATTTTTTATAAATGTGTGTGTACCCTCTTATGTCATTTTATTCACTAATATGCGTTTTATAACACTCTGGACACAAATGATATCCTTTGCACGAACACACATATCTGCTATTACATTATTTGCAGCCGACACATTACGCACTTACTTTTGTATATACATGATAGTGTTTATATGCTTCTATTACTGGTCCTTTAATTGGGCTTACTACTGGTTGGTTACAACCTTCAATTTTTCGTGGTGTAGCTTTAATTTCATATTTTGTTAGATTTATTTTCATTTAATCAATTATGCTTTCAACATAATCCGTTATTTTAATTTCTTTATATTCTGGATGCAATAATTTCATCAAAGAAAACCCATTAACTAATATTACTTACATAAAATAAATAAACATCCTTGTGGTCCAACGAGTACATCGTCCTGGAAACTTAATATTTTTTGTAAGTTGGTCTACGTAATCAACTCCTTTATAATTATTATTGTAGTAACGAACTATTTCAGGTTGTTCTCTGGGAATACCACGAGAACTTACAAATTCTTACATTTAACAGGGTTATTTCACAAATTTTGATTTTGTATATATCATGGTTAAAATTTTCTACTTTTTGCATTACCATTAAAGGACGTTTACATCTTTAACTAGAACTTATTTAGTCGTTTTCTTTAGTTTTACTTCTTTAAACACAGGATATTAAACAACTTAATTCAATTACAACTTCTCTAAATTTTATGATAATTCTTTACCAAGTCGACTTGGTCTAAAAGTTCCAACATATTCAAGCCCTATTGATTTAATATACTCAACTACGTCAATTGTACCATAATAATTATCACAGAATAGTGTGCAGTTAGGCTATTTTGGAAAATCAATAAAGTCTTTTAATAACATCAAGAGTTTTTGTTTCACCTTTAGGTACTGTTTACGAAGCTGCGTATAAATCCATTGATAATATAAAATTAGTAAATGTATCCACACAAGCTCTTACAAGTATACCTCTTTTTGCTGGTTTAGCAGGATTATACTATAAAAAGAATATTCTACCTGCAAATTTGATAAGTTATTCATCTATTACAAGGTTTTTACCCAGAAAATAATCTGGATATTTTGTATATATGTCTCGAAACTTGCTTTGTAACTGTAACATAAAATCTTAAACTCTTGATACAGAATTTCGAACTTTGGTTTCTTTTGGTTTATTTTAGCTCAAAACTTCTTCTTCATGATCATTAAATATTTTATTTAGTTCTTCTAGATCATCTTCGTCATATTCATAGTCAGAATTTTCAGATTCTTCTTCATCAGATTCTATACCGTCTAAATTTGTATCGATTTCTTCTTCAGGTTAATCTAATAACAATTTAATATGACCATAACAGACATTCGAATGTATTTCCTCCCATTCTCTGCAAGACATTCCAACTTCATCAGCTATAAACTAATTGCGTATTTTAGTGTTCTTAGACCAATTATATTAGACAGATCCTCGCTCTTTACCTGATATCATCATTGTAAATAGTATCATTAAGTATTTATCGAATTCTGATTTAGTTAATCTAGAATGCCCTCCATATTTCTACATTTTTCTTACTTCAGTCAAAGTTTTAATGTTATTGTAGAATTATGGAGTAAATAATTATGTATGGGTTTCATAGATGCTTTCATTCATTGTTGGCATTATTTTTGTTAGGTGCGAAGTGGAAATACTGACAAGCTTAACATTATTTCGTTTCAACAAAATTAATAACATAAAATAAACCTCTCAACTCAATTAATCTTCTACCGCATACTTACTAAAACAGTTGTTCAATTAAAAATACGTGAAAATGAAATGCCCCAATTTAAAATAAAATAGCGTCGTTATCACGATAGGATAAGACACCCTCTATTTTATTCCAAAAACGTTATAGACTAGACATAATAAATTTTTGAGACCGCTTAAATTTGGATTAATATTTACCGTAAATGTCTTAAATATAAGTGTTAAAAGCGAAGTGATTTACTTTATGATCACAAACAACATAAATGAAAATGAAGACGTTGATAAAATTCTTAATATGGTTAAAGAAGGATGTAGGAAATACAAATCACGTATAAGATTTTTAGTAGGGGATAATAGTGTTCCTTTTGTAAATAATTTCCGAACAATTCATTCCAAAACCATCATTAACAATTATTTTGGTGACAGAAAATAAGCTAAATCAGTATAAAAATTAATAAATAAGTTAGTTATAGGTATACCTAATCGTTACCATCTATTAAAAATAATGTAACATAACTTGACTAATGGATCTTTAGTTTTTGATATTACAGACAATCTTATTGAAAATGTAAATATTATTGACATATAAGACTTCATTGAAGTTATAAATCCACTGCTTCCGTTTCGAAATTATGATTTTGCATTATAAATTTTGAACCCTAACCATGCCAGAATTATGTTAGAAGATCATTATGTGCATTAAGGGATTTTTGTTTTGCTTTGCACTCCGCTTTTGGTTGGGGTTGGGGCACAAGGATAGTAATAATTAATCGGAACCATCAAATTAACATAGTTTTGTTTGCACGTTTACATTCATCTATATTATTCATATTAAACGGTAACCGCAAAAAGAGTAGCAAACATAGCTAATAAAAGAGGATGTGATGTTGAAATAATACCCGCATTTTCTATGGAACTGTTAGAAAATTTAATTATTTATACAGCTTAATTATTGTAAACAATAGGTGAATTCGATTATTGTAATTTCAAAGCTTTTGCTAGTTTTTCTACTGAAGCATGTATTGAATTCAAGTTTGATCTGATAACTAGCGTCGATGCGATGTATTTCGGAATGAACAACAAGAAAAGAACCAGAATTTCATAGTGTGTTGCAAATCTTAATTAAAAAATTACGTTTAGCAGTCAAGAAGAAGACAATGACGAACAACTGGCTGTACAAGTAGTTTAATTCCTTCTATATGAAGATTCATCCAGAAAAATTAATTCAGAGCAGTTTATTAGTTCTAAGTTACTTGAGTTACTAGAACTATACGAATGCTCTACATTTGACCCATTTCAACTAACTAGATCAATAAAAAGCATAAATCTTCGTGCGTGTGATGAAAGCGATGATTCTGAACAATGATTTTTATACAATTCATCAATTTAATTCTAAATATCACTTTTACCCGAATAATCTATCAATTAGTGCTTTTTCTTCTGTTTCCGTGAGGTTTCCTTTGGTGACGTTCAAGAACGTGTCAGCTTTTACGCTGGGTCCGTGGAAGTCGCTTCCTCTGCTGACTACTCCTTCGCATGCGTATGTTTGTAGTGAGTGGTATTTTTCGATTCCGTCCAGTCCTGCTGCTTGTGCGCTTTATATGTGTTTTTGCACTTATTCTTCTGTGTATCCCCAGATTCCTGGGTGTGCTAAAAAGCATACCCCTCCTATTTTCTTCGCTTACTTTATATTGTCCTCCATACTTGCTTTTGGCAATGCTTAGTACGCTGGTGAGCTGTCACTTAAGTATTTCTTGAACGCGTCGCTTGAATTCGCAACAATTCCCTTCATAGTCAAATATTTTGCAATCAGTGGCCTCCCAATTACATTCTCGCTCGTTTTATTAATTATGTTTATTTTACTGACTGAACAGAAATCAATGAAGTCCAAATTGAGCGAGTAAACTTCACTCAGTTTTTGAAAGTAGTTCTGAGCCCAGTAATAATTCGCGGTTAACTGCTGTATTCGTTGTATGCTCAGGTAGTTCGCGTAATTTAAAAATTATTATGTGTATGGCTGGTTCAATTATATTTTATATTTGTCTTGAAATAGAGCTTGGTCACCACGCGTAAGAAGAGGAAAATACACGAGCAGATGGTGCTTGGAACCGTCCACGTCGGAGCACACGGTGAGCTCCACACCGGGCATTAAGAGCATGTTAGCCGGAATCGGCTCACTAAACAACTGCAAGTACGCGTCCAAGGTGTCATGATCCGTAATCGAAATCAAATTTAAACCCACATCGCTACACATATGCAATAAATCTAAAGGGGACGTATCACCGTCAGAGCAAGTTGTGTGCATGTAAAGGTCTAGTTTCATTCTGTAATTGGAGTGAAAAGTAAACATAATACATATCTATAAGTATAATATATAACTCTATGATAGAGTTATATATTATACTTATATTTAATTATTGTATGTTTCCCGAACTTACCATTTTAAGTTACAACCTCAGTTTACAACCTATGCTCAAACTAGACAACAATAGAGACACGAAACTCAATTAAATCAAGTTAGCTTTACGATTTTTTGGAACAAAATTGTTTCAGTTATTATTTAACAATATCAATAACTAGAAAGGTTAACGGAGCAAACGTAGCTAATAGTTCTTATTAAACAAATTCTCTATAATAATTTAACCTATAACAACATTATTAATTTGTTCCGCCAATGATTTAAAATGTAACTATATCAGAAATTAATATAGTGTATTAATATTATACTGATGATAAGGTTACAGTTAAGTGAGTCATTTTATTAATATTATATATGCATTAAAACATACTATAGTAGTACTTCATAATAATTTGTTTAATAATGTTGAGATTAATTTTTTAAATAGTTCTTAAATATAATTTTTAATACAAATTTATGTTACCACTTCTAAATATGTATTTGTATATTTAGTTAACATTAAATAAGTGCACAACAGATATCTGTTGTGCTTTGGCTAATAATAGTCACTTAATTTAAGGAGAGTGTCAAACATGCCCAGAGCTTTACGATTTTGATAAATAATAGTGCACAACGTGTTAGCTTCTTTATGGAGAATGGAGTTATTATTTGAAAGGGAATTGTAATTGTGGAGGTGGTTCTGTTGGTAAAAACACTTATTGTGATGATTGTTGGCAGAGACGAATGATCGTGTATGACAATAAATGTGTATCTTGTGCTTCATTTGACAAAAATGCTTACTATGACTACTAAAATACCTGTGCTTGTGTTAAAAACTTAGAATTCAACAATTTTAAGTGTCACTGGTACTCATCTGCTCAGTAGCGTGTGATAATCATAAGCACCGTTCTCAGTTTTGCTCTTCTAGTTTCAATTATTTTATTCATTGTTTTCAAAAGGAAAAAATAAAAATAAATGAACCTAATTGAATTCAGAACTAAAAACAAACGCAAATTAACGGAACAAAACATAAATTTGATACATGTAATCGAAGAAGATAACTTTAAAGAAACGAAAGTTTAAACGGAGAAAAATGTTCAAATTTCAACGGCGAACACCACAAAAAACGAATTGGTTATTCTGGACGAGATTGAAAACATGAATCAAATTCTTAAAGAAATTGAAGTATAACAAATTGACGAAATTAAAGAAAAAGAAGTATATTTATATAAAGAGTGAGTTAGTCGGTTTGTATATGATATATTACTTCCTCGAGACGGTACAAACGAACGATGGTGAGACTTTCGAAAGCAAAACATGTTATTATATATAATATTATATATAATATTATATAATATTATATATAATATTATATATAATATTATACGTATGTAATATATATCCCACAACTTTCGTTTGAGAACCAGTTTCTGAAAATTAAGTTTGAAATCAGGTAAAACTGAATTGAATTATTATCTCTTTAGCATATTTCACAACTACTATACTATTTTAAAATCCAAAAAATCGAAACTTAAATCACTTTCTTTGTATATATATATATATATATATAATAGAAAACAATAATATTTAAATTACAAATGTGATTACTTAGAAAACTAATGAACTAACACACAAAGAGCTGAATACTGTTTTATTCGTATAAATAGCTGTTCAAAGAAACGAACGTATAACGACTTAAGAGATGAAGTGGTACTGCTGGAATACTAGCTTTGCTAAGCATGATCAATTTATTCTTTTGCATCTTCTTCATTATTCTTTATTTTTTATTTAAAACGTCCTCCCTTTAACGCTAAATATATTAAAATTTACAATATAATTAACAATGTCAACCACCTCATAATTGAATGCAATAAGCTAAACTTAATTTATTCTACTAATGTTAAAGCGCTTAAGTTATTTACGAATAATTATCTGATTTCTTAGATCTATGTTTTGTGCAAGAGTTTAATTAAGAACTTGCAAATACACTTTAGAAAAAAATCAATCCGTTACTTTAACAAATAAGTGATTTAACTATAAGAAAAAAATTATTTAGAGCAATTAGTATATGCTTGACAATGGGTCTCGCCAGCAAATAGCCTGTTTATATTGCTTTACAGTTATGGGAGGTGGAATTGCTTTTTCTTGTTTACTATGTGAGTAATTATATATTAAAATATTTTGCCACTTCTAATGCGGATGACAAATTCCAATAAATAATCTCAAGTTGGAGATTATTCATGAACTACTCATTAACACAAGAGGGCCAAAAATATGATTTCGATCGTATTAGACCATAATCGACTATTCAAAGTCGGTATTTAATATTCCAAAAAGGAAAAATAGAAATTACCACATGCAATAAAAGGACGGCAATGACAAAAATAAACGCGGTAGAAGATGTTTAGGGAAGGTCAACTAATTCACTTAACAAACTTAGGCAGTTCTGAAGCGTTTGTATTCTCTTCATTTCTGGGTCCAACGGATGAATTCATAAAATATTGTACCAATCTGAACTAGTTATATCACTTGTTTAAGATGTCCCTGTGTAATTTCTACGTTTTAGTCAACAAAACTAATTTATGAAAGATTTTATCTCGAAAATATATGGTAGTTAAGCCTGATTGGAGAAAAGAATAAGAGGATCCAATGATTGGTATACGGACGCAATATGTAATTTATAACTAGTAGCGCAAGCACTGGACCTGCAGAGGACCTCGGTGTTCATCTTCAACTGGGTCAATCTGAACGATTTTAGGTATTTCTTAATCACGAAAAACAATGGAGGACTTTTTCTTTCAATCTCAACCGGGAGCTCAAGATGAAGTATTGGTACTTCGCTTAATTAGAATTATAATTCAGGTAGTTACAGTCGCTTTCATTCTCAATATTCAAATAATGAATGCATTTTTGTTTCTTGAAGAATGGAATCAAGTGGGTTAGTCGGGCCCAGCATTAAATAATATATTGATGCTACTCTAAAACAACAGTTATTTTACTTATGATCTTCCACTTCCATTTCATAATGAGAAATCAATTTTCTTGATTGTTAAATTATACAACGTTAGGTAAAGTTGAAACTTATTATTGAAGTATATACAGAGTTATATACGTTAATTATTGTAGCACAGCTATCCAAGGCTCAACCAGGCCTTGATGTGATTGAAGCACTTTACAAATCAATAGTAAATAGAGTTAATGAGTGTATTGATGAGGAGGGAGAACACACTCATTATTGAGCCGGGCAGTGATATAAGTAAGATTCAAATAATAAACTTCATTCTTCTTCCTAATTCAAAAAAGCATTTCGAGGGCCCACCACTGTACAATATTAATCATTTCTGAAAGAATGGCAAGAAAGAATATCGTAGTGATATAACAATAAAACATACTTTTCTATAAATTAATTAATAGAGTGCAGTTGCTCTTTTATTCTTTAACTCCCTATTAAAATTGATATTTTAACTATGTACTTCATTAATATTAAATTATTAACCGTTTCACTTCTCTCCGATGACCGTGCTCGGTTTCTGCGCCATAATCACCTGCCCAATTGTTTGAACCGGTTTTCTGGTGTCAATTTCGTTCAGTTCGTCCTCGTCGTAGTAATAGTACTCGTCCGTTTCTTCTTTCTGTTTTGATTAAAGTTTGAACACTCCGTTCATTGGCTGGGGTGGAATGTTTTTCCTAGATCTTAAAACGATTTCGTTCATTTTGGACATTTACAGCTGGAGTGGAGCTAATTGAATCTGCGAGCGAATTATATCCATTATATTTGATTTTTGAGCGGGATTCGCGTTTTAAACGAAAGAGTCGAATTTCTGGTCCAGTAAAGGAACAAAAGTTGTAAAATTATTATTTGGTTAAACATTTGAAACGTTTTGATTGACTTAAATTGAAGAAGATTAGTTGCTTAGTTACTGAGTGCTTGAATTAGCTGGTAACGGGATTGTTGATAGATTTGATTTAAGAGGAATATTTGAAGTTTATGGATTCAACTGAATGTTATCTTCAACAGTTGAGAATTAATTGGTTGGTAAAGGTATGCTTGTGATTTGCTAGTTGGAAGCATTAACAATGCTTGGTTTGGGCTGCAAATCAGCATTATTTTTAGAAATTAGTTTGCCCTACTGATAGATTTGTTAAAAGTAATCCTCCTTATTATTAGTAACAGTTTTGAACTGCTATATTAATTATTTGCGCTTTGTTATCAATTTTAAGGGCTACTCATCAAAGAATTGATATTAGCCGTTTTTAGTCAGCACCTAAAATCTGTGGTCTATTTCAATTCCTATCACTTTCTTGCAATGATAAAACTTATCGAATTTTGTAATTTTTAGGGGAGACTATTCAATAAATAGAACTCCTTCTTTCTATTTAGATATGTACGGCTCTTACTTGGGTACTACAGCAACTACTGGTTTGATCTAAGTTTCATCTACTTTAACATAATTATTGTGCCAATCTTGAACTTAAAATCTGTGATCAATATCAATTTGCTAGATTTTCACACAATGTTTTACTTCTCTAATATTAAATTATTTCTAAAATGTTACGACATTTTGAACGTTGTCAAAATCCGAACACACTTTGAATTTCCTAATATTTAGAATATCATCAAGAGCTACCACATATTTTTTGTTCAAGTTTGTTGATTGTTTTTTAGATTGATTCACTTCATAATCTGTACTAACTTAATTGACACTAAATTTAACAATGTCATCTTCGTTAAATTGAACTATTATTCTAGTCCTATCTTAATTGTAACTAATATTAGATTTTTTAATCTAAATTATTTTATTGCTTTTTTGTTTCTTATTCTTAAGGTTAATATTCTTATGGTAGAGGAATTTGATCAACGGGGCGTAAAATTTGCACATTAGTCTATGAGATACTGAGTTTACTTTAGTTATGGTCTTCATAGTAATCACATGTTAATTAGAAAATGCAATGTTTCAAATTATTTCAATAGCAAAATATGTTGATGATCAAATTTAATTTGAAACTGACTTGACTTTACCTCTAGATTAACGAGCTATGATATTATTATTTAATAGTGTATGTTCAAACAGGGATAATTTAATAAATATCGTTACAAATCAATTAGACAAGGATGTTGTTTTAATACTAAGTAAAAACAATAAAAAATTAGAAGATGCAACAAAAATATTGTATTCTGATATGTTTGATGTTAAATAATAATTATTAGAATAATATTTTAAAAACTTGAGCAATTATTTTGACAAAACAATAACAAATGAAATAGAATTGTTATATTCAATATAAAATTAATTTAATAAGTTATGTCAAATAAACATCGCTAATAATAATTCTTCTAAAAATACTGAAGATATTTTTAGCCCTATATTTTTAAATTATTTAAACTAAATATTAATTTCTAACAACAAAACACAAGTTACAAATGCAACTGAATATCTCAGAGCAATACTAAATTAGCCGTTTATTAGTCAGTAAACAATTGAAATGTAAACCTAATCTATTGAAATAAATGATCATCTTTAAGATATTAAAATATAACTTCAAAAGTTGATTGTCCCATCAATACATACAATTAATTGAACAACTGTTTTAGTAAGTATGCGGTAGAAGATTAATTGAGTTGAGAGGTTTATTTTATGTTATTAATTTTGTTGAAACGAAATAATGTTAAGCTTGTCAGTATTTCCACTTCGCACCTAACAAAAATAATGCCAACAATGAATGAAAGCATCTATGAAACCCATACATAATTATTTACTCCATAATTCTACAATAACATTAAAACTTTGACTGAAGTAAGAAAAATGTAGAAATATGGAGGGCATTCTAGATTAACTAAATCAGAATTCGATAAATACTTAATGATACTATTTACAATGATGATATCAGGTAAAGAGCGAGGATCTGTCTAAGATAATTGGTCTAAGAACACTAAAATACGCAATTAGTTTATAGCTGATGAAGTTGGAATGTCTTGCAGAGAATGGGAGGAAATACATTCGAATGTCTGTTATGGTCATATTAAATTGTTATTAGATTAACCTGAAGAAGAAATCGATACAAATTTAGACGGTATAGAATCTGATGAAGAAGTCTTTTTTTGAAAAATGCGCAGAAGTAGAATGTTTCCAATTTTTAGATAAATATTCTGAATGGTATGTATTATAATAAATATTTATTATTGCGTTAATAGTTATAGCAGCTTATATAATTCTCCCTTATATTTTCTACATTATTTATATTATTATGCGTTATGTCGTAGATTGTTTTAAACTACTGTTTATGGTTACACTATTTATACTAATTATAATTGGTATTAAAATAGCAGGGATTAAAAGGCACAACCAATATAATAGAAAATTTAATTCAAGATATTGAAGTTTTTTCCCATTATATTTTAGTCATGTTTAACAATTCAATAATATTTATTTTAATGATAGCAAACTAAATATCACTTTTACCCGAATAATCTATCAATTAGTGCCTTTTCTTCTGTTTCCGTGAGGTTTCCTTTGGTGACGTTCAAGAACGTGTCAGCTTTTACGCTGGGTCCGTGGAAGTCGCTTCCTCTGCTGACTACTCCTTCGCATGCGTATGTTTGTAGTGAGTGGTATTTTTCGATTCCGTCCAGTCCTGCTGCTTGTGCGCTTTATATGTGTTTTTGCACTTATTCTTCTGTGTATCCCCAGATTCCTGGGTGTGCTAAAAAGCATACCCCTCCTATTTTCTTCGCTTACTTTATATTGTCCTCCATACTTGTTTTTGGCAATGCTTAGTACGCTGGTGAGCTGTCACTTAAGTATTTCTTGAATGCGTCACTTGAATTCGCAACAATTCCCTTCATAGTCAAATATTTTGCAATCAGTGGCCTCCCAATTACATTCTCGCTCGTTTTATTAATTATGTTTATTTTACTGACTGAACAGAAATCAATGAAGTCCAAATTGAGCGAGTAAACTTCACTCAGTTTTTGAAAGTAGTTCTGAGCCCAGTAATAATTCGCGGTTAACTGCTGTATTCGTTGTATGCTCAGGTAGTTCGCGTAATTTAAAAATTATTATGTGTATGGCTGGTTCAATTATATTTTATATTTGTCTTGAAATAGAGCTTGGTCACCACGCGTAAGAAGAGGAAAATACACGAGTAAATGGTGCTTGGAACCGTCCACGTCGGAGCACACGGTGAGCTCCACACCGGGCATTAAGAGCATGTTAGCCGGAATCGGCTCACTAAACAACTGCAAGTACGCGTCCAACGTATCATGATCCGTAATCGAAATCAAATTTAAACCAGCATCTCTGCACATATGCAATAAATCTAAAGGGGACGTATCACCGTCAGAGCAAGTTGTGTGCATGTGAAGGTCTAGCTTCATTGTAATTGGAGTGAAAAGTAAACATCACAAATAGTTAACATCAGATATTGAATAATATTTGTAAATTAAGGCTTCAAGTTTGCCAGAATTTTGTCATGGCTGCCAGACTGGCAGTTTATATTGAATTCTGGCAAGCTATTTTTAGATTCTGGCAAATTGCCAGATTTTTAATATTTTTCTGTCACAACTGGTCAAATTTTATATTTTTTTAAGAAAATTTGACCAAAAGTCAAATAATTAAGGTCAAAAAACTAAAAATGGAAAAAAAGAAAATGTTTAAACATTGCTTTTATAGTGTTTTCGCGACAATTTTAGCACCAAATCTGATCGATAACTAATCATTTAACATCATTAAAGGAATAAAAAATCACATGAATCTATGAGAAAGGGAAATAATAGGAGTCAATCTACTCAATCTATGACATGAAATCCCCACTTCAGATTAATCATGAGTCGTCGTGTTACCCCACCATCACAGTCTCCAGTTGAGAAGTTCTCGGACGACGAAAATACAATACTTGAGCCCGCTCTTCGTTCTATTCGTTACGAAGGAAAAAATGCGATTAAGTAATGTATGTTATGCGATGCTGAGGGCAAGTATCACGAGCTTCAAAGTCCAAATGCCAGATAAGTTGTACAGCATCTCTTGCTTCACAATATCCACCGTGAATATATGGGTGTACAAATCAAAGAATTTTTTGAGGCAGCCAAACAATAAGCTTTAAAAGCAAATTTGGCTTGAGAATTTTGTTAAACATCTGATTCTGAAAAATTAGTCGTTTAACTAAACAGATTCTCCTTACTTTAGTAAAGTGACAACTTATTAGGTAAGTAATCAAAAAGTTAAAGACAAACTTGATGAAATGGCACAAAATGCTTTAGATAATATGTTTTCTTGCTACAATGGAAGAAAAACATATGCAACTCTTGTTCAAGATGCATATTCATACATGTATTAAGGCTAGCACTTACAAGCGTTTATGCTTAAAACAGAACAAAAAACGCATTTTTTAGGGATTGAATTTACTCCCGAAAGACAAGACGCATTTTGGTTAGCATCTAAGATGAAAGAAATAATTGAAGATCTTGAAACTAGATTCAATATCTTTGTTGTTGCTATTGCTTGCGACTCTGCTAGTTGCGGAATAAAGGCCCACTAACTACTAAACGGCTTGGTTAAGAATCTAGAGTTCGAATAAATAAGAAATACTTAGTTGTCCAGCTCAACTCATCCTGTATTATTAAGATGTGCAGCTCACGTTGGTAATTTGTTTTTGCAAGATTACTGTAGAGATTGGAATGTTTGGTCTTAAATCTAATCTATTGCAGTTAAACACAATGTAAGAGCTGTAATGTGTGCTACAAGATGGACCTCATGCTTAAATGCAGCAAAAAAGATCAAGAAGTGGATTCCTCCTGGTTCAAATCTAGCTATCGATGAATTAAATTACAAATTGTAATTTAAAAATTATTAAGTTTGATAATTGTATGTTTCCTGTGTTTCCCTCAAGTTAAGTTGCATATCTTTGGCTTTGGTCGTAAAGGCTTTTACTATTGCTTTTTGTTATTTATTATTTGTTCAAGATAAACTTTGGAATTGTGTATTCTATAACAACGTGTATTCTATAACAAGGTACTATTACATACTTTTACTGATGAATTACAAGTGTATATGGACTAGCGTATCAGCGGCAACGTGTAGTGTTTCTAAGTTTAGAGCGGGGAACAATGTCTTTTTTCTTATTAATATAATTTAGTTTTGTTGTTTAACTACGTCTGATGCACAAAGAATATTAACAACATGTAACACGCTCTACAGTTTAAAGGTTTGGTCTCTGTAACTCTAATTAATATTAAAGACCAAATAATTCTGTCTTATCTGGACGATACAGAGAATGAATCCAAGAGGGTTTAGCTTGTTTGACATTATTTGAAGTAGGAACCTGAAAACAACGATTTTTAAATATCCGTAGACAAAGTTGCTGATAGTTTGGGGTTTGCTTTTAAATTTAGTATCGGGGTTTCAGTTGTAATGAATAACGATTAAGGAGACAAACCTAAAATGGTCACTTTTTGGTGTTTTCGGCACTTTTTATAATCATTTCTCAAGTGTGTGAGTTCACAAATATTATTTCTATTGTTTGGCCGGGGGTTTCCCTCAAAATTAAACTTTAAAATCACTATTGTATCGTCAACGCTTATCAAATTTTTACATTAATAATACAACAATAACGATATTCTATTAATTAATATTAACATTAATATTTATCAAACTTAAAGAATTCAATCAATACCAGTATTGTTTACAAAATAGCTTGAAGCACGACATGTCAATGAATTGTTAGAACTTGGTGTGTTCGTGAACACTCTTTTACTGTAAATACACTTGCTTCAAGTACCTAAGTCTGTAATAGACCTGGTTCGCTGACTTGGTTGGGATGTTGAACAGATCCTAGCCTTTGATGCCGTGGATCTGCAGTTGTTGTATCAAGAGCTTGTCTTCGTCAGCAGTCCATCTGTCTCTCTGCCTGCGTCTCATGTTCTATTTATTTTGAGACTTCGATACTCTGTTGTTTTATATTTATATTATTTCGTTCTGTAATATTTAAATTTGTTGTTTTAATTATTCTTTTATAATATATTATATTTCGATACTATAGTAAGTCATATAGAGATGTGGTGAATGTTATTTAAGTATAATATTATATAAATCAAGGTTGTATCTAGTCCCCATTTATTTTATTTTATATACTTCAATCTATTATCGAAGATTTATATTTCTATTATTTACTAGAGATTAGAATGGAGAGGGGTGGTTATTTCTCTTGTTTGTGACTATTTGTGGTTAAATATATATAAGATTATATCATTTCATTCCCACTATTCCCTTATTACGTTTGCTTGATCCTGGTGTATTTCTGGGAGTGGTTACAATATTAAAATTTTATTTTGCTATGTTTATTTCAATTCTTTCACATATTTATATAATCTATTCTTCATTTAGTCCAGATAAATCAACTTACTACATAACCTCGAATTGAGACACCCACCCCCTTTCACTTACAGACACCCGAAATGCTCAGATACAGACACCTTCGATTTTTTTAAAGTAAAGGTGTCTATAACTGAACTGCAAAAGGGGTTGTAAGTGAATTTAACATTGTAAATCTCTTTTTGTATTTAATAGATTTATAAGAGCTATGGAGCTTTGTATAACCATATATATAAATTATATGCTACTTAATCTTCTATATAATGGTAATTTATGCAAATTAGATCAAGAAACTTGAAATTTGATAAAATTTTCAGAATATTTTTGGAAAAGGTGTCTGTAACTGAAATGGAAAACCAAATCTGACACAAGAAATATACCAAACTGAGCCAGATTTGCTCTCACTTATAGACACCCTGGCCATTTTTGAAAACTGCTCGGGTGTCTGTATTCGAACAGGGGTGGGTGGTTCAATTCGAGGTTATGTAGTACTTAATATATTCGAGCATTTATTATTTGTTCATTGCCTTGAATTATAAAGTTTTCTTGGGAGCTTGTTTAGTCATGTCATAATTCTAATCTGGACTATGCTTCACGTATTAGTTATCTTGAGTAGAGAAACATGGAACTATATGTTATGAGAACCATTCTTGTTTATATTCTGGCCTTACCATATATGTATTTACAATTACGCTATTAATTCCTAATTCAGTGAACATTGCGAATTCGTAATAATATCAATTTATTAAGTTGTAAAACTACTTTTGGTTTACATTGTTGTGAATTTACAAGATAAATCGCCATAATCGTGTGAATTATAAAAGTTTATCTAATAATAGCTATTCTTGGAACTATATTATTCTAACTCAACAACTTAAAGATCTTAGTTAACAAGGTAATCGTATTGTTAAGAATATCGTTTAAAGTTATCTTTGATTGTCATACCTTAAAGTGTTGATACACCACAAGATCTCCGACAAGAATTCTTAATGGTACTCCTTCTTTTAACATCATTTTTGAGAAGTGATATTTTATTTTATATTTCAATATTTGTAAAATCTGTTGTACCCACTTCACCAACATTAAATGATTGTAACATACTCTATTTGCGTTAATAGAAAACACAAGTATAACTATTAGCATTTTAAATACATCGCAGTGTAGTTTTCTCTTTAATTTACTATTTAGCTTAATCAATAGATTCAAATAATAATTTAGACAACATTAACTCTGCCTTTTCCGAATGTTTCATCATGTACGCGTTTGTTGGTATTAAATCCAATATTTATTAATATTTCTGTTTAGAAAATGATTTGGGTACTCTTTCTATTTTTATTTCTAATCAACCTTTGCATTCTCGATTTCAATAACAGGAGAGTCGCTTATTTCAATGATATCCGGTACAACAGAGTAATTTATATGCTACATTGTGAAAGGAAGTGAAGTGGATTACTTTAACTTCGATTGATTTGTTTAAAATATAAACATTTTATTTAAACAGATGATGAATGAATGTTTAACAATATATTAAAGAGGGACAATGTAGGTTGATGATAAAATGAATATGAAACAGAGTACTAAGTAACAAATTCAAAATCAGAAATGTACAAAAAAGAGAAAGAACCACTTTTCAGAATGGAAACAATATTAAACAATTTCGACGTGTATACTATGAAATATAAAACATGTTATTGACATGATTTTACAATATTTGCTTGTAATATAAGAAGCTAATTACAGATAGAGTCAAAAATTGATACCAGGTTATTTGTATCTGATTTAAAAGTTTGATTGAAAACTATAAATTATAATTAGTTTCTTATTGTTAACTTCAAATGTAAGTTATTCTTTCTAAATAGTATTGTGTATTATTTATCATTTCTTTTAAGCTAGTAAATTATGTGTAAATTAATAATAATTGTTTCCTATCTATTATAATATTATAATTAGTATAGTTGTAAAATAATCATTACAATACACAAATCAATCATCATTATCTGCAAAACAACTTGAAGCATGATAAATCCACGCACTGCTCATACTTGGTGTGTCCATGTACTCCTTTAGACTGCAGATATACTTGCTTTAAATAACGGAGTCTAAAATATACTTAATTAGATGATTTAGTTGGGATATTGAATAATTCTACTTTCATACCATGTATTTATAACTATTAAATCAATAGCTAATCTTCATCTGCTGTCCATCTCTCTCTTCGTTTTCTTTGAGTTTGTGGCGTACATACTTACTCATTATACATTTATGTAATTTATATTTTTATTAAATTTATTTATTAAGTTAATTATGTTTGTATATTAATTAGGTTATCAATTTGTGTCATAAATAGAGAGTGGAAGTATAATTATAATTTAACGTAATAATTAGTAATTAATATTTGTATTCTTATCTCAATTGTTGCATATTTTATTAAAGATATACATATTGTACTATTGAACTTACAAAATACTATTAACTGCACTTTTGTAATAATTCACAAATTTAAGTTAAATAATATTTTGAATACATTCTAAAATCAATAATACATATTTGAATTTAATCTAGATTAGAGAACATTGGAGAAATTATATAAATGTAAATTATATAAATGTAGGTGGTTCTTTTGTATTTACTCGATTTATTAAAGCTCTCAAGTTTTGTATGACTATATATACAAATTTAGAGTAAATGAGCATGAACAGGAAGAAACTGATTAAAGAGTTATGACATTGACTTAGTACTGATGATACAGTTAAGTGAGTCATTTTATATTTAAATAATACTTGTGGTTTTATCTTTCATTTTTGTTTCCAATCTAAGTGATTCTGTTCTATTATCATATTTATCAACAAATATAATACATATTTAAATCATTTATTGCAAATCATTTTATATACAAATTTTATGCTACTTAATCTTCTATATAATGGTAATTTATGTAAATTAGATCAAGAAACTAGAAATTTGATAAAATTTTTGGAAAAGGTGTAACTGAAATGGAAAACCAAATCTAACACAAGAAAAATACCAAACTGAGCCAGATTTGCTCTCACTTATAGACACTCAATATAATGTAGAAGTTTATGTTAATTAAGGTGCTTTTTAGCGGGTATTTGCGGGATAAAACCCGGCGGGTTTGGCTTAAAAATATCCCGCAGCGGGTATTATCGGGTATGCGGGATTTATCCCGATTTATTTTCAATTTTTGCGGTATTTTACCCGCCAGCGGGTTTTTTCCCGCAAAATGTGTGATTTTGTAGTGTAAAAAATTATTGAATAAGGAAGAATATACAATTTTACAAGCAATTTACAAGCAAACTCAATCTCTTGCTAGATTGTTTTACTTTGTTATCACGTCATTGAGCAGCGACAACGCAAATTTGTGCTCCTATGCCCATTAGTTGCTCAATGGTCTTAGAAATGATGTCCCGCCAGCTTAATAATCTGAAGCGAAGCTAAAACATCATATTGTATTGCTACGCTGTACAGCTCATGTTTTGGATTTGTGTTTGAAAGACTATTGCAAATTCTATGATATCAAAATAAAATTAGATGCGATAGCCAAGTTAAATAACACACATGTATCTGTTGCACCCACTCGTTGGACTAGTTATCAAACTGCATTTGATTTTCTATTCCCAGATTAAGTATCAGTTCCAGATTATATGCGTATTCACATGTAAATTGTAAAACTTATGTCAAAAACAATACTGGAAGTTGAGGCTAATGAAATTGATCATTCAAGGTGGGCGTACTTAATTTGTTAATTAAAAGATACTTTAAAAACAATATAAAGAGAAGATAAATACATGACAACGCACAACAAAATATCTAATTTCTTTGAGTAAATCGACCCAGTCAATGAGGAAGCAAGATCTTAAACAGAAACAGAAAGATTTGCCGCTTTAAAGTACTCTGATGAAGATGGGGAATAATTTGAGTGACTTTGTTGTAAGTAGTATTTCTTAAGTTACTTACAACGTTCTTTTTCTATATATGTTCTATATATGTTCTAAATTTATGTTTAAACTGCGGGTTTCTGACCCGCTAAAATAATATATCCAAGGCCTTGAGTAGGAAAACCCGCACTGTTTTTGCGGGTCGGTGCGGGTTTTATCCCGGAAATACCCGCCAAAAAGCACCTTAATGTTAATATACACTTGTATAATAAAGAAGTTGTTTAATAAAAATTAATTCTATAAAATTTATATATTTATAGTATAAATACAATAATATTATGAATATATAAAATCCAGAATAATATACCACTTCAAATATGTATTTATATATTTAATTAACATTAAATAAATGCACGACAGATATTTGCTGTTTTAAGGCTAATTTAAGTGAGCATTTAGTTTAAGGAGAATGCTAGTCATGTCCAGAGCTTTATGATTATGATAAATAGTAGTGCACAACATGTTAGCTTCTTTATGGGGAATGGAGTTATTATTTGAAGGGGGATTGTTACTGTGGAGGCGGTTCTGTTGGTAAAAACACTTATTGTGATGATTGTTGGCAAAGAAGAATGATCGTGTATAACAATTAATGTGTAACTTGCGCTTCCTTCGACAAAAATGCGTATTACGAATATTAAAATAGATGTGCTTGTGTTAAAAACTTAGAATTCAACAATTTTAAGTGTCACTGGTACTCATCTGCGTAGTAGCGTGTGATAATAATTGAACAACTGTTTTAGTAAGTATGCGGTAGAAGATTAATTGAGTTGAGAGGTTTATTTTATGTTATTAATTTTGTTGAAACGAAATAATGTTAAGCTTGTCAGTATTTCCACTTCGCACCTAACAAAAATAATGCCAACAATGAATGAAAGCATCTATGAAACCCATACATAATTATTTACTCCATAATTCTACAATAACATTAAAACTTTGACTGAAGTAAGAAAAATGTAGAAATATGGAGGGCATTCTAGATTAACTAAATCAGAATTCGATAAATACTTAATGATACTATTTACAATGATGATATCAGGTAAAGAGCGAGGATCTGTCTAATATAATTGGTCTAAGAACACTAAAATACGCAATTAGTTTATAGCTGATGAAGTTGGAATGTCTTGCAGAGAATGGGAGGAAATACATTCGAATGTCTGTTATGGTCATATTAAATTGTTATTAGATTAACCTGAAGAAGAAATCGATACAAATTTAGACGGTATAGAATCTGATGAAGAAGAATCTGAAAATTCTGACTATGAATATGACGAAGATGATCTAGAAGAACTAAATAAAATATTTAATGATCATGAAGAAGAAGTTTTGAGCTAAAATAAACCAAAAGAAACCAAAGTTCGAAATTCTGTATCAAGAGTTTAAGATTTTATGTTACAGTTACAAAGCAAGTTTCGAGACATATATACAAAATATCCAGATTATTTTCTGGGTAAAAACCTTGTAATAGATGAATAACTTATCAAATTTGCAGGTAGAATATTCTTTTTATAGTATAATCCTGCTAAACCAGCAAAAAGAGGTATACTTGTAAGAGCTTGTGTGGATACATTTACTAATTTTATATTATCAATGGATTTATACGCAGCTTCGTAAACAGTACCTAAAGGTGAAACAAAAACTCTTGATGTTATTAAAAGACTTTATTGATTTTCCAAAATAGCCTAACTGCACACTATTCTGTGATAATTATTATGGTACAATTGACGTAGTTGAGTATATTAAATCAATAGGGCTTGAATATGTTGGAACTTTTAGACCAAGTCGACTTGGTAAAGAATTATCATAAAATTTAGAGAAGTTGTAATTGAATTAAGTTGTTTAATATCCTGTGTTTAAAGAAGTAAAACTAAAGAAAACGACTAAATAAGTTCTAGTTAAAGATGTAAACGTCCTTTAATGGTAATGCAAAAAGTAGAAAATTTTAACCATGATATATACAAAATCAAAATTTGTGAAATAACCCTGTTAAATGTAAGAATTTGTAAGTTCTCGTGGTATTCCCAGAGAACAACCTGAAATAGTTCGTTACTACAATAATAATTATAAAGGAGTTGATTACGTAGACCAACTTACAAAAAATATTAAGTTTCCAGGACGATGTACTCGTTGGACCACAAGGATGTTTATTTATTTTATGTAAGTAATATTAGTTAATGGGTTTTCTTTGATGAAATTATTGCATCCAGAATATAAAGAAATTAAAATAACGGATTATGTTGAAAGCATAATTGATTAAATGAAAATAAATCTAACAAAATATGAAATTAAAGCTACACCACGAAAAATTGAAGGTTGTAACCAACCAGTAGTAAGCCCAATTAAAGGACCAGTAATAGAAGCATATAAACACTATCATGTATATACAAAAGTAAGTGCGTAATGTGTCGGCTGCAAATAATGTAATAGCAGATATGTGTGTTCGTGCAAAGGATATCATTTGTGTCCAGAGTGTTATAAAACGCATATTAGTGAATAAAATGACATAAGAGGGTACACACACATTTATAAAAATGAATAAAGTGATTTAAAATACGAATAATATGTTTTAATATATATTGAACACAAAAATAGTAATTTACCTATTAAATGGTTGAAGTCGTTTTCGAGAATTTTGTTAATTATTTGCGAAGTGGAAATACTGACAAGCTTAACATTATTTCGTTTCAACAAAATTAATAACATAAAATAAACCTCTCAACTCAATTAATCTTCTACCGCATACTTACTAAAACAGTTGTTCAAATAATAAGCACCGTTTTCAGTTTTGCTCTTTTAGTTTCAATTATTTTATTCATCGTTTTCAAGCGGAGGAAATAAAAATAAATGAACCAAATTGAATTCAAAATTAAAAACAAACGCAAATTAACGGAACAAAACATAAATTTGATAATCGAAGATAACTTTAAAGAAACGAAAGTTTAAACAAAGAAAAATGTTCAAATTTCAACGGCGAACACCACAAAAAACGAACTGGTTATTCTGGACGAGATTGAAAACATGAATCAAATACTCAAAGAAATTGAAATAAAACAAATTGACGAAATTAAAGAAAATGACGTTTATTTATACAAAGAGTGAGGCAGGCAGTTCGTTTTATAAAATACGATGGACATAAACGAGAGAACCAAATTATTATTCTTGGAACCAAATTTTAATGGTTAATAATATATAATATTATATTATTATATAAGATATAATAATAAGTATGAAATCACTTCGAACATCATGGTTTGATCTTATAAATGATATTAACTGTTTTTATTATGTCGTTTTGAATCATGATTTGCTTATATTAATTCATTGTTACAACGCTATTTTATTCACTGCACTCTATTTGATCAATTATAGAATATAATATCTGAACAATTTCTTCATCAAGTAGTCCCTCAACTAATTAGTAATCAGCCAAATGTTCAATAAATCTGCACAATTTTCTAGATTTTTAATTCATCTTCCTCTTTATTATGAGTTAATACCACTTCTAAGAAAGTTCGGTGTGCAATTAAACTTAATTTATATCTGGAACTAACTATTTACTTATGCTTTGAAGTGGAAATTTTCCGTCAGTTCTTATTGAGAGCATAAACGGTGATACTAAAAAGAAAACAAATATGAAATATATTCCCAAATTTTCCCACAATGCAAAACTAAATATTGTAAACGCTGAAGCCTCGTTGCTCTTTCCAATACTGTTATCACGCTTATATTTTATTGGATACATTACAAACCACGTTATATTCACTATAACTGCAATGATGAAAAATGTAATAAGTAAACTTAGAGCTATTTAAAATGCAAGACCAAATATTCGCTTCTTTTTACACTGGTCCATTACAACCATCGCAAACAACACAAAATAACCAATTAACAATAACACACAACCTGATGATGCAAATATTTTGTGAATTGTTGCGAATTATACAATACCGTTAGGAACAATTGGCTAATATACAATTGGGAAAAATGCTATTACAATAAATGAGATACAACCACACAAAAGGCATATTGCCACAGTAAAGCTCAATATTTTATTTACATACACGATTCTTTGATGTTAATAAGATATTAAAGGCAATACAACAATAAAGCTAATTATCAGCCCTATTGAAAACATATACCAACATTTTGGATTGTTTGTAGATGTCCACGAGCCTAAAGTTGAAAATGTATCCCTTCTAATATCAAATTGTACACTAAATATGCCAGATATTACAAAACACGAACAAATAAGAATGGAGCCAAAGACTACTCGTAAAATGAGATACTTATGACTAAACATTCCTTTAAAATATTTAAATATTGGACTTTTGCTGGTTATATGTGTATTATTTATTACTTTTTCTTATGCAACCTGAAACATAGTAATTATATTAAGTGAAGTGTAATCGTTAACTATTTTTATTAAATTCCTTTCAAGGTATACTATATAACTACTATTTGCAGCAAGTAAAGTAAAATATTTGATAAATTTTGATTTGAATATTTCTGTTATTAACACTATCTGATATATTATATTTCAACTTGAGTCCACGCCTTCAGCTGCAGTTTGTAGAAATGATAAAAATATGTTATATTTAAAAGTGATTTAGAAAGGAGTAGAGTGGTAAAGTTACGAAAAAATAAATATGTTCGCTTTAACATGTTTGTATATTTCTACTTATCAAAATCAATTTAACTAATAGTTACATCATAATAGAGGGGTGTACGCCATCGATTTTTGCCTCTATATTTATATAAGTTATTTTTAGAAATTATATATCCAATTTATTGGGTTAGTGTTATATGTTCATGATTAACTTATATAATTTAGATAAATATAAATATATCAATAAAAATAACACACAAAATATGAATGTACATTTAATAATTATTAAATGAAAAAATGAATTTGAAAAGCGATATTAGTAAATTAGTGTCACAGTATATAATAACGTTTAAAAGTAATCACATATTGTATAAAATATAAAGTGCAATTATATAATTGAATATAATAATATTTGTTTCTTGTATATATTTTTGTATACATTATATATTAAATATTAAATATATAAGTGTAGTTACAGGTTTGATCATTATACAGATATCATCATACAGTGCTGGGCCCTCGAAATGCTTTTTTGAATTAGGAAGAAGAATGAAGTTTATTATTTGAATCTTACTTATATCACTGTCCGGCTCAATAATGAGTGTGTTCTCCCTCCTCATCAATGCACTCACTAACTCTATTTACTATTGATTTGTAAAGTGCTTCAATCACATCAAGGCCTGGTTGAGCCTTGGATAGCTGTGCTACAATAATTAAAGTATATAACTCTGTATATACTTCAATAATAAGTTTCAACTTTACCCAACGTTGTATAATTTAACAATCAAGAAAATTGATTTCTCATTATGAAATGGAAGTGGAAGATCATAAGTAAAATAACTGTTGTTTTAGAGTAGCATCAATATATTATTTAATGCTGGGCCCGACTAACCCACTTGATTCCATTCTTCAAGAAACAAAAATGCATTCATTATTTGTATATTGAGAATGAAAGCGACTGTAACTACCTGAATTATAATTCTAATTAAGCGAAGTACCCATACTTCATCTTGAGCTCCCGGTTGAGATTGAAAGAAAAAGTCCTCCATTGTTTTTCGTGATTAAGAAATACCTAAAATCGTTCAGATTGACCCAGTTGAAGATGAACACCGAGGTCCTCTGCAGGTCCAGTGCTTGCGCTACTAGTTATAAATTACATATTGCGTCCGTATACCAATCATTGGATCCTCTTATTCTTTTCTCCAATCAGGCTTAACTACCATATATTTTCGAGATAAAATCTTTCATAAATTAGTTTTGTTGACTAAAACGTAGAAATTACACAGGGACATCTTAAACAAGTGATATAACTAGTTCAGATTGGTACAATATTTTATGAATTCATCCGTTGGACCCAGAAATGAAGAGAATATAAACGCTTCAGAACTGCCTAAGTTTGTTAAGTGAATTAGTTGACCTTCCCTAAACATCTTCTACCGCGTTTATTTTTGTCATTGCCGTCCTTTTATTGCATGTGGTAATTTCTATTTTTCCTTTTTGGAATATTAAATACCGACTTTGAATAGTCGATTATGATCTAATACGATCGAAATCTTATTTTTGGCCCTCTTGTGTTAATGAGTAGTTCATGAATAATCTCCAACTTGAGATTATTTATTGGAATTTGTCATCCGCATTAGAAGTGGCAAAATATTTTAATATATAATTACTCACATAGTAAACAAGAAAAATCATTTCCACATCCCATAACTGTATATTGAACAATCAAAACATAGTTATGTATAGTTACATGAATATTATATGTTATATTTTATAAATATAATAAAAAAATATAACGGAGATAATACAGTTGACTGAAGTATCAATATTACTTTAAAACATTAAACATACTTTTCTGTTTATCTATTATTTCATTGTTATCCACAATTTGAATTATAATTAAAGAATTAAATATAATTAAAGTATTTTATTCATTTATTAACCGTTTCACTTCTCACCGATGACAGTGCTCGGTTTCTGGGCCATAATCACCTGCCCAATTGTTTGAACCGGTTTTCTGGTGTCAATTTCGTTTAATTGAACAACTGTTTTAGTAAGTATGCGGTAGAAGATTAATTGAGTTGAGAGGTTTATTTTATGTTATTAATTTTGTTGAAACGAAATAATGTTAAGCTTGTCAGTATTTCCACTTCGCACCTAACAAAAATAATGCCAACAATGAATGAAAGCATCTATGAAACCCATACATAATTATTTACTCCATAATTCTACAATAACATTAAAACTTTGACTGAAGTAAGAAAAATGTAGAAATATGGAGGGCATTCTAGATTAACTAAATCAGAATTCGATAAATACTTAATGATACTATTTACAATGATGATATCAGGTAAAGAGCGAGGATCTGTCTAAGATAATTGGTCTAAGAACACTAAAATACGCAATTAGTTTATAGCTGATGAAGTTGGAATGTCTTGCAGAGAATGGGAGGAAATACATTCGAATGTCTGTTATGGTCATATTAAATTGTTATTAGATTAACCTGAAGAAGAAATCGATACAAATTTAGACGGTATAGAATCTGATGAAGAAGAATCTGAAAATTCTGACTATGAATATGACGAAGATGATCTAGAAGAACTAAATAAAATATTTAATGATCATGAAGAAGAAGTTTTGAGCTAAAATAAACCAAAAGAAACCAAAGTTCGAAATTCTGTATCAAGAGTTTAAGATTTTTCTAACTGCACACTATTCTGTGATAATTATTATGGTACAATTGACGTAGTTGAGTATATTAAATCAATAGGGCTTGAATATGTTGGAACTTTTAGACCAAGTCGACTTGGTAAAGAATTATCATAAAATTTAGAGAAGTTGTAATTGAATTAAGTTGTTTAATATCCTGTGTTTAAAGAAGTAAAACTAAAGAAAACGACTAAATAAGTTCTAGTTAAAGATGTAAACGTCCTTTAATGGTAATGCAAAAAGTAGAAAACTTTAACCATGATATATACAAAATCAAAATTTGTGAAATAACCCTGTTAAATGTAAGAATTTGTAAGTTCTCGTGGTATTCCCAGAGAACAACCTGAAATAGTTCGTTACTACAATAATAATTATAAAGGAGTTGATTATAGACCAACTTACAAAAAATATTAAGTTTCCAGGACGATGTACTCGTTGGACCACAAGGATGTTTATTTATTTTATGTAAGTAATATTAGTTAATGGGTTTTCTTTGATGAAATTATTGCAGCCAGAATATAAAGAAATTAAAATAACGGATTATGTTGAAAGCATAATTGATTAAATGAAAATAAATCTAACAAAATATGAAATTAAAGCTACACCACGAAAAATTGAAGGTTGTAACCAACCAGTAGTAAGCCCAATTAAAGGACCAGTAATAGAAGCATATAAACACTATCATGTATATACAAAAGTAAGTGTGTAATGTGTCGGCTGCAAATAATGTAATAGCAGATATGTGTGTTCGTGCAAAGGATATCATTTGTGTCCAGAGTGTTATAAAACGCATATTAGTGAATAAAATGACATAAGAGGGTACACACACATTTATAAAAAATGAATAAAGTGATTTAAAATACGAATAATATGTTTTAATATATATTGAACACAAAAATAGTAATTTACCTATTAAATGGTTGAAGTCGTTTTCGAGAATTTTGTTAATTATTTGCGAAGTGGAAATACTGACAAGCTTAACATTATTTCGTTTCAACAAAATTAATAACATAAAATAAACCTCTCAACTCAATTAATCTTCTACCGCATACTTACTAAAACAGTTGTTCAATTAATTCGTCCTCGTCGTAGTAATAGTACTCGTCCGTTTCTTCTTTCTGTTTTGATTAAAGTTTGAACACTCCGTTCACCGGCTGGGGTGGAATGTTTTTCCTAGATCTTAAAACGATTTCGTTCATTTTGGACATTTACTGCTGGAGTGGGGCAACTTACTGAATCTGCGAGCGAATTATATCCATTATATTTGATTTTTGAGCGGGATTCGCGTTTTAAACGAAAGAGTCGAATTTGTCCGGCAAAGGGACAAAAGTTGTTTTTGAGTTATTATTAATATTTGGTTAATTATTGGAGTTATTTTGATTGACTTAAATTGAAGAAGACTAGTTACTTAGTTACTGAGTGCTTGAATTAGCTGGTAACGGGATTGTTGTTGATAAATTTGATTAAAGAGGAATATTTGAAGTTTATGGATTCAACTGAATGTTATCTTCAACAGTTGAGAATTAATTCGTTGGTAAAGGTATGCTTGTGATTTGCTAGTTGGAAACATTGACAATGTTTGGTTTGGGCTGCGAATCAGCATTCTTTTTAGAAATTAGTTTGCCCTACTGATAGATTTGTTAAAAGTAATCCTCCTTATTATTAGTAACAGTTTTGAACTGCTATATTAATTATTTGCGCTTTGTAATCAATTTTAAGGGTTATTCATCAAAGAATTGATATTAGCCGTTTTTAGTCAGCACCTAAAATCTGTGGTCAATTTCAATCCCTATCACTTTCTTGCAATGATAAAACTTATCAAATTTTGTAATTTTTACGGGAGGCTATTCAATAAATAGAACTCCTTCTTTCTGTTTAGATATGTACGGCTCTTACTTGGGAACTACAGCAACTACTGGTTTGATCTAAGTTTCATCTACTTTTACATAATTATTGTGCCAATCTTGAACTTAAAATCTGTGATCAATATCAATTTGCTAGATTTTCACACAATATTTTACTTCTCTAATATTAAATTATTTCTAAAATGTTACGACATTTTGAACGTTGTCAAAATCCGAACACACTTTGAATTTCCTAATATTTAGAATATCATCAAGAGCTACCACATATTTTTTGTTCAAGTTTGTTGATTGTTTTTTAGATTGATTCACTTCATAATCTGTACTAACTTAATTGACACTAAATTTAACAATGTCATCTTCGTTAAATTGAACTATTATTCGAGTCCTATCTTAATTGTAACTAATATTAGATTTTTTAATGTCTAAATTATTTTATTGATTTTTTGTTTCTTATTCTTAAGGCTAATATTCTTATGGTAGAGGAATTTGATCAACGGGGCGTAAAATTTGCACATTAGTCTATGAGATACTGAGTTTACTTTAGTTATGGTCTTCATAGTAATCACATGTTGGTACAGGACATCTGCATGGTTTCATACAATTTTTGGATTCGTATAAATGTTCTTGTTTCAAATCTGTAATAAATTAGGACAATGATACACTTTGTTGACGTTTCATACCAAATACGTGTTCGTATAAATTTTCAAGTGAGGTCCAGAATGAGTCGTCTAGTATGTCCCTAAATTCTATATTGAATATTGTAGATACAAGCGAGACGATATCGTATCTTATTTCAGCGTAAAGTTTTCTAATTGGTGTATCAGCGTTCAAGTTGCTGTTGAATGACTAACCTGTTATTTTGTGCAGTTATCTGAACATGCTAAGTAAATACACAGTGTTTTATTTCAGATCCAGTGTATTTTTGAGTAAGGTCTTTTTATCTCCTTTAAGCGTTTGTGTAGCGAGTATTAATGGTTTGATGATTATTTTCTGCGTTTCTTCAGCTTTTTTGATCATTTATTGTAATTATTGCAGTTTGATCAGTTTTTATTTATAAGTTTCTTCATTTTCTGTATTAATTAGTTTCATGTTGTGCGTTATTTCATCAACTTCAAGAATATTCTTCATCAGATTCTATACAGTGAGTTACCTTGGCGACTGCACTTATATTTCTTGTCCATAAACTTCATTTGCTTTGCTATAAAATATTTTCAAGCTGAATAGTCCTTTTTGTGCTAATTTGCGCTCATATTCAGTTACCCACTCTACGTCAACTTTCTCCTCCAACATTATCTATTGAACGTTATCAATCTTGCTCTCTGGTATATTAAGTTCATTAAATAACTTACTCCAAAACGCACTATTACTAGTGAAAAAGAATCCATTGAGTGTTTGATTCAATTCTGTTTTGAAGGGGACGTAAACGGTTTCCAAAAGTTAATTGATTGCGAATGAAACGTTCAAATTAAAATCAAGTGGAAGTTTTGTAATTTATCTTAATCTGATTAATAACTAAATTTACTTTACAACTGAAATGCGGATTTGAACGAGGGCTTTGTTAAAATCTGTTCTATTTTGAATGCAAATAACAGCGTTACTAATGAATTATTACTGTTAATTGTTTTCTTACAAGATGAAACATATTTAACGCAGGCGCTCAGCGTAATCTGAAATAAATTCAGGTTATTTGCGCATCAAATCACGCACACATGATTGCTCCATTGAAGTTAGATTAAGCTGAGCTTACAAACGCTGAATTCCGCTTTATATCAAAGATGGTGATTGTTGCATTTGAAGCGGAAATATTAAACTGCGTCTGGAATATATATAATAAATCATACAAATATTCTTGCAATAGAAATAAATGACAATAACTTTCATATTTAATTACACAATACATAAGCGACTTCTGTGTTAAACCTAATCCAGATCTCAGAAAGATGCACATGTATAGTTAATTCAAATGTCATTTTAGTCATTTTTCATCTGAATATTAATATAGTAAACATGCGAATATAGTTTTCACAAGGTCTATTCAATAAGAATACTAAAATTCATAATATCACAACAAATTATATAATTATATTCATTTAATCAGCAATCTCCGCAGAACAATTTGAAGCACGACAAATCTATAGTCTAATCGTACTTTGTGTGCTCGTGGACACTCTTTTACTGCAGATACACTTGCTTCAAGTACCTGAGCCTGTAATAAACTTGATTAGATGATTTTGTTGGGATGTTGAATAGAGCCTAGCCTTTGATGCCGTGGATCTGCAGTTGTTGTATCAAGAGCTTGTCTTCGTCTGCAGTCCATCTGTCTCTCTGCCTGAGTCTTGGTTGTAATTTATTCTGAGACTTCATTATTCTGTAATTATATACTTATGCTATTTCCATCTGTAGTATTTTTATTTGTTGTTTTACTTTTTATTAAATTCGTATAAGGGCTTCTATTTCATTTGTCATATAAAGAGAGTGGAATAGTAATTGGGAATATTTAATACCAACAAATATTACATATAAGACTAAGATAAATAATTATTCAAAGTTAGTAAATTAAAGATAACTTTGACTATTAATTATATACTATACTGTATTTTTGTTATAAATGATTATGATATTTTTATAAAAGATTATATGAAGATTCCATGTGTTTAAAAAATTCAAATCCGAAAAATACATCAATAAGACACTACTCATTAGTATACATTAATAATATGATAACTTATCCTTTTGTAAAAGATAACTTAAAAAATATATAGTATAAACAAATTTGAGTATTAGTAATAAAAATAAATTATCTTATTGCTTTTAATAGTATTTCTGATACTTTAATTTTTGATATCAGTTTTAAAATAACATATTAATTCACTAAATTGACCCATATGTATAATTTATTGTTGAAAAATGATACTGTTTGATATTTTGTTCAGTTCTGATTCTTTTCAACATTAGCTCTTTATTTAGAGCCGTTTTAAATCATTTTCTCTCGAATTCACGTTTTAATTATCGTTTTCGTACCGCTTTTGGTTCATATTTTAGTTTGGAAATCTAAGCCGTTAGACATTTCTTTAAAATTATAAGTAATCCATATATTCATCGCACTGTTCTTATTATCCACAAAATATAATAAAATCATAAAATATAAATTATACTCATTTAATCACTGATTAGATGACACACAGTAACTATCGTTACTGATTAAATTAATCAGTAATCTCCGCAGAACAATTTGAAGCACGACAAATCTATAGTCTAATCGTACTTTGTGTGCTCGTGGACACTCTTTTACTGCAGATACACTTGCTTCAAGTACCTGAGCCTGTAATAAACTTGATTAGATGATTTTGTTGGGATGTTGAATAGAGCCTAGCCTTTGATGCCGTGGATCTGCAGTTGTTGTATCAAGAGCTTGTCTTCGTCTGCAGTCCATCTGTCTCTCTGCCTGAGTCTTGGTTGTAATTTATTCTGAGACTTCATTATTCTGTAATTATATACTTATGCTATTTCCATCTGTAGTATTTTTATTTGTTGTTTTACTTTTTATTAAATTCGTATAAGGGCTTCTATTTCATTTGTCATATAAAGAGAGTGGAATAGTAATTGGGAATATTTAATACCAACAAATATTACATATAAGACTAAGATAAATAATTATTCAAAGTTAGTAAATTAAAGATAACTTTGACTATTAATTATATACTATACTGTATTTTTGTTATAAATGATTATGATATTTTTATAAAAGATTATATGAAGATTCCATGTGTTTAAAAAATTCAAATCCGAAAAATACATCAATAAGACACTACTCATTAGTATACATTAATAATATGATAACTTATCCTTTTGTAAAAGATAACTTAAAAAATATATAGTATAAACAAATTTGAGTATTAGTAATAAAAATAAATTATCTTATTGCTTTTAATAGTATTTCTGATACTTTAATTTTTGATATCAGTTTTAAAATAACATATTAATTCACTAAATTGACCCATATGTATAATTTATTGTTGAAAAATGATACTGTTTGATATTTTGTTCAGTTCTGATTCTTTTCAACATTAGCTCTTTATTTAGAGCCGTTTTAAATCATTTTCTCTCGAATTCACGTTTTAATTATCGTTTTCGTACCGCTTTTGGTTCATATTTTAGTTTGGAAATCTAAGCCGTTAGACATTTCTTTAAAATTATAAGTAATCCATATATTCATCGCACTGTTCTTATTATCCACAAAATATAATAAAATCATAAAATATAAATTATACTCATTTAATCACTGATTAGATGACACACAGTAACTATCGTTACTGATTAAATTAATCAGTAATCTCCGCAGAACAATTTGAAGCACGACAAATCTATAGTCTAATCGTACTTTGTGTGCTCGTGGACACTCTTTTACTGCAGATACACTTGCTTCAAGTACCTGAGCCTGTAATAAACTTGATTAGATGATTTTGTTGGGATGTTGAATAGAGCCTAGCCTTTGATGCCGTGGATCTGCAGTTGTTGTATCAAGAGCTTGTCTTCGTCTGCAGTCCATCTGTCTCTCTGCCTGAGTCTTGGTTGTAATTTATTCTGAGACTTCATTATTCTGTAATTATATTCTTATGCTATTTCCATCTGCAGCATTTTTATTTGTTGTTTTAATTTTTATTAAATTCGTAAAAGGGTTTCTTATTCAATTGTCATATAAAGAGAGTGGAATAGTAATTGGGAATATGTAATACAAACAAATATTACATATAAGACTAAGATAAATAATAATTCAAAGTTAGTAAATTAAAGATAACTTTGACTATTATTCATATACTAAGCTGGATTTTTGTTATAAATGATAATATTTTATAAAAGATAATATGAAGATTCCATGTGTTTAAAAAAATCAAATCCGAAAAATACATCAATAAGACACTACTCATAAGTACACATTAATAATATGATAACTTATCCTTTTGTAAAAGATAACTTAAAAATATATAGTATAAACAAATTTGAGTATTAGTAATAAAAATAAATTATCTTATTGCTTTTAATAGTATTTCTGATACTTTAATTTTTGATATCAGTTTTAAAATAACATATTAATTCACTAAATTGACCCATATGTATAATTTATTGTTGAAAAATGATACTGTTTGATATTTTGTTCAGTTCTGATTCTTTTCAACATTAGCTCTTTATTTAGAGCCGTTTTAAATCATTTTCTCTCGAATTCACGTTTTAATTATCGTTTTCGTACCGCTTTTGGTTCATATTTTAGTTTGGAAATCTAAGCCGTTAGACATTTCTTTAAAATTATAAGTAATCCATATATTCATCGCACTATTCTTATTATCCACAAAATATAATAAAATCATAAAATATAAATTATACTCATTTAATCACTGATTAAATGACACACAGTAACTATCGTTACTGATTAAATTAATCAGTAATCTCCGCAGAACAATTTGAAGCACGACAAATCTATAGTCTAATCGTACTTTGTGTGCTCGTGGACACTCTTTTACTGCAGATACACTTGCTTCAAGTACCTGAGCCTGTAATAAACTTGATTAGATGATTTTGTTGGGATGTTGAATAGAGCCTAGCCTTTGATGCCGTGGATCTGCAGTTGTTGTATCAAGAGCTTGTCTTCGTCTGCAGTCCATCTGTCTCTCTGCCTGAGTCTCATGTTCTATTTATTTTGAGAGTTAAAAATTCTGTTACTTTGTATTTATTCTATTTGTGCTTAAGTTTCTTAAATTTATGTTGATAGTTCTTAATATATGAATTTCATGTTTTCTAAAGTTATCATATAAATAGAGTGGAATGTTATTGATAATATCTGATACTAAATGGTTACTACATTGTAAATGAAATTTATAATTATAATTTGAATCAAATTATGAATTGCAAAGTGTGTATCTGATGGAATTATAACATTTCTAAATCACTATTATGTAGCAACGTGATGATATTGCAATGTTCTTTGTTTGTATTTCAAATTAAATTTAATATAGATAAATTTAAAATCTATTGAAATATTTGTTATTGTTATAATAATACTTAGAGAATGGAATAAATAAAAACAACTTATAAATATGGTTTAGTAAATCAACAATTAGAAAGATAAAAACAAAAAACAGGAAATAAATAACGTTTTGTTTATGGATGTTCGTTTTGGATTTAATTTTCCTTCATTTTGTTTATTTATGTATTTCATAGTTTTACTTACTGTTTGAATAAACTGGTTCGCTTGCGATTAATTTTCGTTCATATTTACAATAAGTCAATCGTTACTATAGTCAATAGTAACTTGAATAAATATATTATTACATATTTATGTACAAATACCAACTCAAGATTCAATCAATACCAATATTATCCACAAAACAACTTGAAGCACGATAAATCTATGCACTGTTCATACTTGGTGTGCTCGTGTACTCCTTTAGATTATAGAAATACTTACTTCAAATATCTTAGCCTATAATAAACTTAATTAGATGATTTTGTTGGGATATTGAACAGATCCAAACCCTTAATACCATGGATCTGTAGTTGTTGTATCAAGAGCTTGTCTTCGTCCGCTGTCCATCTATCTCTTTGTCTGAGTCTGGGTTGCTATTTATTTTGAGACTTTAATATTTTGTTATTTTGTATTTATGTAATTTATTCTGAAGTTTCTTATATTAATTATGATAATTCCATATTAATTAGAATTTAATTTTCTAAAGTTGTCATATAATAGAGTGGAAATGCAATTTATTGAAAATACTAGATAGATTAATATAACGTAAAATTTATTATAATTAATATCTATTGTTGTAAAGTTTAACGGAATTAATTAAACTTTGTTATTCTGTTCTATTTTCAAAGATTGTTGAACATATTATTAAAAAATTCCAAATTAAATATCTTATATCAAATTTAATCTTAATCATATACTGATAACATAATATTGTATAACTTAATAGTATATATTATAGTTATATAATAATATCATATAAATATTATACAATAATACACAAATATCAAATATCTAACCTTATCTCATATAATAATATATAGCGACTTTCATACGTTCTTTACTAATGTTAGTTTGTTATTTTATTATAAAATAATGCTTCTTAAGATGTCATCAAAAACGTTATTATTATTATTATTATTTAAAACGTCTATATTAGGAAATGATTGATTTTTCTCATGTCCCTAGTTCAATTTTTGTCAGTTATTAATATTAGAACTCTTGAGGATGTTGTACATAGTCCGGACTGTCAGCAAGGAAAAGTCTGTTTCCGTCTTTTGTCATCTGATATTAGTGATTTTCATTGAATATAATATTTTACATACGAATTGTGAACCCACCTCTCATATTGACTTTTCAAACTTAGAAGCCACTTTGAGTACTATGCATTGTGTGGATTTAGTCACGCCTTACAATAGAGCCAACGAATATACATTTTATTTTGTGATAGCAAAATTAAATTAGTTAATAAATAATTAAGTAAGTATTATTATGTATTATTCAAGAAATTCAGAAGATGAGAATAAACTAGTTTTCAAGTGTAGCTTTTCAGCTGTTAATTATCATTATTAGTTATTAACATTGTTAATATTATAATTGTTAAAGGTTATTAATTCTTTAGTCTTGTATTCCTTATAATTTCTAATAATTCATAATTTCTAAAGTAAATAATCCCATTTTGTTCACTTCTGAATCTTTCCAACGTTCATGACGTTAATTTTCTTCGCCCCGTTTTTCGCTTCATTTTCCTTTGGTTCATTTTTCTTCGGTTTATCGTTTTCGAGGGCCCTTTATTTAAACAGGTCCATATTCGTTATTTGTTTCTCTTTTGGTTCATTTATATTTTGTGGTTTTGAACTTTGAGAGTTAGTTAATTAATTATTATTTGTTTATAGAAGGGATTTTGACTGAGGCTGGGTGTTATTTGACTGAGGTTTGGACTGGATTACAGTTTGGGACAAAGATTTGGATGAGAGGAGGTCGGCAGCTGTTTTGCACATAATCTTGAACTGGCGCGTTTCGTACAGATCGAGCTCGATGGACTTGATCAGTTCCATGTTCTTGGCGCGCGTGGTGAGCTAATTATTGATTAACTGGCTTTGGGCGCTCAGAATTTGCACGTACTGGCCGAATTACTCCCTGTTGATTTACTGGTTCAATTACTGCATTAATGTTACTTTGAACTGCTCAATGTTGTCCATGTCAGTTCCCCTGCGCTTCTGTTTAATGCAGATCTGACCCACATTCAATGCGATTTTCAAGTACTTCTCACCAAGCTGCTAGTTAATCTTAATCGGAGTAAGAGTTTTATACGACTCCTAGAACATCTCAACCTTGTGCTCCTCGTAATTGCGCTTTCCCTTGCGTATAAGATCAATCTTGTCTTTAAGAGTTAGCTCATCATTGGGCTTCGTGCGTGAAACTTGAATTCTCTAAGAAGCCAAATCAAGTTGGAGCTTGTAAGGCTGCTTATTCGGACACTTGATTTATTTCAACATCGTGTTAATTTTAGCTTTGGGATCTACTGGAATTACAGGAATTGGTACAGCTGGTTTCGATCTGACGTATCCAATGGTATTAAAGGCATTCAACATCAAAACTTGTTACATTTTGTATTCTTTAATATCAATACCTATTTCTTTTAATATTTAAGCTGGAGTTCTTTTAGCTACCTTTTTGTCTTTAGATTCTTTTTTATCTTTGACTTGTGGAGTATTGGTTTATGGCTCTTCATCAAATTCGTCGAATTCGTCTATAATTTCACGTTCTTCAATCTTAAAGTCGTACTCACCTTCGCACTTGAATACATCTGGCACTTAGCATACTGGCACTTGACAAATGTACATCTCTCTTTGTTGGATGTTGTGGATTAAGTTCCATGATTTATCAATTGCGGTATGATTTTATTTATAAATTTGAGCACATGCATCAAGTTTCTTTTGTCCAATTTCTTGTTCAGTTACTTTTCTAGTTAAGTCCCACATCTATCTTGCGAATTGATTTTGGCCAAATACGATATTTGCTGTGTTCTCTGTTAAATACTTAATATGAGCTTCTTCATCTTCTGGGCATAGCTTCAGTATTTTACTGATTAAAAACAGGAATTACAGTGGAAATTCAACTTTGTCGTTGATAACGCATCTGTCAAAGTCCCATGCAACTCCGCATATCTTTTGGTATTGGTTCAAAATAAGTGTTTTATCAACAATGATTTATCTGAGTTCAGCTGCGACGCCTAGTAGTTATTTCTTGTTGCCTTTCAGTGTGAGTACGAATTCGTTGATGATTTCAAGGAGTTCTTGCATTCTTTCGAATCTTTGTACCAATTGTGATTTCAATTCGATTACTTTAATCAGTGTTTTTTCGTACTGTTGTATTTATTCAGATTGCACTACGTTATTCGCGTATTGTATTTCTTTCTCTGACAGGTTCAGTTTTTACTGCAAGACTTTAATTTGCTTTAGCGGGTCTGTAAGCGCTAATTATTAATCTGCTTTTGGTGAGAACTCGCTTGTTTGCGATTAATATTATTGCGATTGATTTTATTGTGATTGAATCTGTTTCGTGAGGCTGTGCTCAAGAACGCTGTTAACGTAAGAGGTGGATAGTAGCGGTTATTGCACAGTCTTTTCCTCCTTTTTAGGCTCGACCACATTGTAATATTTTTATTCGCCGACCATAACAGTGAATTCTTTAACGTGCTCGAATTATCTTTTAATATCTTGCATTGGAGTGTGAACGTTAATCATTATTTCCTCTTCAAGCATTAGTTCTGTTATTTCCAGTTCTTGGAGCGTTTACAGTTATATTGGCGATTCCGTTCTCTGATTGAATTTGAAGAGTAAATTGTTCCAATAGTTTTCAAATTGATTTGAAGTCAGGAATTGGAGTGTTGAAATACTCTTGTTAAATTCCAACTGAGTTATTTGGAATATCTTTTAAAAATCACTTGGAGTGAAAAGGGTGATGTTTACGAAGTTTTAAACGAAATTGTTCAACTGCAAATTGAAATCGAGCGGTTTGTTCGTTAATAAACGCAACTACTTGATGTTAATGAGCGTTTAGTGGAAACTCTGCTTCAAAAGAAGCAAATTGCCAATAAATTATGAGCGCTGGCCCTGTTTGTTGTCCAAGCTCTGCCTTAATTGCTCGTACGCGGAATTGAATTTTACATCCTCTTTCTGTTAATTCAAGAGCAAATCTGAGATTTACTGCAAAATATCTGCATACTAGTTAATAATAGTAGTATCCTGCAAAGTTTTAACATAATCGGTCTCGGATGCTGGAATATCCAGCATATTATGTAGCACCTCTATTTTCAGCAAATTTGTGGTTTCCGCCATTTACTGAAGTGGTTAATTAATAATTAAATAATAATTAAAATAGTATAATATTTTCAGTTTTTATCACTTTTTTCATCACATGATTTTATCAATAAATCCAAAAGGATACTCTTGGTCAAAAACAACCCCGTTATCTTGTAATAACTGCGAGAGTTGCTAGTGAATAGGGTATTCTATTATATTATGTTTTATTAAATCTAGCTAGTGCGGATGATAATTCACTTACTGATTTTTGTTGACTTTAGAATTAAAATACTAAATAAAGTCAGCTGCAGAGTTTATTACTGCGGTTTTCTTTTCTTTATGAACTTTACCTTCCAAAAACTTGATTACTTCTTTGTTGTAGTTTATTATCTTGTTTCTTAAATCTACAAAACCAGTAACAAATGCTTTATAATCTCCTACTTCTTAACTGAACGTATTTGAAAGCAATTTCTAAAATTATGTAAGAACAACTGTGTCTGTTACTGGTTCATCATATTTAAAGACAAGGTACTCATTGGTGATTTATAACTTAACGGATTCCTTTTTGAGAACGTCAACCACTTACGGTAAAGATTAAATACGAACCCAGTTTATACAATTAGCACAATACTAAATGCTGTCTGACAAATCTGCTTTACATTGTTTTATGTAATTAAAGAAGTCTATCAAAAATTAAATTGGATTTCTTGGTTCATACTTAATTTTTATCTTCATTTCCTACTATAAATTTTGCATGTTGTTGGCCTTAAAATTAATTTGGTTATCTTCGATTTTCTTTAAATCTACGTCTTCTATTCCAAATTACTTTTTATATTTATTAAATTACGGATAAACGTCGTAAATACTGTTACCTCGCACTTACAAGCAATCGTACATTACTGTTAGCACTCGCTAAACGCTATCTTAAAATGTTTCATTATTTTAATTATTTGCTATTATTGTCTTAAAGAACGCGGTTGCATTATCTACTTGTTGGTTATTGTTTTCAGTTAAAATAATGTTTAACTACTCAAGAAAGTCTTCATCAAAGTAATCATCTTGTTGTTTGTTAGCTTGTTTAAAATTAATTTTTAGAATTTGAGATTTTTGTTATTGTCTTAGCACCGAAAGAAGAGTTTAATCATTATTTATACTATTATTGTTAAACACTTATTACAGTTCTTGAAACAGTTATGATCTTTCCTTTTAATCTGTAATTTTAATTGTAACTACATTTTCATATATTTTCAGTACGTTTTATAATTATTTAAAATCTTACGAGTGTTCTCTAATTTTTTTCATATTCAAACCATTTTCATCAGTTAGCTCCAAATAATCAGTTTCATCTAAGAAAAATTTGAAAGAGAACAACAACGCACGTTGATCAATAGGTAATTTCAAGTTTTCTTAATAAAGATTAGAATCAATAAACTAAGCAGTTTGTTCCAACACTTTAAATGGATCCTGTTTTGCAAATTAATTTAGCTTTAATGCAGAAAAATGTTATTGAAGATCGGTTTCCAAGTTGTAAAATTAGAATTTTGGTTGAAATGAATTCGAAATAAAGGCATTTTCTTAAGTTACCTGAAGTAAAATATTGTACGCCCTTTTAAATATTTTTGCCAATTCGTGTATTTCTTTTCTTTACCCTGGACATATTATTTCGTCTACATATGTTTTAATTTAATTGAATTTCATTTATGTGAAGTGGATTGATAAATTTATTCACGTTTTTCAATAATTGAGATATTGGACATTTCAATTCTTCAAAAAATAGAATATTATAGAAATAATGTGTTTTATAGAAAATTAGAACGATATAATCAATCATATTTATGTATTTAGAGACTGATTATATGGATTAATGAAAGCTGAACTGAAAGTTAATTACAAATAAGTAAAAATATGCTTATGAATAGTGAATTATTATAAATTATTTATATATCGGAACTTATCAATTCTGAGTCAACCTCTTTTGTACTCTCATTACCAAAACCACCGTTCCCATCAACTTCGCGACAATTCCCACTTCCTTTTTCTATAAACACTTTCTTCTTCTTTACAGAAAATGAATATGAGTCAGTTTGTTATTTAATGGTTTCTTCTTTTTGGCTGAAATTTATGAGCTTGTTCACGTATTCGGCCGCGTGTGTAACTTTTCTGCACTTATTTCCCTCTAAAAATGCGTTTAACGTTGAGAGAAAGTTCTCAGAGTACAATTCTGGGGTGTTATTCTGTGATTTAATATTTAAAAAGAGGTTATTTTTGATTATGTGGGTAAGGAGCTGAGATTCGTCAATTATTGTTGTAAGTGTTGTGAGTCTGAGCGCTAATAGTTGATTTTGAAGTTTGCGCTTTAATAGTTAATTATGGATCAGAAATAACGCTTAAATTAATTACAGAAGCAAATTATTACGTGCAAGCTGAGAAGCAACTTAATAATTAATATTATTATCAGAAACCAGCAAACGTAATAAGTACTTTAATTTGCAATTTAAAAATTTACTTTAAATTTGTTAAGTTAGTCTTAATATCAAATGTATTGACTTTAAGATCGAAGAAATTCTAATAGTACTAGAAATGCTCATACAGTTATGGGAGGTGGAATTGCTTTTTCTTGTTTACTATGTGAGTAATTATATATTAAAATATTTTGCCACTTCTAATGCGGATGACAAATTCCAATAAATAATCTCAAGTTGGAGATTATTCATGAACTACTCATTAACACAAGAGGGCCAAAAATATGATTTCGATCGTATTAGACCATAATCGACTATTCAAAGTCGGTATTTAATATTCCAAAAAGGAAAAATAGAAATTACCACATGCAATAAAAGGACGGCAATGACAAAAATAAACGCGGTAGAAGATGTTTAGGGAAGGTCAACTAATTCACTTAACAAACTTAGGCAGTTCTGAAGCGTTTGTATTCTCTTCATTTCTGGGTCCAACGGATGAATTCATAAAATATTGTACCAATCTGAACTAGTTATATCACTTGTTTAAGATGTCCCTGTGTAATTTCTACGTTTTAGTCAACAAAACTAATTTATGAAAGATTTTATCTCGAAAATATATGGTAGTTAAGCCTGATTGGAGAAAAGAATAAGAGGATCCAATGATTGGTATACGGACGCAATATGTAATTTATAACTAGTAGCGCAAGCACTGGACCTGCAGAGGACCTCGGTGTTCATCTTCAACTGGGTCAATCTGAACGATTTTAGGTATTTCTTAATCACGAAAAACAATGGAGGACTTTTTCTTTCAATCTCAACCGGGAGCTCAAGATGAAGTATTGGTACTTCGCTTAATTAGAATTATAATTCAGGTAGTTACAGTCGCTTTCATTCTCAAAATACAAATAATGAATGCCTTTTTGTTTCTTGAAGAATGGAATCAAGTGGGTTAGTCGGGCCCAGCATTAAATAATATATTGATGCTACTCTAAAACAACAGTTATTTTACTTATGATCTTCCACTTCCATTTCATAATGAGAAATCAATTTTCTTGATTGTTAAATTATACAACGTTGGGTAAAGTTGAAACTTATTATTGAAGTATATACAGTGTTATATACTTTAATTATTGTAGCACAGCTATCCAAGGCTCAACCATGCCTTGATGTGATTGAAGCACTTTACAAATCAATAGTAAATAGAGTCATGGAGTGTATTGATGAGGATGGAGACCCAGCTCATTATTGAGCCGGGCAGTGATATAAGTAAGATTCAAATAATAAACTTCATTCTTCTTCCTAATTCAAAAAAGCATTTCGAGGGCCCACCACTGTAGTACTAACAGCAGAAGAAATTGTTGAACGTCTTATCTTTCTCTTCTCTCCAATTAAATTATTACATATTAATTTATAAACCGGAGATCTTCCTAAATTTTGGCAACGCATCTATTTTCAACATGTTATGCTACAACATGTTAATTATTTAATTATAATACACTAAAGCACTAATAACTTTTTACTTTATTAATCATAATGACTTAAAATTTTGTAAAGCATATAATCTAGCGTAAAGTCTAAAGAAAATCCCGGGGAGCCCAGTACCTACAACCATCACCAAACAAAGCCAATACAACGGAACAGCCTCTTGTGCAAGCCGAAGGAGATAACGAGCAAAACGAAACTGAGACCAGTTTCTGAAAATCAAGTTAGTGCATCAAGTAAAACTGGTCCGCTAATTAGGACTGCTATTCATTTAGCGGCATAAATGACGGGGTTGAACCGTTTTGAAAGTGGAAACATGTGTGAGAGA
>CAXDID010000963.1:0-92936 GCA_963988835.1 Hexamita inflata
TGAATTAACTAAACTTAACAGAATAGGGTCCAATACATAGCTATGAAGAAAATATCACAGATAGAATCAAGTTATCAGTTTGAATGAGATACATGTATATTGAGACTTTGAAAAATGATTTAAAGTTTATTTGTGTAATTTTTTATTACTACTCACATCAAGCTAGAATTAAAGCTAAATTTCTTATGATACCCATTTCTGTAACAAAATGGATTCAGTTTGTGTATACTTTTGAAATATCTTTGAATACACAGATAAGAAAAACAATCTTTACAGTTTAAGATTATGATTTAAACATTCTAATTATAGCTTTAATTGTATTATTGTTAAATCTATTAGTATATGATGATGCCGTGAGCAAATGAAAGAATTTATAGTTAATCAAAATTAATAAGAAATAATGAATCAAAATAATAATATACTCAGTTGTTAAACATGCTATTAATTTCTTTTTTTCAAAGTCTCAATATACATGTATCTCATTCAAACTGATAACTTGATTCTATCTGTGATATTTTCTTCATAGCTATGTATTGGACCCTATTCTGTTAAGTTTAGTTAATTCAAACTTTCACAATATTATTAAACACTTGACGAATTGTTTAAAACATAAAAGTGAAAGCGGCCATTACACTGCTCCGCGTCATTCCCCACGATTATCTAACTAAATTCAATTCGTGTGTGATACATGGCTACCCAACCTGGCTATTTCCCAGGCGCTGGAATTTGTGTATGTGAATTTGTACAATTTTTAACAATTATCTGCTCCACTTGGCGCCAGCGGAAGAACTGCAGAAATTTAAAAATTTGTTGAATCTGGTTAAATACTAAATCTCGGAATTGTGCTGGAATTCTCTGGAATACAGCATATTTTCCTCCGCTCCCGTGGAGTGTCGTTATCTCCGTGTATCCATTCCGAGCGGGAGCGGAAACTAAACAGAGCTCCAAACACGGTTTCCAGCCACTATTGGCGAATTTGGAAATATCATGAATCATATTTAAAATAGTATTGGCGCTAAAACGCGATCTCCGCGCGTCTTCAGAAATGCATTTCCACTCCAACAATGAACAGAGACATAAACAACTAGCTCATCGAGAACATCGCCCTGCTGCAGGAGATCCACTCGCTCAACCACCTCATCGAAACCATCCAGTTCAGCAGCATGCCAAAGCAGCGCAAGCACTGGACCAAAGGCGAAGACGAATTGCTGACCCAGGCGGTGAACGTCTTCGGAACAGAGGACGTGGACAAACTTGCGCAGGTGATGGTGTCCAAAACCAGAGAACAGATATACTTCCGCGTCCGCTACGTGCTCAACAACCCCGTGGTGTACAAAGAGAGAAACATCGTCGGATTTTAGTGAATTGCTTTGAAATAATAATAAATTGGCATTTGCGCTCTAAGTAATCGATATTCGAAACATTTTATTTAGTTATGCAACATTATAAAATGAAGATAATAATATACTAATATAAACTTGAAGATTCTCACACGGCCTAAGGGAAGACATCAGAATACACCCAGAATTATCGAGGGGGAGAATCTAACATCAAATCAAAAGCGAACACAAAACACAAACGTACTGTGGTTCAAAATAAACTGCATTAAGTATCAGCATTTAAGTATTAAATTCGTCTTAGCCTCGTTAACATGGTTAAAAGATGAAAACAAATGATTAAAAGTAACATCAAAATATTATGTATCTGAGAAATACGTACTTGAACAAAGTTAAACTTCGTCATCATTATATATTTTGAATGAGATAGTTTAATTTATTAATTTGTGAACAAATACAAAGGATAGGACTGAAGGTTATTAGTTTAGCCACAATCAATTTGATAATTTACAAGTGTCAGATTCTGTTCAATATATTTACAACAAGAACTATAGCATCACTTACGATCGAGATTTAAAACAAGAATGAGCGCCACTTCAACTTTGCATGAAATCATAGAAGGCTACATAACGACATATCTAATAACAACTCATTCTTAATATTTCATTGACTTAAGCCATACATATTAGTATACGATTCATTTAAAGAGTTCTAGATAATATAATAGTTTAATGATATAATAGTTTAATCTTAAAAGTTCTAAAATACACATTTTAAGAGTAGTAAGTATCTAAAATATCCAAATAAAATACTGGAAAGGTTAAATACTATTACTTAATTCAAATAAATTTAGAATAGTATTAAATAAATGTAATACTAATTTATAACTATAATTTTTTAAATATTTATTTATAAGCATAATTTAATTACAGATATAACTTACATATATCCTTCACCTAACGATCGTGTTTGGCGTCCACTCGTACATGTTCTTCCCGACGTGCCTCTCTTTCTTTCCGCACCCTTTTCCGTTTCTTTCTTCGCACCCGCAGCAGCTCCACATCTCCACTCCGTTAATCTGTGTGAACGCTCCTCCGTGCTCGAATTTGACTTCGACTTGGTCCCTGAATTGACCGGTTTTGGATCTCTTTGTGCCCTCGCTGATCATACTAGGCAATTATTGGAGTGGTTCGGGACGAATGCGCTTATATTCCGCTCCAGTTGCGTTCGGACCGAAATATCTATTTGGAGAACGAGTGCGATTCGGAGGGGGAGTGGCAAAGTCCTTCATTTTTACGGCCGAGGAGCACCGAATCGACAAAACGAGATTATTCGGCGTCGTTGTCGGAGGAAGCTAACCAGATACAATTGGTTTGTTGGAGCGGAAATCAAAGGCCGAAATAGGAATTAAAGGAGAATTACGCTGATTAATAGCGTCACGGCGATGCGCGGCTGGCGCAAACCGCACACCAACCTCCTGATAAGACTACGCGAAAAATGGTGAACAGTCAAAAGTCTACGGCTTCTATGGACGCACAGTGCGCATGTACGACATTGGAGCGGAAACTAATTAAATAGTGAAAATAACACAATAAATCGAAATACACTGTTTTAAAATGTTTAATGTGTATTATTTGTTTAGATGCTGAATAACAATTAAAGGCGATAGAAAATGCCTTAAACGGGACAAAATGGAGCATTATTGAGATAAATAACATTCTAACTAGTCGTACTAAGAAAGGAAATTTTCAATTAAGAGAGATATGATAATTTGTGGTGTGGTGTAAATATTCTATTCATTTCAGTTGTGAACAAAGATATTTAGACGTATGGTATATATAAGAGTATATAAGTTGAAAAGAAATAATAGTATTGAAGTCAAAATCAAAAAATTATAATAAATTAACAAAAAATGTACAATATAGTTCTATCAATGACAATATAGTTTAAATATAATGTATCTGTATAAAACACATTTAATGATGAACTTTATTTATTAAAATTTATTAGTTTTCATTTTTTCACACCATATTATGAAATTTTATGGTGTAATTTCAGTATTTCTGAGATTTGTAGCATCCATAATTGTATTATGCGCAATTGATATATATTTTATTACTGATTTAATTGATATTTAAAAACAAAGAATAGACACTCATCATTATTACAACATTACTATAGCTTCATTTATGGGTGACGGTATTTTCCATTTTTCAAAGTAACAGTCGGAAAGTGAAGAGATTATAAAATATTATTGTTATCATGTAATTTGATTTACTCACATTTTTACTTTTCACAAATTTCGTTCTTTTAGAAAAGAAAAATAACAATGAGCTGTCATTTCTGGAATTTGTAATTTACATTAAAATATTTTCCAATTCATTTACTAGTAAATTTTTAAGAAGTTTTTGTAATAATTTCCACTTCAATTATAAATAGTGAAATATTAGCAATTCTACTTCGACAGAATTACCATTTAGAATATTTTGATAAAGATTAAATAATAAAAACTAATATATTTACGAATATGATGAATCTGCTTAAATCTAATTCAATTGCTCATCATAGTTATGTTTGATAGTAATCAGAAATACTTAACTCTTATCAATGCATTTATTACTCTATTATACCACATTTTCTAGAATTTTAAGAATTTATTGAACGTTATTTGCTACTACCTATAAATTAAATAACTTAAATGTTACATAATAGTTGATAAACGTGTCCTAAATTTTAAAATTTATTGTCTAATACAATGTTCAGCTGTTATATATCAATACTTATTTAAATTCTTTCCGCTTCACTATTTCAAAATGACTATATACTACCATAATTTTAAAAGTATACAAACAATGTTTAAAAAGAACGATAGATATATACGTTAAATGAATTAATAAAGAGGTTATCATTAAAATATTCAAACCGTTAATTTCAACAATTAAATGTTGATATTCACAATTTAATAATGTTTAATATAATATAACAATAATAGTTAACAATAGTAAACAAAAAACGATCTTTCAAGTTATGTAATAAAATTCTTTGATATTTTAAATTGTACGAATAAGTAAACTCTGAAAATAAAAAATATTATTAATAAGAACTCATGAAGAATAAATTTTAAAATAATATTTATACTACTCTAATACTTAATTAAATACTACATAAAATGTTTCTTGACCAATTATTAATTGTTGAAAGTTGTATTGATAATACATCATCATGATAATTACTTGAAGATATACTCAATATTTACAGGTTCAATATTGTTAAATGTATAAAACTGTTAATACACATATATGATATTTTTGAACGTATGATATAGATCCGAAGCTTATTTAGTAAATAATGATTGCATTTATCTATGACTATTCATATTCAAATTATAGTGGTTGGCTGTCAATTATTCATTTCATTATATATTTTTATCTGTAAAATGTGGTTACAGCTTAAAAATGGTGTGAAAATATTATCAGTTTTTTATTTAATTGTTCATTGTTTACTGTAAATGTTATAAATACACTAAAATTTTAAAATTCAGGACACGTTTATAACTCTCATAAAACATAAGTTTCAGTATAAGTATATTCAATATTTAATTAAAGAATATTAGAGTAGTTAGGAATGTGAAAATATACGTACATAAATATTATGTAAAGACTAATACAGTATTGTATTTAAAAGGTAATTACCTGTTACAATGGTAGTATACTATGAAATTTTGATACTACCATATTTCTTAGAAGTGGATAAATATAAATAATATATAGGTTTTAAAATAAGGAATATGTAAATTAGTAATAATGTATTAATTTATTATTTTACATTGGACTTAATTATTCCACTTCTAAAATACCGTCACCCATCTTCATTTAGTATGCTTTGTATCGCTATATCGTTGTATTTTATCTCTGGCATAATACAGTGTTTTATAAAATTGCCAGTTTGCGAATCGTGTTGTTGTTTCTCCTGTTTTAATGTTTGTTAATATGGCTAATAAATGTAAGCATTACGTTATAACAAAAAGGTTATTTCAGCGAATCTAGTATTTTATCGATTTTATAGTTTGTTGTTAACCAGTATTGTTGGATTATTTTTCTGTTCTGCTATATTCTTAGCAAATATTTACGCTATTAATGCAGCATTAATATTCTTAAATATAGCATTGATTATTTAGTTTATAATAAAGATAGAAATAGATTTTAAAGTATTTACGGTAGCTTATTCAGTTATAAACAAAGAATCTGAATTTCTAGCACCATTATTATCTTAGAGCTAAAAAATTTAAGAATATATTAGTTATGTGTGATTTAAGTATTATTTATTATCATTTACTGTTGTTGGTTTCTAAGTGATCATTAGGTTAGAAAGGAAATGTGATGATCAGAGAAAAAGGGTGACTGGTATAGACGTAACTTACGGTGTGATGTCTTTCTTTATTGTCATTTACTTTTCAGTATTATGATATAAATTGATCCGATATAAATATTATTATGTTAGTTATGATTTATGTAATGATTTATGTACGTTATGTGTAAATAATTCCAAATCTAAAAATTCTATTTTCTATTTTACAATTATAAACCTTATGCACTATTTTTATCATTATTTTTTGGCCATTCTACTAAATATCTATTTTGTAAATCCGTTCTATAAATAGTTTACATTAAATACTCATTTACCTCATATTCATCATTTTCAGCTTATTACCGTTATTTTTCTAATTATATCACCGCGCTCCAAGAATGAATTCGTTTGTGATGTCCAGCGAGCGCATATCCAAGAAGGTTGTTTATCAAACGCGTTTCATAGCGGATCACGATGTTAAGCACCACTCCATCGTCCAGAAACTGGATAACGCTGAAATTTAAGGTAATCTCTTCTTCGGAACTGATTTCTATTGCAACGTTCGCCTCCCCGACTACAAAATAACGGACGAACCTTAAACGTAAAAGAGCTCAGCGAATTCCTCAGCCGAATCGTTCCGCACCAAACTGGTTAAAATTGAGAAGAACAAATTCATGTGTCCGAAGGGACTGATGCCGAGGCCCAAGAGCCCCTCCAGAATATTCCAAGAGATCAAAAGCGGAATATAGAAAGAAGAGAAAGGGGAGGGGAAGAAAGCAAAGAAGGTTTTCAGCGTCTCAGAAAGGCTGCTATTGGAAAACTTAAACTAATTAGATATCTCAATCGAATCGGAAAGCGAAGACACGAAAAAGACGGATAAACTGGTCAAAAACGAAAGCGGAAAACTCATTCAAGTCGTAATCCCAACTTACCAAAGAAGCGAAAGAACACGCAGAATGCTCGAAGTACAAATGGACGAACTCGCCCTAATTCAAATGCAAATCAACAAAAATATAGCTCAATTATAATGAGCCTAGAATATTACGCATTTACAATTAAAATTGTTACCAAAGAGTGAAATGATATTTAATAATGCAAAGAATGACTACTAATATGTCATCTAACTTAACATGATCATATAACGCTTGCAAATAATATTATTATTCAATTTGTATTTCATTTATGTGTCTTTTAATTTCTAAAATATATTTATTGCCGTTTTAGCTATTTAACTATCTTTTATGTAATTATTTTACACTCCACAAAAATGTCACTAACAGCCGATACTAGAATTCGATGGATAGCATCTCATCTTGCAGACGCCTTTTGTGCGGATCACGGGTAGATGTTCGATTGTATATCTTAGGGTGCTGTTTAGTAGCGTATTGTAAGTTTTTACGAGACTTCTAACAATCGTACGTTAATGTTTTAGTTCATAGGTGGTAAGCTTTCGGCGAGTTATAAACCACAATAGTTGAATGATTAAGAGCATGTATTTTACGTAGTGCGTTTGCGTTCCGGCCCGATTACTGGTGGCTAGTCCGACTAGGACTTGGCTTCTGGTCTTATTTCAGCTGGTTTCATGAGCAATATTATCATTCTGTTATCAACTGTCTATTTCCCGGCCACGACCGAGGACAGCGTCTCGTACATGCAGAAGGAGTTCTTAACCAACTTATAGTAAATGTGCGAGATAGTGACCCAGAAAATAACACTCAGAACTTCGTTTTAAAACGTTGATTTAAACGACCCCGTTCAACAACTTGAAGCCAAAAACCAGTTTTAAATTCTGACCCAGGAAATAAGCATGCTCGTTCAGCGCGTGTAGAGGAGCAGCTCAACGGAGCTCTTGTACTGGAAAACGCAGAATTGCATATTCAATTACATCCTGCGCGAGCTTGAGAAGGCTACCTGGATCAAACCCACTCTGTAAATGCTCATACAGCAAAAACAACAGGTGATAGTTAACAACTACGAGAAACTCACGCAAGCGATCAAAAAGCAGCACACTGAGTCCGAGGACTCGGTTAAGTACCTGAACAAGATTTATTTAGTGCTGAACTAAATCAAATCAAAACCAATAAATCTAATCTCAACCGAGTAAATATTCCAGAACGTGAAAATGCTCCTTAAATCGGCCAAATACTACAATGAGCAGGACAACGTTACCAAGCTGCTCATTGAGATCATACACGAGCTCGTTCTACAGGTTAAAGCACAATTACACGTGAAATCACTCCTCGACTACGACTATAATATTTTTAAGCAGGCGAGGAATAAAATTAACAACCTTTACGAACAGTCGCTGAACTAATTCGTTCAGCTAAAACTCGCCCTCAATCTCCACTCATCAGAAACTCAGGTGTTCTCCTCGTTTTTACTCTTCACTCAGAGACTAACTCAAATCGACTTCGTTCTTAAAACGGAAAGTGATTTTAAAACGCTGAATTTGTGCACCATTTCAGGCGTAATTTAATTACAAGTTCAGAGGAATACGCTCGTGAGCGTGTTCAAGAACACACAGTACAACTGCCTGGACGAGAGAGCACTTTAATTCAACACAGATGTGCAAAACTATCAGCTCGGAATAAACACACTTGAACAGAATGTGGTGCAATTCGCACTCGAAAACGGAGAAATATGGGAGCGAATTCACAAAATTCACCAACTACTCCCGATTCTTAACAGAAAACAAGCAGAATTCCAATCAATATTAGAGGGAATCATGGAGCAATTCAGTGTATTACAGAGCCAGTGGGCACACGATCTGATAAATGAGCAATTACTTACTAGCAACTCGTGGCCAGACCTGATCTGCAAAATAAACGCGATTTTACTCTTGAGGCAGAGAGAACACAGACTATTCACTTACTTCTAAAGGGTATATGTAAAATGCGGCGATTTGGACATTACGAACGAAGTCATATTCCAAGCAAACTACAAATACTTCAACGAATACCTGGCTCAAGTAATCATTCCCGAGAAATACCAGCCAATCTTCTTCCAGTTCCCCAAAGTGGGCAAAAAGATATGCAGAGCCCACAAAGAATTTTAACTCAAAGTTAAAGATAAACTGAATCTTTACACCCAGAGAATGAACGAAATGGTTAGCGCGTATCACGAAAACATGGTTCAGCCCGTTTTTTCAATTCACGAAGGCATTTTAAAGCTGAACTTGAATTCGTAAGTGTTCACATGCTACCAGACTTTAAAATAAGCTCAATTTGTTAACAGAAAAATGAACTAGAACCAAATTGTAATTGTGAATACCTTTTTGACCACAAAAATGCACTACGATTAGCTGCACGAATAAATATCACTATTCTACTCCAAAAAGCTGAACAATGCACTGTTTGACGATTTATTGAAACCACTAAGAATGAACTTCATCAGGAATGTAAACGCCGGCGTAAGCTAAGTTAACTGGACCTCGACTAAGTTAAATGCATTTGTGCGATGCGTTATAAACGAAAACATACTGTACTCAGAACTAGTAGACTATGTCAACAACGGGGTTTAAAACAGAATCCTAGGCAAAATACAAAATCTCAAACAAAACTAATTTTACACCTAAACTAAAGAACCGATTTAAATAAACGAGTATTTGGACTAAAAATTATCGCAATTCAAAAAATGTGCCTCCAATATCAACGAAGATTCTATTGAAATCGCCAGCAGCACATTGGAACTGGTGTAATATGTAACTTTAAGATACTTTACCAACTAAAGCAAACAACAGATGGTACAAGATGCCGTTCAAAGCGGAATATATTCAAATATCTGTCCAAATGAGATTAAAATAGAACTTACAAAGGATTAAATGAATATTAGTAAGTAAATATTTTAGGTTATCGAAACTGTTAAATAACAAACTTATAGCACCATTAGCGAATGCTACATTAGCGGAATCAACCAATTCAGTTAAGAACTAAGTCTGCAAAGCAAACATCATCCTCAAATTATAATCGATTTAGTTGTTATGCACCCAGATTATTCGCTGTATCCAAATTTTGAAATTATTACAAATCAATTACAAAAAATGAAGCTACAACTATTGGAATCAGCAGATTACATCGATCTGTGGGACAGCCCTCCAAACCAAAAGAAAATATTGCAGATTGTTTCGTTCAATAAAATGTCCGACTCCATGGTGCAATCCACGATCAGATCCAAGGTGATGGAGAAAAGCACCACACAAGTTGCAGATGGACCTAGAAAGACCTTCAAGTAGATTTTGAACAAAAATAGAAACCTACTGTACCTGCAAATTTCATCTGACGGGAAAATACAGAAGATATTCAAGCAGATTCCGAACTACCTCAAAGTTTTAAATCAATTCATAGATATTTACCAGAAAGATCCTGTGTTTATTGTTAAATAGTTTTATAAAACGAACCCAGACTTGGAAGCATATAAAGAGTAGATAAATATTCTTGACTCAACCCGCAAGCAAGTCGAAAAACTGTAAGACGACGTGAAACAAGGAATATTTTAACTGAAAATGAGCGAATACAAAACCTATATGCTCAAAAAAATATAAAAATTTATGGATGAGTACCTGAAGTACATCAATTATTCGTCCGTTCTTCGCGTCTAGCAAATTAAAAATTTCTAGCTTGAAACTGAAGAGAGTCTCAAAACAAAAATTGTGTCCATAGATACAATCCGCTCAATCATGAAATCGCTTCAAAAACTTAGAGACTTTTAAACACAGTTTGATTAGGAACTTTATCCAGTTACAGAAGCGTACTCGTATTTGAAGTCAAAACAACTCCAAATTAGTTCGCAAGACGAAGACGCTCTCGATAATCTAAGAGTTAAGAATGCTCAGTTGATGAACACCGCCTCTGCTGTTTAAGTCGAGTTACGCCGTGTTTCTCCTAATTATTTGAGCCAGCTTCGCACGGACAATATCGAGTTGAAAGAAACTGTTAAATAGTTCGTAGAAGATTACAACCAAAACGGCCCTCTTCTCCAAAACATTCCTCCAGCCGAAGCTTCCACCAGACTTGAGATATTCATATAAAAGTTTGAAGAAGTAGATCAAAAGTACGTGAGTGTAAATGAGGGCGAAATTCTCTTCGGGTTGACCGAAACTATTTTCGCTGAGGTAATTTCATTCAGAAAGAACCTTAGTCTTCTATCCATGTTGTACACGTTATACAACGACGTAAACTCAAAGCTGGATGCGTTAAACCAACAAATATTCAAAAAGTTGAACTTGGAGGATTTATAAGACCAAATCAAGGCATTTCAAATGCGATGCTTGAAACTTCCTCAGTCAATGCGCTAGTTCTAAGCGTATCTGGACCTGAAGTAGAAACTTGCTGATTTCGATAAAATATTCCCATTGATACAAATGCTTTTACAACCGGAACTAATTGAAAGACACTGGAGAGATCTGTCCAAAGCAACCCACAACGACGAGTGGATGAACGCGTACTTCCAACCAGAGACTTTTATATTGGGAACCATTTTGAACACCGACGTAATAAAATATGAAGACGACATCACAGATATCGTGAATGGTGCAGTCCGAGAAGGAGAAATAGAAAAGAAGTTCAAACAGGTCAACGAACTTTGGACTAGAATGACCTTCGAGTTCTCGGAATACAAATCCAACAAGTTAATTTTCAACTCGAAAGTAATTTCAGAACAAGTCACCCAACTTGAAGAAAGCTAATTGCTCGTCTCCACTTTGAAGTCGAACAAATACAACAAACCGTTCAAACCACAGATCGAGCTTTTGGACAAACAGCTTTGCACAATCGACGAAGTTTTGAAACTGTGGGTATAAAATCAATAAAGTTTTGTGTACCTTGACGCTGTATTTTAGTCAGGAGATATTTCAAGATAACTCCCAGCTGAAGCCAAGCGCTTTTCTCAAATCGATAGATAATTTACCCGTTTGATGAACGTGTCAGCCTCGATTCGCAATGTGATTTAGATTACGTGTGTGTCCGAAGAAGTGCGCATTCTACCCATATTGCAAACGCAAATAGAAATGTGCCAGAAAAATCTTTCGAGCTACTTGGAGCAGAAAAGAAATCTGTTCCCTAGATTCTGTTTCGTTTCTGATGCAGTTCTGCTAGAAATCCTGGGTAACCAAAGCGAACCCAAACAGATCCAGCCTTATCTAACTCAAATATTTGATTCAGTCTATTAACTTGGGTTCAGCAACGAAAAGAACAAAATAATCAGCATGAGCGATAGATCTGGCGAAACAGTCGACTTCACCGAGCCGTTTGTGGCAGGAGGCGTTATTGAAGAGTGGCTTCAGGGCCTGATAAATAGGATGCAGAAGACGATCAAATTGATTTTGAAGGCAGCTGTAGAGGAGTCTGTCGAATTCATCAACGATTTGCAAAAGCTAGTGTTCGAATACCCAGCCCAAGTTGCTTTGGTTGTTTTATAGATTCTGTGGACGCAAACCTGTGAGTAGAGCATAAAAGCGAACGCGAAGGGCGACAAGCGAACGATGCTCGCCTGCGAGACGCGTGTGAATTCTTTCTTGTCGTAGCTCTTAGTGCTGATTAAGGCTGCTACGTTCCCGAAGGAGTATTACAAGACCGCAATTGAGACGATGATCACGATTCAGGTGCACTAGTTGGATATTTACAAGGAAATCTCATATATAACCTCAATTCACGACTTCAACTGGCTCAAGCAGACTCGCGCCTACTTTGACACGTAAACTGACGAGTGCTACTACGAAATCACGGACATTCCATTCGCCTACGCGTACGAGTACCTGGGTGTGTCCGAACGCTTGGTCGTTACCACCAAGGCACATGTTATGTCGTTTGGAGGTTATAAGTAAGGAAACTTCAACCAAAAATTCATATGAGGAGCTAGGCAGCTGTCATATTGACTTAATAATTGCTATCTGAACTGGCTCCGTGAGGGGCCATGATAACTGGATCGTGTATCAAAAAACTGAAAGATTAAAAGTATAAGCAAACATTGAAGAAGCAAATTGAAGAGAAAAATTGATCTTTAGAGTTGATTATTATAGTAGAGGAAAATATTCTGTCATCTAACGATGGTATTTTATAGCGTGTGTGTAGAGGCACATGTTATGAGCTAAGATAGCTCTCAGTTACGCGTGTGGAAATGGGGATTTCGGATGCTGAGTGAGGACTAAAAAGCTAATTTTCTTTATTATTAAATACTACAATTGTCATATACGGTCCAAATTTAAAATTAGACTAAAAATTAACGCAATGAGCAATTGCTTACTAGCAACTCGTGGCCAGACCTGATCTGCAAAATAAACGTGATTTTACTGCTGAGATAGAGAGAACACAGACTATTCACATACTTCTAAAGGGTATATGTAAAATGCGGCGATTTGGACATTACGAACGAAGTCATATTCCAAGCAAACTACAAATACTTCAACGAGTACCTGGCTCAAGTAATCATTCCCGAGAAATACCAGCCAATCTTCTTCCAGTTCCCCAAAGTGGGCAAAAAGATATGCAGAGCCCACAAAGAATTTTAACTCAAAGTTAAAGATAAACTGAATCTTTACACCCAGAGAATGAACGAAATGGTTAGCGCGTATCACGAAAACATGGTTCAGCCCGTTTTTTCAATTCACGAAGGCATTTTAAAGCTGAACTTGAATTCGTAAGTGTTCACATGCTACCAGACTTTAAAACAAGCTCAATTTGTTAACAGAAAAATGAACTAGAACCAAATTGTAATTGTGAATACCTTTTTGACCACAAAAATGCACTACGATTAGCTGCACGAATAAATATCACTATTCTACTCCAAAAAGCTGAACAATGCACTGTTTGACGATTTATTGAAACCACTAAGAATGAACTTCATCAGGAATGTAAACGCCGGCGTAAGCTAAGTTAACTGGACCTCGACTAAGTTACTGACCGCTGCTACATCACTTTAGCCCAGGCCATTGGAATATCAATGGGAGGAGCTCCAGCAGGTCCAGCTGGAACTGGAAAAACGGAAACGTGCAAAGACTTAGGTAAAACTGTCGGGTAGTATGTGGTCGTTCTGAACTGTTCTGATTAAATGGACTATTTAATTCTGGGAAAGATCTTCAGAGGAATTGCTCAGGGAGGTATTTACGGCGACTTTGACGAGTTCAACAGAATTGACCTGAGCGTTATGAGCGTGGCTGCATAATAGCTGGGGTGCATTTTCAGCGGCATCAGGCAGAAGAAGAAGCAGATTATATACACAGATGGAAGTATATTGAAACTAAACTTGAACGCGGCGTATTTCATCACAATGAACCCGGGTTATGCAGGCAGAGTGGAATTACTGGAGAATCTGAAGGCGCTATTTAGATCTGTTGCAATGATATGTTTAAACCATGAGAGGATACAATTGAAGAAATGCTTGGAAAGAAAAGAAATCTAACACAATAGCGGAAATGTGGCTAAACGTATGTTTTAATGTGCATATTGCACTTTATATCAATTATTAATATGTTACTATCGATAATATACTTGTAAATATTTATCTTTGAATTTCTTCATTTCCGGTTCTTATATAACGTTTTAGGTTTCTTGAATATCTCACTGTCTGAAATATTTACACTATCTGAAAGTCCTCACTCAGCATCCGAAATCCCCATTTCCACACGCGTAACTGAGAGCTATCTTAGCTCATAACATGTGCCTCTACACACACGCTATAAAATACCATCGTTAGATGACAGAATATTTTCCTCTACTATAATAATCAACTCTAAAGATCAATTTTTCTCTTCAATTTGCTTCTTCAATGTTTGCTTATACTTTTAATCTTTCAGTTTTTTGATACACGATCCAGTTATCATGGCCCCTCACGGAGCCAGTTCAGATAGCAATTATTAAGTCAATATGACAGCTGCCTAGCTCCTCATATGAATTTTTGGTTGAAGTTTCCTTACTTATAACCTCCAAACGACTTGTTTCCGCCTTTGTTTTGCTTGCTGAAGTTGGTCTAGCCTATTGGTATTTTGACGTACATGAATGAGTCATCGTTGCGTCTTGATTTAACATCATCGTATCTGTATTCGTTAAGGAAATTGAACAGTTTCCCTTAGTTATTGTTGAATTTGTTTTGTTTAGATCGAAGTAGTTGCCTTGTTGTTTCAGAGTTTTTTGTAAAACTTTCGTTAGCTTTTAGATTACGTCTGCTTGGTTCCAAGAATATTTTTTCAGTTTTTCTTGTAAGCATCATTGTTTTTGTTTTGTTGTTTGCGATCGAAGCAGTTGTTCATCTCACATTGTTTGATGTAGATGTATGGATTTTGATCAGTTGTTGCCCGTTATTTTGTGGAGCTGTTATGATTCTGTTATCCAGTGAATGAGTTTCCTTTTGGTTTTTGGTTACCGTTAAGAATTTTGTTAAATGATTTGACGAGTTCTTAAATATAATTCTTCTTGCTTTGGTTTTGTTGGGAGCCTTTTGGTTTACTTTATTCCGTGTTACTCTGGTTGTTTTGCTTGTTTTGCTTGTTGTGTTCAGTTTGTTTTTGTGATCTGAACGATTGGTTGTTTTGTTTGAAGGACTTCTTCATTGAACTTGAGCGTGATTAGATCAGAGATTGAAGTGCTTCAGAAGCTTCCGATATAGCACTATAATCTGCTTTATCAGGCTTTCGATGATCGGTTCGAGGAACATTATATTCCTTCCTATGCGGCTGCTCTTAGTAGTGCGAGAAGTTTCCACTATTGGAGCTGGAGTCCTCCGAGTTCAGTGACGCGAACTTGTTTTGCCGATTTATTTGCCTTGTCGATGTATTGGCTTTTTGGTGGTTGCTCTTCCTTTTCCTGTTTTCGCCCATCTGGGATGTGAATGTGTAGCTGTCACTTTATGAGACGTGAGAGTTATTCCATTTGTTTTGTTGGAATAAGAATTTTTCGATAGGTTCTTTTTCGCTTTTATCGTTATCTTCTCCCAGGTCTGCCAGAGGAGCAAATTTATTCATGTCCAGCTTGCCAATCGGTGCTTCTTCAAGGTTTGTTTCCTTTTAAAGATTCAGTTTTTGTAATTCTAATATATTATTGAATAATAAATAGTTTTAATATTGTTAAAAAAATAAGTAACTCAATAATATTTTAGTAGGTAAATAAATATTTATTTAGAATTAATAATCTAACAAACCAAGCTACATATTTTCAAATTCTGATACAATTAAATAATCAAATATCGTTACAACTGTAAATAACGATAATAATTTTGCCGTTTTCGGATTCAATTAAGATATTAGTATGATTTCCTAATCTGTCATAAATGTGTCTCTAGATTTTGAAACATATAAAAGTGCTCTTATATGCTTTTAGTGTGATATTCAAGTGGCTAGTTCAATTTTGGTATTTATAGCTTCTGGATAAATACTATCTGCATTAATGTTCAATGCTCAATCTACTATTTAATTACTAAATGTTTCATTACAATACAGATTCAACAGTGTATATTCTGCTGGACTTCTAATTAATATCACGCAGCCTCTTACTGATTTCCAGTTAACAAATGTTAATATGATGGGTCACAACTTTATGGAAGGTGGTAATATGTATTAACTCGTTTTTGAAGTCAATGCATTAACTAAAATTTCTATAGAACAAGTCAAATCGTGTTTAGAATCTAGTAAACTATAAGCAGATAGTATACACGTATTGTAATTATCAGCTTCCATCGACTTTGACTGCGCTGATATTTGCACTTCCAACGAAAACTTCATTTACGGAATATGTGCAAACGTTCTTCAAAATGGCTAACTAATGACAAATAATCAAACGATTATGTGTGTAGACCCGTTTGTTTTTAACGGTGAACTATGTGTTTGCAAAAACTACTTCGTTCTCAATGGTTCTGTATGCGTTAATTTAGTTTTGTTTTTATCGAATTTAGACCAGACCTTATAATCATAAAGTGCGTTACTTTAATAATTTAAGTTAATATAAAAGCTTGCGAAATAATTAAATTAAAGTGTAAAGTAATAGTTTGATGGAATAAATAATTAATTCATAACATTGTATAACATAACGAAACAATATATTGATTCTAATATCTCATAACTAAATAATAAAACAAATATTTATTACAGCAATATTGGATAACACTCTTTGAACAATAGTTCTATGTTTTTATCTCAACTATCTAATGTCAGTAGTTATATTATTAAAAACATCAGTGTTTTGACGAATTAATTAAATTAATCATTGTTGTAGCTAGAATAAAATGTGTCTTTAAGTGCTTCTATCATTAATTAGTCTTTTTACTCTTCAAAACTAAATATATCAAACAGTATACGAACTTTCAATAATGAAACTAGTTTTCTGTTTAACTTTACGGATTAAAGTATTACTACTTTCTCTTATCTAACAGATTTCAATATTGCAAGTAATATATCACAGATAGATAATACTTTAAGTAATTTAACCAAAGAACTCTCATTATTGAATGAAATATTAATCTACACTAACGAACATGAATTACAATTTAAGTGTTGGGATAAACTATATACATTTAAAACATTTGACACACCCCTCATCACTAATCTAGTTACAAATGATCAAATTAGTTCTGGTTTTGTGTTCGATTCCTATATTTAGAATGCATTCATAAACATTCCCTCAACTAATTCAGGTTTTACTTTATTTAAAACTCAAACTTTACTACAAAATATTAAAATACAGTTCAACGACTTAAATATAGGAAGCACTGCTATATTAACACCTAGCACTTCGGCTACCATATAATAAATGGTAATTGCTTCAAAATAAGGAACTCAAATATAGACATCAGGAGCTCTATATATTATATAAAAAGCAGCTACGTAAACATATATATCAAATCTTCTTTTAAATATATCCTTCAACCCATTATAAACTGGTGCTGTGGTTTTAATTTATACACTTAGTGGATAACTTAATGTTAATGGATACAAAATTACTGGATTTTATTACAGTTAAAGTACAATAGCGTTAACTACGTACTAAACCTTAACACAAAGTAAAGTATCGCTTCATCATATTCACTTAAATTTGTAGGTAGTTTAGTGTGGAAATTTATCATCTCTTGTATTATCTTATATAAACTCCAGCTTGATCAATATCAGACATATATCAATTTAAATTGGGAATAAAACTTGTTTCAACGAAATCACAGTTATTCAAACAACCCAATTAAAATATTTTAGATACGCAGGAATCATAACATATGCGAATTCCTCTATTGTAACCATTGTTGATGTATTTTATAAATAGTATGAGTCGTGGTAAACGCAGTACGTTAAGTCCTCTGGATTAATTTTGGGATATGCCAATTGTAGCTAAATCAGTTTGAAAATAATATGTTTCACAACTAACATCACCACTAGTTCATATATCGATGCTTTTGGAATGATAGGTTTTGCAAATGGAGACCTAACTCTGAATATGATATGTGCGTAGTTGTTCATAAGCTAAGGAACCTTTTATACAGTTGCAATCGTAGGTTCGGTAAACGGATAGATTTCTGATTTTGAAAATATAATAATAGAATCACGGTTTGAAGATTCAAAAATAGATTGTGGGTCTGCTCTTGTTAGTTTGCTGCATACAACTACTTACTTTGTTAAAAATATTTCAATTAGTAATTCAAGTATAAATGTTATCAAATTAGTTGGAGTTCTCATCGCAAGCACTACTACAAGTAATGGTACAATATAATTAATTTAATTAAAATCTTCAACAGTCACTATAACAAATAAAATATAGTACACAGAGTAAACAAAAAACGTGGCTTCATTTGGAGGCGGGTTGTTGGGAGATTCATGGGGTAATCTGTATATTTCAACATGTATTCTTATAAATATTGAACTTTAAGTATATTCTGAAAATACATGGGCAATATCTGGAGGAATTATAGGAGACTCACATAACTACCCCGCTTCGATAGTGTAATCATTAGTCCAAAGTTCTAATGTTTCGGCTTCTGGGAAAGTGAAGAGTTGTGTTACTTCTGGAGGAATTATTGGATATCAATACGACTCTGCAGTTAATATATCTGACGTAAAAGTGGAAAGTACAAATATTTCTGCTATAAGTCCCACTGCTTTAACATATAGTGCAGGACTAATTTCATTTTATAGGAACTAGACTATAATCATTGAAAATTCATCTGTTTACGCTGTTCAAATTAATATCAGCTCAAAGCAAAATTCTGGAACGATGATAAGTGCGAACGTAGGTCCATTATAAGCATTGAATGTGCGTTCTGAAGGTGTGAATACAATTAATGGAGAAGTTATAAGCAATTGTCCAAATTGGTCTGTAATCTGGTCGTAAAGTGGTTGTTGATTTTTGAAGTGATCATATTATTAATAATTAAATTTGTAAAGTACTGTTGTTACAATTAAAATATAGCCACTTTTTAGTACAATCAATAATTCTACTCATGTATTAGTATTCGCTTGTTAGGATTTAAGACTTAATCAAACATTAAAATATAATAGTATACAGTATATAATATCAGATATAAAACGGTTATTTCACATACCAATAACAAATACGATAATACACAATGGTTTAATCATATGTCATGATATTTTAGTCTTTATTATTGCTGCTAGTTAAATATTTTGCCATTATCCTGTAATATTTCAATACAATCAGTATATATACAAGAATATAAAATTCCTGTTAAAATATCACATTTCATATTTCATTTACTGCTTAAGTCCTTTCTCAATATCTAAATTCTTCATTTCCACACGTGAAACTGAAATTTATCATAAATTTTAACATGTTTACCGCTTTATACACCATCAAATTACTGTTTGTTATGTTATTAAACTTTACTAAATAATATTGAGGTTCCATGAGTGAGGCTTAATAACAGTAATAATATTAAAATAGTGGTGTAAAACCACCATTTCGAGTTCATTTTAATATAATAACACACTACAATTTTAATCACATCAATATTAAACATTAACACACTATTTTGTGAAAAGCCGAAATCACATTTCCACAGCTAATCATTGTGTGTCGGAATATAAAACATCTCAATGGAAACGTATAGCTCTTTCGAACGAAAAAATGACTGCCACATTCGCCTTACACTAATTCCTAGGTCTTTTCATGAGAAAACAATACGAACACTCAGAACCAGATGACCAAAATGATACATACAAAAGAATGAGAGCCGAACGGGATATAGAATTTGCGATACAAAATGGGGGGTCTCAAAAGCGATGGGCAAAGCACTCGACTACCACAATAATACAGGTCACAGCGAAACATCCAAAGCCGAAATACCAAGATAGGTCGAAATACACTTCAAAAAATAAGTGGAGCCTATAAATGTCCCGATTGGTTCCAGCATACAAAAAGAACAAATGGCCGACATAACGCATGAGGAAATCAAACGAAAAATCGAAGCCTTAAACGATAAGCTACGCCGAGATTGGATATAAAATCTCGAGGTACGCTCAAATGTGTAACAACTCGCTCTACAAAAAGCGAAATCTTGAAAAGGAAACAAACCTTGAAGAAACACCGATTGGCAAGCTGGACATGAATAAATTTGCTCCTCTGGCAGACCTGGGAGAAGATAACGATAAAAGCGAAAAAGAACCTATCGAAAAATTCTTATTCCAACAAAACAAATGGAATAACTCTCACGTCTCATAAAGTGACAGCTACACATTCACATCCCAGATGGGCGAAAACAGGAAAAGGAAGAGCAACCACCAAAAAGCCAATACATCGACAAGGCAAATAAATCGGCAAAACAAGTTCGCGTCACTGAACTCGGAGGACTCCAGCTCCAATAGTGGAAACTTCTCGCACTACTAAGAGCAGCCGCATAGGAAGGAATATAATGTTCCTCGAACCGATCATCGAAAGCCTGATAAAGCAGATTATAGTGCTATATCGGAAGCTTCTGAAGCACTTCAATCTCTGATCTAATCACGCTCAAGTTCAATGAAGAAGTCCTTCAAACAAAACAACCAATCGTTCAGATCACAAAAACAAACTGAACACAACAAGCAAAACAAGCAAAACAACCAGAGTAACACGGAATAAAGTAAACCAAAAGGCTCCCAACAAAACCAAAGCAAGAAGAATTATATTTAAGAACTCGTCAAATCATTTAACAAAATTCTTAACGGTAACCAAAAACCAAAAGGAAACTCATTCACTGGATAACAGAATCATAACAGCTCCACAAAATAACGGGCAACAACTGATCAAAATCCATACATCTACATCAAACAATGTGAGATGAACAACTGCTTCGATCGCAAACAACAAAACAAAAACAATGATGCTTACAAGAAAAACTGAAAAAATATTCTTGGAACCAAGCAGACGTAATCTAAAAGCTAACGAAAGTTTTACAAAAAACTCTGAAACAACAAGGCAACTACTTCGATCTAAACAAAACAAATTCAACAATAACTAAGGGAAACTGTTCAATTTCCTTAACGAATACAGATACGATGATGTTAAATCAAGACGCAACGATGACTCATTCATGTACGTCAAAATACCAATAGGCTAGACCAACTTCAGCAAGCAAAACAAAGGCGGAAACAAGTCGTTTGGAGGTTATAAGTAAGGAAACTTCAACCAAAAATTCATATGAGGAGCTAGGCAGCTGTCATATTGACTTAATAATTGCTATCTGAACTGGCTCCGTGAGGGGCCATGATAACTGGATCGTGTATCAAAAAACTGAAAGATTAAAAGTATAAGCAAACATTGAAGAAGCAAATTGAAGAGAAAAATTGATCTTTAGAGTTGATTATTATAGTAGAGGAAAATATTCTGCCATCTAACGATGGTATTTTATAGCGTGTGTGTAGAGGCACATGTTATGAGCTAAGATAGCTCTCAGTTACGCGTGTGGAAATGGGGATTTCGGATGCTGAGTGAGGACTTTCAGATAGTGTAAATATTTCAGACAGTGAGATATTCAAGAAACCTAAAACGTTATATAAGAACCGGAAATGAAGAAATTCAAAGATAAATATTTACAAGTATATTATCGATAGTAACATATTAATAATTGATATAAAGTGCAATATGCACATTAAAACATACGTTTAGCCACATTTCCGCTATTGTGTTAGATTTCTTTTCTTTCCAAGCATTTCTTCAATTGTATCCTCTCATGGTTTAAACATATCATTGCAACAGATCTAAATAGCGCCTTCAGATTCTCCAGTAATTCCACTCTGCCTGCATAACCCGGGTTCATTGTGATGAAATACGCCGCGTTCAAGTTTAGTTTCAATATACTTCCATCTGTGTATATAATCTGCTTCTTCTTCTGCCTGATGCCGCTGAAAATGCACCCCAGCTATTATGCAGCCACGCTCATAACGCTCAGGTCAATTCTGTTGAACTCGTCAAAGTCGCCGTAAATACCTCCCTGAGCAATTCCTCTGAAGATCTTTCCCAGAATTAAATAGTCCATTTAATCAGAACAGTTCAGAACGACCACATACTACCCGACAGTTTTACCTAAGTCTTTGCACGTTTCCGTTTTTCCAGTTCCAGCTGGACCTGCTGGAGCTCCTCCCATTGATATTCCAATGGCCTGGGCTAAAGTGATGTAGCAGCGGTCAGTAACTTAGTCGAGGTCCAGTTAACTTAGCTTACGCCGGCGTTTACATTCCTGATGAAGTTCATTCTTAGTGGTTTCAATAAATCGTCAAACAGTGCATTGTTCAGCTTTTTGGAGTAGAATAGTGATATTTATTCGTGCAGCTAATCGTAGTGCATTTTTGTGGTCAAAAAGGTATTCACAATTACAATTTGGTTCTAGTTCATTTTTCTGTTAACAAATTGAGCTTGTTTTAAAGTCTGGTAGCATGTGAACACTTACGAATTCAAGTTCAGCTTTAAAATGCCTTCGTGAATTGAAAAAACGGGCTGAACCATGTTTTCGTGATACGCGCTAACCATTTCGTTCATTCTCTGGGTGTAAAGATTCAGTTTATCTTTAACTTTGAGTTAAAATTCTTTGTGGGCTCTGCATATCTTTTTGCCCACTTTGGGGAACTGGAAGAAGATTGGCTGGTATTTCTCGGGAATGATTACTTGAGCCAGGTACTCGTTGAAGTATTTGTAGTTTGCTTGGAATATGACTTCGTTCGTAATGTCCAAATCGCCGCATTTTACATATACCCTTTAGAAGTATGTGAATAGTCTGTGTTCTCTCTATCTCAGCAGTAAAATCACGTTTATTTTGCAGATCAGGTCTGGCCACGAGTTGCTAGTAAGCAATTGCTCATTGCGTTAATTTTTAGTCTAATTTTAAATTTGGACCGTATATGACAATTGTAGTATTTAATAATAAAGAAAATTAGCTTTTTAGTCCTCACTCAGCATCCGAAATCCCCATTTCCACACGCGTAACTGAGAGCTATCTTAGCTCATAACATGTGCCTCTACACACACGCTATAAAATACCATCGTTAGATGACAGAATATTTTCCTCTACTATAATAATCAACTCTAAAGATCAATTTTTCTCTTCAATTTGCTTCTTCAATGTTTGCTTATACTTTTAATCTTTCAGTTTTTTGATACACGATCCAGTTATCATGGCCCCTCACGGAGCCAGTTCAGATAGCAATTATTAAGTCAATATGACAGCTGCCTAGCTCCTCATATGAATTTTTGGTTGAAGTTTCCTTACTTATAACCTCCAAACGACATAACATGTGCCTCTACACACACGCTATAATTTATATGCATATTAATAATGAACCATAGTAATAGTTTGTTCTAAATATATATTAAATCTCTATAATGTTGAATTTATGCACAAAATTATTATATCTATATTTAAAATGTTTCGGTAATTCTAATTATTTAGGAAGAAAATTTGATTTATTTAGCTTTTCTTCCTCTTAATTGAGAATATGTAAAAGATATTTGTTAAATCAATTCCATTACGTGAAGTTGGATGAATACAGGTGCTGAATAGTTATAAATTTCTATAATGATTACGTACTACTACAGTAATAAAATTAAATAATAAATAGTAATTCACTCCTTAGTGTATTCAATTATTATGAACATTACAATTTATCATCCTATCAAATCGCTAAAATTTTTGTAACAATCATCTATTATTAACTCTGCAGTTTTGAAATAAACTCTCTTAATTTCTTGGTTGTTACAGTTTCGTGGACATAGTTAAAATCTAAATTACAAACAATGACAACACGAGTAATCTCGATAATTTTGGGATGAAGTGCATTCGGTGATTCTGTAATAATATACGATTTTGTTTGTAAAATAATTTTTTCTTCTAAATTTTACTTTTTGAGTTTCCAAAAATATTTCTTTTAGAAGATAAAGCTGATACTAAAAGTTAACAACTTGTCACTTACTGTGAGTTTAGAAAAAAGTTGCAACCAGACTCATGATTAGAAGTCTTTCTACTTAAACTTTTAATAGCATCAATTCAATTTATAATTTGGCAACTTTTCTGCGCAGAATTTGTAAGTTAGTTCCTGATATTTACCGATCGTTAAAGATCAACCTAATTGGTGTAACATTCTTTTGACTCAAAGGTTATTCCACGTTTTTGAATAATAAATATCGCTTTATAATTCAGATATACATTGCTGTCATGACCCTGGTGACTCAATATTTTGTGCACAAAAATCTCACTTATAAAGTTTCAGTTTGTGAAGTACATTTTCATCATTAGGAATTGGAGTGGATTTTGCGTCAACATCTCATTAAACGTAATATATTATATATTTATAACAAAAACTCATGAACATGCCCAGCGCGAGCAAGTTCTTGTCTATGATGTATAAAATTAAAAATCAAAGAAAATTGAAAAAAGATATATCAAGTTTTTATCAAGTTCTTGTGTTCTTTATAATGTTTGAAATCCCAATCCATTTTGATAATAAAATAGTCCTCAGCATCCGAAATCCATGATAATAAAAATAATGTTTGCATCATTTTCTTCTATTATAGTAAATAAACTATTAAGTGCTCATTAATTCAGTTTTTGTAATTCTAATATATTATTGAATAATAAATAGTTTTAATATTGTTAAAAAAATAAGTAACTCAATAATATTTTAGTAGGTAAATAAATATTTATTTAGAATTAATAATCTAACAAACCAAGCTACATATTTTCAAATTCTGATACAATTAAATAATCAAATATCGTTACAACTGTAAATAACGATAATAATTTTGCCGTTTTCGGATTCAATTAAGATATTAGTATGATTTCCTAATCTGTCATAAATGTGTCTCTAGATTTTGAAACATATAAAAGTGCTCTTATATGCTTTTAGTGTGATATTCAAGTGGCTAGTTCAATTTTGGTATTTATAGCTTCTGGATAAATACTATCTGCATTAATGTTCAATGCTCAATCTACTATTTAATTACTAAATGTTTCATTACAATACAGATTCAACAGTGTATATTCTGCTGGACTTCTAATTAATATCACGCAGCCTCTTACTGATTTCCAGTTAACAAATGTTAATATGATGGGTCACAACTTTATGGAAGGTGGTAATATGTATTAACTCGTTTTTGAAGTCAATGCATTAACTAAAATTTCTATAGAACAAGTCAAATCGTGTTTAGAATCTAGTAAACTCTAAGCAGATAGTATACACGTATTGTAATTATCAGCTTCCATCGACTTTGACTGCGCTGATATTTGCACTTCCAACGAAAACTTCATTTACGGAATATGTGCAAACGTTCTTCAAAATGGCTAACTAATGACAAATAATCAAACGATTATGTGTGTAGACCCGTTTGTTTTTAACGGTGAACTATGTGTTTGCAAAAACTACTTCGTTCTCAATGGTTCTGTATGCGTTAATTTAGTTAAATCACTTACTGATATTCTCGGAACTATACAAATTTGTTCAAATGTAGAAGCTGAAACAGGAGTCTTATTATAATAAATTAACAACATAAATTAAAGTTTAAATGAAGAAATATATAATGCAGACAAAACTATTAAACAACTGAAGAACTAATCAGAATAATATATAAAATTAGAAATTGAAAAACTTGAAACTATATTGATTTTAAATGATTAAACAGCGGAGCAGTATATTTTGGGAAATATAACATTTTTAAATGACGAATTAAATCGTACTTCGTCAAGACTGCTTTAAATTATTAATGGAAGTACATATAATTTAAATAATTCAATAAGCTAATTAAATACATCATTAATTAATTAAATTTCTGTGCTTAATTAATCACTCATCATCAGTAATACTGATTTATAAAATAATTTATCATAGTCGAATTTAGATTTGTAAAGTTTATATAATCAAGCTTAATTCAATTTATAAGTTCAATCAACAAGTTTAAACTAACGACTAAGTTAAAATATAACAGAGAAAAATAATTAAATCGCAGATCTTTTAGTATAAATTGCGTAGTTAAAAAATATGGTATATTTTACAACAGAATATGAATTGTAGTTTAAATGTGTTGACGAATTGTACACTTTTAAAATATATGATGCTCCAATAGCCACACAAACCTTAAAAGCATCGGATTTTGATACTGGATTTGCATTCACTGGTTAAAATATTAACAATGCATTTGTAGACATATAATCAGTAAATACAGCTTTCACTTTGTTTTAAACACAAACATAATTTTTGAACGTTAAAATATAAATTGGAGATTGCAATTTATAAACTGGCTCGTTACTGTCAGCGAGTACAAGTTTACAAATAAATTAAGTTTGTTTTGTTTCACTTCTCGGAACATCTATTATAATAAGCTCTGGTTCAGTTTTAAATATATTAATGCAAAAATCTGGTAATTCCACTATTACTAATATGTTATTGAATATAAACTGCAATATTATTTCAGCTGGGGGTTTAGCCCTATTTTAAACAGTTTGCGGATAGTTGAATATAACAGGATATGAAATACGCGGCAACATCAGCAGTTCAAATATTATTACACTTGTGGCATATGTTATACAGGCTAATAGCACTATCTCACTAAACTATATTAGTATCACACCCGAATAATTTGTATGTGGTAATATGTCATCATATTTGATTGGCTACATTGACTCAAGTATCATACAAATACACTACATATTGATTTAAGTGGGATAAATAGACAGTTATAATATTATTAGTTAAATATCAACTACTTAAGATAATTATTTTACTTTTGGCGGATTAATATCGTTTTCAAATACAACAACTGTAAACATTTATGGTATTTAAGTTGCTTATTATGAATAGTGGTTATAATTGTTTGTTAATAATACTGGAGTACTTGTAGGAACCACAAATAGTAGTAATATTTCACTTACGAATACTTGTATAAATTATAAATAAACCGCTGAATATAATACATAGTTTGTAAAATATGGTATAATGGGTCATATCAATGGAAATCTAAATATTTGTTCAATTTCTGTTAATTATTGTCTCTAATAGAGTATATTTTCTATTGTTGGAGTGGTCGGTTATGTTGATGGCGTTTCTATAAACTTTATTGATTCCTAAATATAATTTTAAATGGTTTTAAATAATGTTGGGGATTATATTGGTGTTCTATTAGGCATAGCCAATTCAAACAATTAAAATATAATCAATACTACTATTAATAATTCGTCAATCGTCTCACAGAGTTTTGTTGGTTTAGTATCTGCATATTCTAGAAATACTTGTAATATTAAGTAAATATAGATTACGTCTTCAAGAGCAAACTCTATTTGTTAATAAATAACTGGAACTATAACAGGAACTTTCGCAGGAGGTATGCTAGGATAAATATTTGGTTAAATTACGATTATATAATGCAGTTTATTTAATATTTCTATATCTTCCCTCTCTGTAAATAAATGGGCTGTTTCATCTGGATTAATTGGAGATTCTCATAATTCACCCGTAGTTTTATAATAAACAATTGTAAAGTAAATAGTAGTGGATGCGTCAGGTCCAACAAATAACAGTGTTGGATCGAGTGCGACTATCGCTTTTTCATACGATTCAACAATTTAAATTGATAATTTACAATTAATCGGTATAAATATATCAGTATAAAGTAACACAACAAATACTTATAGTGGGGCTGTATTGGCGGTTAATAAAAATTAACAACAAGAAACAACTATTTAATTGAACAACTGTTTTAGTAAGTATGCGGTAGAAGATTAATTGAGTTGAGAGGTTTATTTTATGTTATTAATTTTGTTGAAACGAAATAATGTTAAGCTTGTCAGTATTTCCACTTCGCAAATAATTAACAAAATTCTCGAAAACGACTTCAACCATTTAATAGGTAAATTACTATTTTTGTGTTCAATATATATTAAAACATATTATTCGTATTTTAAATCACTTTATTCATTTTTATAAATGTGTGTACTCTCTTATGTCATTTTATTCACTAATATGCGTTTTATAACACTCTGGACACAAATGATATCCTTTGCACGAACACACATATCTGCTATTACATTATTTGCAGCCGACACATTACGCACTTACTTTTGTATATACATGATAGTGTTTATATGCTTCTATTACTGGTCCTTTAATTGGGCTTACTACTGGTTGGTTACAACCTTCAATTTTTCGTGGTGTAGCTTTAATTTCATATTTTGTTAGATTTATTTTCATTTAATCAATTATGCTTTCAACATAATCCGTTATTTTAATTTCTTTATATTCTGGATGCAATAATTTCATCAAAGAAAACCCATTAACTAATATTACTTACATAAAATTAATTATTAATGGTAATGCAAAAAGTAGAAAACTTTAACCATGATATATACAAAATCAAAATTTGTGAAATAACCCTGTTAAATGTAAGAATTTGTAAGTTCTCGTGGTATTCCCAGAGAACAACCTGAAATAGTTCGTTACTACAATAATAATTATAAAGGAGTTGATTACGTAGACCAACTTACAAAAAATATTAAGTTTCCAGGACGATGTACTAGTTGGACCACAAGGATGTTTATTTATTTTATGTAAGTAATATTAGTTAATGGGTTTTCTTTGATGAAATTATTGCATCCAGAATATAAAGAAATTAAAATAACGGATTATGTTGAAAGCATAATTGATTAAATGAAAATAAATCTAACAAAATATGAAATTAAAGCTACACCACGAAAAATTGAAGGTTGTAACCAACCAGTAGTAAGCCCAATTAAAGGACCAGTAATAGAAGCACATAAACACTATCATGTATATACAAAAGTAAGTGCGTAATGTGTCGGCTGCAAATAATGTAATAGCAGATATGTGTGTTCGTGCAAAGGATATCATTTGTGTCCAGAGTGTTATAAAACGCATATTAGTGAATAAAATGACATTTGAGGGTACACACATTTATAAAAAATGAATAAAGTGATTTAAAATACGAATAATATGTTTTAATATATATTGAACACAAAAATAGTAATTTACCTATTAAATGGTTGAAGTCGTTTTCGAGAATTTTGTTAATTATTTGCGAAGTGGAAATACTGACAAGCTTAACATTATTTCGTTTCAACAAAATTAATAACATAAAATAAACCTCTCAACTCAATTAATCTTCTACCGCATACTTACTAAAACAGTTGTTCAATTAATTTAGTATGAATAATTCTAAACTTATTGACATCTAAATTAAATGTGTGAGCGCTTAAACAGCTTATTATGGCATCATATTTGGTGTTGATGGTACTGGAGTCAAATATATTTCTATAAGTAATGTTGTTTCATTGGGTTTGAATAAGGTCAATGATATCACAATTACTAATTGCGATAACATACTTGTGTAATCGGTAACTGGTTGCTGATTTAGTGATATTTTTAATATTTAGTAGTATTTAAAGTTACAAAGTGAGTTTGAAGTGGTTATTCCAACATTAACAAATAATATCGTATATAATTATAAACACCACTCCCCAATTAATGGCGGTAGTTGAATCACTTATTTAGCGTTATCAATCTTAAATCCGTGACAATCAGCTTTAAATAGTGAACGATGTAGATGTGACTAACTTTGAGTTCTTAAGCAAGACGTAAATTTAAAAGGTAACGTTGATTTAGTGCTTGAATTTCAAATTCGCGCACCCTTTATAATCCCTCCGTCAACTTTAAATAAATCACAGCTAACTCTCAGACCTTAACAATATATACGAATTAACCAATCTACTAAAGCTGGACCTGAGTAACAACCACATCGAGATCCTCACCCAGTTACCAGATTAGTTAACCGAGTTGAAGCTGAACCAGAACAAGATCAGAGACATTTTCGTTCTGAGGAACCTTAAACTTAAGGTCCTTGAGATATCCAGGAACCAGGTCTCTGACATCTCAGTAATAAATTAAACGGAGCTCCAAGTTCTAATCGCGAACAACAATTAAATAATAAACGTGGACGAACTCCAAAACAGCATTTCACTCGACCTCTCCTAAAACCAAATCAGAAATATCAAATTCGTTCACAAAATGATAAACGCAAAAACAATCAACTTAGGATTTAACCAAATCACGGATATAAGCTATATTTAACAGTTTGCATAACTTGAGCAACTCACACTTAACAACAACCAAATTACCGAATTTAAACAAACACTACCAAATCTGAAAATACTAGACCTCAGAAACAACCAAGTACAAAATCTAGAACACATACAGAAATGCCCGAAATTAACACAACTATACGTTGAAAACAACGCAGTAGAATCACTCAAAGGTATCGAACAACTCAAACTCGAAATACTTTACGCAGCAAACAACAAAATAAGTGATATACAATAAATACGCAATATGACGTCAATAGAAACACTGGACCTGGCAAATAACCTTATAACAGACATATACCCTCTTAAAAAACTTGTAAACGTCTAATTACTGTACTTAAATCACAACCGCATACTTAACGCAGAAGTTATCAATCACTTAGCAATTGTTAAAACTCTGTTTATTAACAACAACAAAATAGACCCATCAGTTTTCAAAAACAGCATTAACGGAAGTAGCGCATTTTAAACAGAGCAGAGCAAGGAGGAAAAAGCTGTTAATTTACGAATTAATATAATTCATCTTTCTTAGGAGCTGTAACAAGATATTCTGAAAAGAAAATAGAAGGTAATAGTACAAAAATATTAACTACAACAAAAAGCATTGAAAGTTTTAGAACAAGACTCGTAGATGCATTAGAAAATAGCGTTTGCATATTCAAATAAAGTAAACTAAGAAATCGCTGACCAATGAGTTTAAGATATAATTACATATTTATACATATTTAGAATTCATTATTTATTGTTTTGCATTCGAGGTGTAAGATGATATCTATGCATTAATTGAATGAATAATTTTACCATTGTAAATTAAGTATACATACTCATAAGTATACACAGTTTAATAATGTTAATATTATTTGTTAATGCAATCATAATTAAGTCATCAGTATCATAAAGTATACAGCATTGTACAATCAATCAAAATAGCGAATCCAACCTAGCTATTTCTAAAAATAGTTTAGATTTGTATTATAATTTATACAATTATGTGCTGTATTTAATGTGCATTGAATAATTGCAAAAAATTATAAATATTTGAATTACTCAAATATCTTTATTATTGATTATATACAAATAAATCTTCAAGTTGTGCTTGAATTCGCATTTTAGAAACATATTGTGTCCCATCCCTTTCCATTCTCAATATCTTCTCATATCTATACATTGTAACAGTTTAAAACATATTATGCTCTATACATCATCAGCAGCATTTTTCAATCTTTTTGCAACCAATCAAACAAAATTTGAATATGAAATCGAATACAATCATTACAATTGAAATAAAATCTATCATAATATTCATTATTTTCGTTATTCCACTGCATATATATTTTATTCTTTCACTCCAAATGAATATAACAAGCCAACTCATCGAGAACATTGCCCTGCTCTAAGAGATCCACACCCTTAACCACAAAATAGAATAAATACAGTACAAATGCATGAACAGGTAGCGCAAGCACTGGACAAAAAACGAGGACGAGTTGCTACTTCACGCAGTGAACGTCTTCGGGCCAATAAATGTGGACAAACTGGAACTCGTTTTGGTGAATAAAACAAAGGAGCAGATTTACTTCCGGGTCAGATATCTGGTGCGGAACCCGCGCATTCTGAGAGAGAGGAATATTGTTGGGTTCTAGTGAAATATTGAGGATTATTACTTCTATAATTATAATTTATAAACAGTGCTATAAGCACTCATAAATATAAATAGGAAAAAGTGTTTTCATTGTTGTACTTTTCGTGTTCTAAAAAATTTGAATACCTATAATAATCTAGGAAGAATATTATATATGAAAATAATAAAATTGATTTGTACTTAGATTTGAATCGATTTGTATACTACAGCACGTCTTAGAACTTTTTGGTTTTCGTTATGCTATTATAGAAACATCAAATCCTATTTAAAATGTAAAGTTTTCACTCCTTTGATGAATGATACAGGAGATAGAACTATCATTATACCCACTTATATGATCTTTAAAACATCAGATTGCTTATAGTTAATCATATAAGATTTATACTACAAATTATAACTCTATAAAATGATTTTATACTTATTGTAATTATTAGATTATTTAAGATACATAAATATTTTTTCATTATGTTGTAGTGCTTCAGTAAAACTCAATTTTTATAATGTACGTAAAAATAGTCGATCAATCAGAAATGTTTAATAACATGTAGTACTTTTATAATAATCTAATAAACGTTAAATTAATACATATGCAACATTATATCATTATTTTAGAGAATTTGTAGCTGGATAAAAATCTGTATACTTATGTAAATACTTATTTGCTAAATAAGTAAAATATATGACAAATACAGTAAAATAACTCATTACAATGAAAAGTATTTACAAGATTTGAAAACAAATATCATATTCAAAAATAATCTTCTTTAAATGTATTCCATGTGCTATTACTAATATCGTATTTTAGCAACAATACGAAATTCTTTCCGCTCCATTAATATACACAATGTAAATATAAGAGCAACTTCTTGAAAATATTCAGCTTATATAGACTGTTCACGTAGTATATCATTAGATACTTGATATATAGCACAAAGACGCAATGCGAAGACGATGGACTAAGAGTGAAGACGATCTTCTTCGTCTGGCGATTCATATCTTTGGAAGCGACGATCTAACAAAATTATCATCAGTTGTGTTATCAAAAAGCGAGAAACAAATATACTTCAGACTGAGATACATTAACGCTAACGAGAATGTGCTTTCAAGCATTTTGAATTAGTGAATTTCGTTGTTAAAAACCTTGTTAAAAACCAATAAATATTATTAATAATATTATTAATAATATATAATTTATTTTAATTATCAATTTTTTAACTATAAATTTATTTAAATTGACATTAGCTTTTCAAAATAAATATATTTTGGAGTGGAATAAAAAATCAAGCATCTAGTTTCTCTTCAATACTTGAAATTACTCACACATTAGACTCGTATTATAGTGTGTGAATAAATAATTTACTTTCAAATTATGGAAAATATAAATCAACAAGTTAATTCTCACTCCAGCGCCTCAACAATCTTCTACCCGAGCTCGAACAAATGTTACAACTGTTAGTCATCGCATTTAAGTATCCACCCGAATTATCCGACGCACTCCGCTCCGAATTCGTTCAGTTTATTCACAATCTGAGTCAGAGCCGTTCCCGCCCAGCAGCAGCCCCCGAACGCGCAGAATTTCATCCCCTTCAAATGCTGTAATTGTCCAGCGTAGGTTAGAATGGCGTCGAGGTCGGGCATCATTTGGTTATTCAAAGTGGCTGAGCCCACGCACAGTGCGCGCGATTTGAACAGGGCGTACGCTATCTCGGCGTTGGAGCTCGTTTCGGCGTTCAAAAGGACTGGTTCGAAGCCTTTAGAGAGTATGCCTTGAGCTACAATTTACGCAGCTTTCGCGGTCGAGCCGTACATAGAGTCGTAGACAACGACCACTTTGTTCTGTTTTACCTTCTATTCCACAAATTTAATATATACTTCAAATGCTACCTTGCAGTTATCAAACTGAAAACATAATCCATGGGCAGGGAATATGTGCTGGTAGTTCTGCTCAGCGTAATATTGAATTGTTTTGGTCACGTTCACCCTGAACGGGTTCATAATATTGGCCGCATAGTCTTCCATTCGCATAATGACCCTGAAAACGTCGAAATCGTCCACGTACCTTTCAGTTGAGGCCAAATGCTGCCCGAAGATATCCGAACTAAAAAGAATGTCCCCCATTGAGCACCCCATCGACTCGGGCCAGTGCTGCATGGGCGTCATCCTGAACTTAAGGGTGTTCTTCCCAAGTTAAAGTGTACTCTCGTTCGTAACGGTCATGAAATTAGCTGATTTAAGCTGCGGATATATCGTTTTCAGTATCTCCTATGCTGGAGTGGAGCACACAATCACAATCTCAGGATTCAATCCGAAAATGGTCGGAATGCACCCGGAATGGTCCGGCTCCGCATGCAACGAAATCAAATACTTCAAATCCTCTATTTTTACCACCTGCTAAAGCTTGTGCACGAACTCAGACGCATAACTGCTCTTCACCGTATCCACCAGCGTTAACTGCTCATCCTGAATCAAATAACTGTTATATGTAACGCCGTCAGGAACCGCATAACTGTGGAACATACGAAGAGACCAATCCACCACACCCGTCCAGGTCACCTCTGGAGTAAGCTGCGTTGTCATTGAAGTGGTAAAATGATAAACAATGCATTATATACTATTTAAATGCAAAATCGCAGTTTATTTCATTGAAATGATATTTAAATAATATTTTCATGTCTTGAGGAATCATTCAGTAAAACGTGCGTTAATGAAAGTACTTTGATATGTTTCACAGAAGTTATATTGTTAATGAAGTAAGTACTACTAAACAATGTCACTCATCGTCTTCTCTTTCTCTCTTTTAGCAAATAAGAACTAGATCAATGTCATTGACATGGAATCCCATATTTGTATGATCGTCGTATATTTTAGCACTCTCTGCGTGTATACGTTTTCTTGTATCTAGTATTTAAAAGTACATCTTGTCATCATAAATGTGTTTGTCAGAAATTCTTACTGTCATTTTAGGCACTCTATGCTCTGTTTATTCATTAATTGTCTCATAGATCGCTTCTTCAATGATATCATGAAAATTTTAATTTTAAAACGAAATGAAATTAGCTACAGCTTAATCGTTTAATGATTGTTTGAAAAGATTGTAGCAACTGGTTCTACCTATAGAGGCCTTCATTAGTTATTAAGGGTTCTCATCCATTGAAAGTTTTAGTAGTGAGTAATCCATTGATTGAAGTGAAATATAATTTAAGTTAAATATCAAAACATATAACGTAATAATTTAGTGAAACACTGGTGTCTGTATTCAAGAAGGTATAGTGGTCTGTATTCGAGGTAATATACTAAAATATTTTTACACTAAAATCTACCACATATTTTATATTTCTTAATATAAGTAATTTAGGGATGTATTTTGAAAACACTGTATCTAAATTGAGCTTTAACAATCCAAGGAGAGATTGCGCCATCACAATATCTTTACTTATGTGATTAAGTAAAGCGTTAAAAGAATAGATTCACACCTCAACACAAATAATTAATGTTTAACTCTATTTAGAGTAATTAATAACAACTCAATTGATTACAATGATGATATTTTAAAAGATGACAATAATTCTTATCAATCACTACAAGAAACTCAAGGAAATAACTATTTTTGTGTAACTCACTTTGATGTTTCTGGTGTTTCTTTGTCAACAGCGTGCTCTCCCAGGATTCTGTCCATGAATTTAAGCTTGACCTTCTCCCACTCGGCGTCGTCTCTGGTCTTTTGGTTTTCGGCGGCGATCTTCTCGAAGTCGGCCTTCATCATCTCGGGGCTGATGACGTCTCTTTCGACTTCTTTGGGGTCGAAGACGTAGTCCGGGTTGAATCTGTCGAAGAGGGTCCTGGTCTCTTTCGTGACGGTCTTGAGGGCCTTCAGGATGATGGAGTTGCACTTGAAGCCGCTTCCGAAGGCCACCTGCCAGACGGTGTTGCCCTTCTTGACCGCGCCCGTGTGCTCGTGGTAGGCCAGTTCGTACCAGATGCTGGCAGAGGAGGTGTTCCCGTACATGTAAAGAGAGGCGCGCGAGGCGGCGATGAGCTCGTCTGATAGGCCGAACTGCTCCTGCAGGCTGTCCAGCACGCCTCTGCCGCCGGTGTGGATGCAGAAGTTCTACACAGCTTTCTTGAAGTTAGGAAGTTAAAACTTTGGATAAGTAGTTTGAATTTTACGAACTCTTGTTTGTAAGATCCAATTAATGTATTAGAAACAGCGGCCTAGCACGTAACTGATTTTCAAATCAATGCTAAGTACTTTGCCGAGGACTTTGGGTGCGTTGAGCATAATCGCCTTCTGTGCGTTCTTTATGATTGATTTCTCAAGGCGGATTCCGGGCGTTCTTTCTGCATCAACTGATTAACTGATGCAGTTATGTGCGCAGTCGTCGGCTCCGATGTGTGTCCTTACGATGTGCCTCAATTCATACTTACACTTATAGTTAACGTTGGTGAATAAAACAGCCGAGCATCCAGCTCTGAATAGTGTATGCGGGAGGAGCATTGACAAGTCATTCCCTTCGTAATAAAAGTGTTAAGTCAATACCTCTGTTGAAACCAAAATCGCATATTTCATGTTTCTGTCCCTTAAAAACGCTTATACCACATCAACACCAAGCGGGCTAGCCGAACAGCCCATTCCGCCAAGCGAAAAATTATGAATATCCTTCTTCATCTTGAACTCGTTTATTATCATTGATGAAAGTGAAGGGGTTGGAACGAATAATGAACTATTGGTGACCAAAACGTCAATTTGAGAGGCTTTAATTCCAGTTTTCTCCAGTAATTCTTTAACGGTTGGAAATATAACAGACCTTGCCTCGTCACGCGCGTCCTCGACTGAACGAGAGGATGTGAATACTTATGGTGGGTAGGACACATGTTTTCCTATCCCGTTGTTTCTGGACAACTTTCTTATAAAGTTTAAGGATTTTCCACTTAAACCTGTATTCTAAGATTTCTCAAGCATTTGGGTGTTTGAGTACTTCCAGGCGGGGTCGTTGGTCTGGAAAACGGCGAAGTCGCGGACGTAGACCTTCACCGGGACCAGCTTTAGGACCACGTACTTCAGCGCTCTGTAGAACGCGTAGAGACTCGGAAGCAGCGCGACGAGCAGGAGGGTGGCGGTCTTCTTGTCCAGGGCCAGGAAACGCTGCAGGAGCCCCGCGGAGAAGTTCCCGACGCCGCGCAGAGCAGCGACGGCCTGTTGTTGGAAAGTGAGCAGAGTGGCTTGCATCTCAGATGTAGAGTGAAAAATATAGGAGAAACGAAAACACGGCGGAGAGCTGCGCGCATATCCCGCAGTGCCGCGAACTCCGCAAAAAGTACAATCTGTCTCAAAATCTGATCTAACCTCACTTTTGAAAACACACGCGTTTGGAGGTCTTCTGCGGCGGCTGGGTCAACCAGAAGTTGTCCGCGCCAATCTTTTGATTGATACGGCAAAAGTATATTCCGGTACAGGAGAGCGGATTTCGCGAGAATCCGAGATATAAAATAAACGGTTGTATCTTCTGAAATGAAATTTCAAACAGAAAAATAAATCGCGCCACGGGCCAGAAACCCCGTTTGGAGCCCAAAAATATTTTCAAATCAAATACAGGAGAATTCAAAATTTTGATCTCTATCTTTAATAAATAAACTGATATCAGGTATCGTCAAACACACGGAATTTGACCTAACTCTTTCTCAATGTACAATTTAAATAACCTTGTCAACAATAATAAGTAGAAATATAGAATTAATACGTATAAAAGATACGTATAAAAGATTGATTGGTAAAGATATCACTTAGAGATTTCTGGCGTTTCTTTATCAGAAGTTGGTTCTCCCAGGATTCTGTCAGAAAACTTAAGCTTGACCTTCTCCCACTCGGCATCGTCTCTGGTCTTTTGGTTTTCGGCGGCGATCTTCTCGAAGTCGGCCTTCATCATTTCGGGGCTGATGACGTCTCTTTCGACTTCTTTGGGGTCGAAGACGTAGTCCGGGTTGAATCTGTCGAAAAGGGTCCTGGTCTCTTTCGTGACGGTCTTGAGGGCCTTCAGGATGACTGAGTTGCACTTGAAGCCACTTCCGAAGGCCACCTGCCAGACGGTGTTGCCCTTCTTGACCGCGCCCGTGTGCTCGTGGTAGGCCAGTTCGTACCAGATGCTGGCAGAGGAGGTGTTCCCGTACATGTAAAGAGAGGCGCGCGAGGCGGCAATGAGCTCGTCTGAGAGGCCGAACTGCTCCTGCAGGCTGTCCAGCACGCCTCTGCCGCCGGTGTGGATGCAGAAGTTCTGGATCGCCTTCGCGAACTTCGGGTTTCCGAACTTGGGGTAGGTGGTCTGGATCTTGCGGACTCTGGTGTCGAAGTACCAGGCCGAGAACTGGGCAAACATTCGGAGGGCGTAGTCGAGCTTCAGGCTCAGGGGCATCACTTTGGAAAGGACTCTCGGCACGTTGTTCATAAGAGACTTTTGAGCATTTTTAATAATAGTCTTCTCTAGAATAACACCTGGAAGTCCGTCAGCATCAACTGATTAATATATGCATTTATGCGCATTATCATCTCCACCTATATGCGTTCTAACTAAATGTTTTATTTCATATTTACACTTATACTTCAAATTTGTAAATAAAACTACTCCACAACCCACTCTAAAAAGTGTATTTGGTAAAATCATAGAGGCATCTCTACCTTGGTAATAAACTGGTGTTATTGGTTCTGTTGAAACTAATATACCATACTTCATATTTCTATCTTATAAAAACGCTTATACGACGTCAACTCCAAGTGGACTAGCTGAACAGCCCATTCCACCTAGCGAAAAATTATGGACTTCTTTCTTCATTTTGAACTCGTTTATTATCATTGAAGAAATAGATGGAGTTGGAACAAAAACACAAGTAGTTGTTACCAGAATGTCAATTTGATTAGCCTTTATACCAGTTTTCTCAAGTAAGTCTCTCACAGTCGGAAAAACTACGGATCTCACTTCGTCACGAGCATATTCAACATTTCGAGAAGATGAAAAGACTTATGGAGGATATGCTGTTTTTGAACCGATTCCGTTGTTTTTAGATACTTTTCTCATGAAATCTAATGATTTTGCATTAAAATCCATCTTTTGAGCTTTTTCAAGCATTTGGGTGTTTGAGTACTTCCAGGCGGGGTCGTTGGTCTGGAAAACGGCGAAGTCGCGGACGTAGACCTTCACCGGGACCAGCTTTAGGACCACGTACTTCAGCGCTCTGTAGAACGCGTAGAGACTCGGAAGCAGCGCGACGAGCAGGAGGGTGGCGGTCTTCTTGTCCAGGGCCAGGAAACGCTGCAGGAGCCCCGCGGAGAAGTTCCCGACGCCGCGCAGAGCAGCGACGGCCTGTTGTTGGAAAGTGAGCAGAGTGGCTTGCATCTCAGATGTAGAGTGAAAAATATAGGAGAAACGAAAACACGGCGGAGAGCTGCGCGCATATCCCGCAGTGCCGCGAACTCCGCAAAAAGTACAATCTGTCTCAAAATCTGATCTAACCTCACTTTTGAAAACACACGCGTTTGGAGGTCTTCTGCGGCGGCTGGGTCAACCAGAAGTTGTCCGCGCCAATCTTTTGATTGATACGGCAAAAGTATATTCCGGTACAGGAGAGCGGATTTCGCGAGAATCCGAGATATAAAATAAACGGTTGTATCTTCTGCAATGAAATTTCAAACAGAAAAATAAATCGCGCCACGGGCCAGAAACCCCGTTTGGAGCCCAAAAATATTTTCAAATCAAATACAGGAGAATTCAAAATTTTGATCTCTATCTTTAATAAATAAACTGATATCAGGTATCGTCAAACACACGGAATTTGACTTTGTCAGTTCTTTCTCAATGTACAATTAGTTCAACTCACTTCTATAAAGTCTAAAAGTAAAATATATACAAAAACACACACAATTGTACATTCATGTTTGTAGTTAATATTAAGCTTGAATGCACGCAAATTACTTTCACCCTTTCATAAATCTCAATCTGGAAAACACTAAAATACTCATTACTCCTGTATTTTCTCCTGTACAATTATTTATCATATTCTTGATTTTAAAACCACTTTATAAAAGCCACTTTTCCACTCACGCTTTCATTTTTCATGGAGCTTTTTGAAAACATTTCTTCGCTCGATTTTCTGCACTTCTCGTTCAAGTCTATAAATTATCAAACATAACTCGCTGAGGCCCAGGTGAAAACAAAGTAACTTTGTGGCTGTTCAGCACATTTGAAGAGCTTTGGAGCTCACAAGGTTGTTTATGTTAAGTTTAACTTCCAATTTATGGGTGGCTCACTGGGTTGCGCTGAAGGAGAAAAAATTCACAGGTGCGTTGACTACTGCATTCAGCACAAACTGCCCTTGATAATTGACGCTTAGTCAGGAGGTGTAAGAATGCAAGAAGGTGTCCTCGCTTTAATGCAAATGAGCTCCACGGTTACCTCGCTCGATCAATTCAAAAAGCATCAAATGCCATCAATCTCAATATTCAGAGACCCATGCTTCGGAGGGACCTCTGCCTCGTTTATGTACCAAACTGACATCCAAATAGGAATCAAAGGCGCCAGAATGGGATTCGCAGGACCACAAGTTATTCAAAACACAATTTTCGACGGAGACTAAAATAAATTCGACTCTAGCGTTCCTGCCGGCTTTTAAACCATTGATAGATAAGCAGAACAAGGTTTTTGCGATTTAGTAGTAACAGAAGAAGAATTAGACTCGAAATTGGAATTATTACTGTCTATTTTGGCCAATAAATTTACCCCCAGCTCACATGATAATAATGATTCTTAAAAATAACTATAAAAAGAAGAATTTTCATACAAAGAATGCAGAGGTCCACTTCATACTTCGCCATCAACCTATGTTGATTAGTTAGTACTCAAAAAACTTGATTTTCAATCAGATGGAGCTATTCAAGTATCCTTAGGAAATATTGAATCTGGTAATGCTTTGATAATTAACAGTGTTCACAATTCATCTTCTGCGTTGTCTGGTCTAGGAACTCCAATAGGCTACAGATAAGTTGCCAAATTTGTTCGCTTAGCTTCAAGATTAAATATAACAATTATTTCGATTGTTGATACAGCTGGTGCTCTACCATCTCCTGAAGCTGAAGATAAATCTTAGGCTTAAGCCATATCTGATTGCTTAGCAGCATTTTCATAATCCAAAGCTTTAATAATTTCAATTATTACTGGCGAGGGTGGTTCAGGTGGTGCACTAGCTTTAGCTGGTGGAAATGTGGTGGCATGCCTTCAAAAATCGTTTTATAATGTTATTAGTCCTGAAGGTGGAGTAAGTATTTTGTAACACTCAGCATACTCAGCAGGTGAAAAAGACAAAATGAAATCTGACTTCTCAGTTAACTGTGAAATCTTAGCTAATGCTCAAAAATGTTATAGTTATGATATTCACTAACTTGGTATTGTTGATGCTTTAATCCCAACAGATAATGTATATTCCGAGCTTAAAAAGTATATAATTCACTAATAAAACGTGTATTCTAAATTTTCTGGCGAAGAATTAGTTTCAAAGCGCTAGGCAAGATTTAGAAATCTTTCAAAGTTTGCTGAAATTCAAGATATAAAAGCTGAGTTTGTAAGCGCTATGAATCATATTTCCGTTCCATCTTAAAAGGCAAAGAAAGTATAACCTGCTATTGATTCTGAAACCACTAAATTGGTTTAATTTATTGCAGAAAAAACAATAAACAATACTAAAAAATTATCAACCAAAGAAATAATAATTCCACAATTCACTTAACAAGTTGAGCCGTAATACCCAACTCCAAAGTAGGTATTACTTAGCAAGGGCCCTAAAGCTGTTCAGGAATTTATAAAGAATTCAAAGCATGTTTACATTACTGATACATCATTCAGAGATGCTCATTAATCTTTAGCAGCCACTCGTCACCGTAAGCTTGAATTAGTTACAGCAGCTCATGTTTTAGAGAAATCGGGGATGCCTTATCAGAACTTATTTTCTGCTGAGTGCTGGGGAGGAGCAACTTTCGATACTGCCCTTCGTTTTCTTTAAGAAGATCCATGGGCGCGTTTGAAAAAGATGTCGAGCGCGATTCCAAATACGCTAACTCAAATGCTCCTGAGAGGAGCTAACGCTGTTGGATATACTCGTTATCCAGATAACGTGATCAAGAACTTCATTATCGAAGCTGCAAAGAACGGTATGGATGTTTTCCGAGTATTTGACGCATTCAATGACTTGGATCAAATGGCTTTGTGTGTAGATACAGTTTTAAATGATACGTAAAAACTGGTTGAGGTGTGCATATGTTTCACTGGAGAGCTCATGAGCGAGAATGAAACCGTGTACACTCTAAACTACTTCAAAAACCTGGCTTCAAATATTTATAAGAGGTGGCCGAATGCTCATTTCATCTGCATTAAGGACATGGCGGGCCTAGTAACCCCTTAAATGGCTGAGCCTTTAATCACTGCAATTTAAGAAGCAACTGAGAATCAAATTCCGATTCATTTCCACACTCATGATACAAGTGGTGGTTAAATAGCTACGTGCATGGCCATGGCGCGTGCTGGCGTGAAAATAATCGACTGCGCCTCCGCTTCCATGTCCGGCCTCACCTCCCAGCCCTGCATGCAGACCTTTTTGAAGTTCATGGACCAGTTATCCCCCGAATTGGAGAAGAACCTGTAAACATACGATTCCTACTGGTTACAGGTTCGTCAGCTGTACGCGCAGACGTTTGAAACTGATATTTCAACCGTGCGCGCACCCTGCGCTGATATTTACACCAGTTAAATCCCAGGCGGGCAAATATCAAACCTGCACCAACAATGCATTCAAATGGGCCTCGGTGACCGTTTTGATGAGTTAAAAAGAATGTACGCGACTGTGAACTAACTGTTCGGGAACGTGATCAAAGTTACCCCCAGTTCGAAAGTTGTGGGTGATCTCGCTTTGTTCATGCTCTAAAACAACTACACTTATGAGCAAGTGACCGATCAAATTCAGATGAGGGGAGTTAACTTCCCAGAGTCCACACGTGACTTTTTACAGGGCGGAATTGGCGTTCCACACGTTGGATTCAACTAAAAACTTGTTAAAGCTGTGTTTTAACTAACAGATGAAGAGCTTAATAACAGAAAACTAAGCTAGGCGGTCGCACAACCGATTGATCTGTAATAACTGCAAATTCAAGTTCAAAAACAGAGGCCGTACGGAAATTCGGTTCTGGACTCACTCAGCGCAGCACTTTACCCAAAGGTGTTCTCTGATTTCGTCGCTTTAGAAGCGAAAAACAGCCGATTGGTGCCTCAACTTCCAGCCGCCGTGTTCATGAACGGAATGACAATCGGTTAATCCATAAAAATTAACACGAACCAAACCCTGAAATTAATGAGAATCAAAAACCCAGAAATTAACGGTGATAGACCACTCGTGTTCGAATTGGACGGACAAATGATGAATATAGTTGTTAAAAGAAAAATAGAAGTTAAAAAAGAGATTAAAATGGCAACCTCGAATCCAGGTGACCACGCATCACTCGTACTAGGCGTGATTGAAACAACTGCTGCGCAAAAGAACGAAATTGTCAAAAAGGGGCAATTACTGCTCAAAATAAGCTCGGCGAAACTGGAAGTAAAAGTAACAGCCAAAAAAGACGGAATTGTCAAAGATATTCTCAAAGAAGGAGATAAAGTTGTTCCAGGCGCTCTAGTTGCACAAATTGAATGATTAATTCTATTGATTTCACTCATGTACTATTTCATATACTATTATTTTGATTTCTAATTGTTACTAATATTTTTATTATAACAAAGACATCACACCGTAAATTTCATTATAATATGATGGGAATAATTAAAGTCAAAAATTGTAAATTTGACGATGTACATTTAAAGCTATATTCAGATACCTTTCTGTTTATGCAACTTGTAGAAATATTTTATTAAATGGCATTTCATAGTTTTTCCTGTATTTGATATGAAAATATTTTTGGGCTCCAAACGGGGTTTCTGGCCCGTGGCGCGATTTATTTTTCTGTTTGAAATTTCATTTCAGAAGATACAACCGTTTATTTTATATCTCGGATTCTCGCGAAATCCGCTCTCCTGTACCGGAATATACTTTTGCCGTATCAATCAAAAGATTGGCGCGGACAACTTCTGGTTGACCCAGCCGCCGCAGAAGACCTCCAAACGCGTGTGTTTTCAAAAGTGAGGTTAGATCAGATTTTGAGACAGATTGTACTTTTCACGGAGTTCGCGGCACTGCGGGATATGCGCGCAGCTCTCCGCCGTGTTTTCGTTTCTCCTATATTTTTCACTCTACATCTGAGATGCAAGCCACTCTGCTCACTTTCCAACAACAGGCCGTCGCTGCTCTGCGCGGCGTCGGGAACTTCTCCGCGGGGCTCCTGCAGCGCTTCCTGACCCTGGACAAGAAGACCGCCACCCTCCTGCTCGTCGCGCTGCTTCCGAGTCTCTACGCGTTCTACAGAGCGCTGAAGTACGTGGTCCTAAAGCTGGTCCCGGTGAAGGTCTACGTCCGCGACTTCGCCGTTTTCCAGACCAACGACCCCGCCTGGAAGTACTCCAACACCCAAATGCTTGAGAAATCTTAGAAAATGCGTTTCAATGGAAAATCTCTTGATTTCTTCAGGAAATTATCTAAAAACAATGGTATTGGGTCCAAAACTGCATATCCACCACAAATTTTCACTACTGACCGTAATGTTGAAGATGGTAGAGACGAAGTGAGGGCGGTTGTATTCCCAACTGTGAGAGATTTACTTGAAAAAACTGGTATAAAGGCCAATGAAATTGATGTGTTAGTAACTAATTGTTCCATGTTCGTGCCAACTCCTTCCCTTTCTTCTATAATTATTAACGAATTCAAGATGAAGAAAGAAATCCATAATTTTTCGCTTGGTGGAATGGGCTGCTCGGCTAGCCCACTTGGTGTCGATATTGTGTAAGCCTTTCTAAGAGATCGTAATTTAAAATACGCTATCTTAGTATCAACAGAAATTTTAACTTCAATTTACTATGAAGGAAATGAACCATCGATGTTACTTGCACATACACTTTTTAGAGCTGGTTGTGCTGCTATTTTGTTCACAAACGTTAACTACAAGTGTAAGTATGAACTTAAGCATATTGTAAGAACACATATAGGAGCTGATGACAACGCACACAAGTGCATAAATCTAACCGTAGACTCAGACGGCACATCTGGTGTTAGACTTGAGAAAACAATTATCAAGAACGCGTCCAAAGGTCTGATGAACAACGTGCCGAGAGTGCTTTCCAAAGTGATGCCCCTGAGCCTGAAGCTCGACTACGCCCTGCGGATGTTCGCCCAGTTCTCGGCCTGGTACTTCGACACCAGAGTCCGCAAGATCCAGACCACCTACCCCAAGTTCGGAAACCCGAAGTTCGCGAAGGCGATCCAGAACTTCTGCATCCACACCGGCGGCAGAGGCGTGCTGGACAGCCTGCAGGAGCAGTTCGGCCTCTCAGACGAGCTCATCGCCGCCTCGCGCGCCTCTCTTTACATGTACGGGAACACCTCCTCTGCCAGCATCTGGTACGAACTGGCCTACCACGAGCACACGGGCGCGGTCCAGAAGGGCAACACCGTCTGGCAGGTGGCCTTCGGAAGCGGCTTCAAGTGTAACTCCATCATCCTGAAGGCCCTCAAGACCGTCACGAAAGAGACCAGGACCCTCTTCGACAGATTTAACCCGGACTACGTCTTCGACCCCAAAGAAGTCGAAAGAGACGTCATCAGCCCCGAAATGATGAAGGCCGACTTCGAGAAGATCGCCGCCGAAAACCAAAAGACCAGAGACGACGCCGAGTGGGAGAAGGTCAAGCTTAAGTTTTCTGATAGAATCGCTGCTGAGCAGGAATCTGTTAAACAAACTCCAGAAATTTCAGTGAGATGAGCTGTCAAAATATTTTACAAAATACTTTGTCAATATTAACTTTTATTCACAGGGATTAAATTGTGGTAATAACTTATATAGCAATGATTTAATAAACTAACTAAACTATTGAAGTATATCATTGGATCTTTCTCTTTATATTCCAATTATGACAAATACTGTATGTGGAGTGTATTCATAATAACATAAATAAAAGTACAATAACGGACATCATTTTATAGGTTATTTCATAGGATTACCAAAGCTAAATTCAGATACATACATTATAATTTGTATATTTTTTAGTTTAATAAATATATGCTGTTTATGTTTTCAACTTTTCTTAAACTCCAAATGTTGCTGGTAGTTAGGCAATTTATGCGATATTTGCGTTTCTCATGGCAGATGGATGTAGAAGTAACCCACTAGACTATTAAGTTGTATTTAAATTATTAACATAACTGTTTAATGGGAATCTCTTGACCACTTTGAAAAATTGATTCCCTCTTTCTCAGCTCATGTTAATTACTTTCTCACATAATATTACTAACTTATTGTAATGTGATCGTATTGCAATTCAATAAAGAATATAAACTCTCACTTCGAGAGATCCTTCAGGTTCTCTTCGCATTCTTTGTCCATCGGGTGTCCCTGCCAGCACAGGTTCCCGTTTTTGTCGAAGATGAACGAGTGCGGGATTCCTCCGACTCCTTGCTGCTCCATGAACGCGCCCAGAGTTCCGGTTTTGTCCACCGAGACGTTGTACTTGCTCATCTGGGGCATCTTGGCCTTGAGTGTCTATACCACCTTCTCCTCTTCCCGCGACACGGAGGCGATGTACACGCCCGGGTACTTCTGAGACATCTCAGCCAAGTGGGGGATCGCCCCTCTGCACGGCGCGCACCACGTCGCGAAGCACTCCAGCATCGACGGCATCCCGGGCGCGAACTCGCTCACCTTCGTAATCGGCGAGAACTTGGAGAAAAGACTTTACGGATTCATTGCTGGAGTGGAATTGACCTAAATATTAACCGTTATAACATAACCGCCAAATTTCGGTGAAGTGGTCAATTATATTAACAATTAAAATAAAATCATTAATATATTTTAACATTATATTTTGCAACATTAATAATTAATGTTATATACTAAATAATTTCATAGTTATCACAGGACACTATCCAATGTCTCCACGGGAGGAACGCAGATCGCAATATGATCTCACATGTAAATTAAAATATAGTGCACATGTTTTTCAAATCTGCAGATGGTCTAATATGTTATCATTCCTAGTCATTCTTGATTGTTGAATTATAAGTAGATATGCGTTACTTACGCTTTTGCTGTTTCTTATTAAATGAGTAAAACTTAAAAATAGTTACCTTTGCTCTTACAGTTAAGTTGGTCTTTTTAATTGAAGGATGAGACTATAAAACATAAAGGCGACACCAATATAAATGGAAGTTAGGTGAATGGGATAAATAAAATTATACAAGACACTTGATCACTACTGACGCTACGAAGATTGTATTTATTGATAAGATCGGCGAAAATAAGTTATTAAATGTATGTTTGTTATTAAATGTAATTTTTTATGGAACCATTTTTTCCCACTCCCAATTTGAAGAGATTTTGAAATCAAGTAAAAAAGTTCGACCTGGTGAAAACTGTAAAATTTTCAACGAAAATTACATTTATAATTTACGCGAATCGGTCAAAAATCTTATCTTCGACATAAGTTCCGCCCATCTGGCTCAAACATGCTTGGAAGCGCCTTATTTTCCTCTTTCTGAAAATAAATATAGAACTTGAGCCAAAGTGTAATGGAGTTATTTGATAATAGTCAATTAACTTTTGGAAACCGACGTTGACCACTACTGAGAAATCAATTATTACACAAGATGTTTATTTGGCTAATAAATTGAAATATGAGAAACGATATAGACGCTGCGAAAATATTTATTGATAAGATCGACGATAATAAAAGCATTTGATATTTTTCAAATAGAATATGTAAGTATATAAAACAAAATAATAATAGAGACGCCATGTACCTGTGACGAATAATGATGTGATGAATAATGTTACATCTTTCAGATCCTTTATAAATATGCATATTACCGAATTCGATCTTAGAATAATTAATATGAATGTGCATTCATCTCATTTCGTCCTATTTGCCTAGCATTTAACTCAGTTCTATTTTCATTTAGTTTCTAAAATTTATAACTCAGTTCTATTCTCAGTTCTATTATCCAAATTCATATTTGTACTGTAATCCGTCTTTTACTGCCTTCGAGCATTATCTTCCACTTCATCAGTTTCAAATGTGCAAATGTCATTCCAAGTGCAGCGCCTTCGAGGTCGGTGTGTACGCCTTGTTCTTGTGCCTATTTACAGCAGGAATCTGTCTGATGTGTCTCCCAGATACGATTGATATCCCGTCATATTACATGTATAACGGATAACTGTCTAGTTATACAACATCCAGCTTTGTCTACTCCAACATGGGCGTAGGCATCCTGATGCTCTTCGCGGGCGTCTTCGGCCCCATGTTCTCCATCTGCATTTTCAAAGAGAAGAAGGCCCAGGCCAAGAAGTCCGTCGAAGAACACAAGCCACTTGTGACAGCTCACGTCCAGCAAGTCCAACAGGTGCCACAGTTCCAGTTCCAAAACGTCCAGCCGGTCGTTCAATTTTAGCAAGTTCCCCAGTTCAACCAACAAATTCCACAAATGGTTACAGTTTAAACCCCACATCAGTGATTCTTTTTACAATAACCAATAGAATTTTCTTCTTACTAAAATATAAATAAAAAATAGAATTATAATATAAAACGAATGAATATAATAAATTATTCAATAAATTTCATACATAATTTGAGCCAGCGATAAGAAGTTTGCTATCAGTAAGTTTTGTGCTACTTGTGCTGCTAGTTTCATCTCCTTCTGTAAGCTATTATCTCTAATCAACTTTTTGTTTAAGCATTCTAGCTACTAAAATGCCTACTGCGCCCATAACGATAACAATTGATATTATAATACCTGCGATAGCTCCACCTGAAATACCTCCGGTTTTAACATTACAAATATTAGACACACTATTCCAAGCGACGTCTCCGCAGTCGCAGCCGCTTCTGTCGGCGAGGCTGATGCTGTTCTCGGCGCACTTGAGGCACTGGTTGGCCTTCGTGAAGAACCCGGCCTGGCAGATGCAGACGTCGCTCTTCAGCTCGAAGTTCTCGCCAACGCACTCGCACTTGGTGAGGTCCTAGGACGGAAGAGAGCCAACTGGACAGGTCGTGCATGTGTTGGAAGAAACGAACTAATTGGACTGGCATCCGCAGACCTTCGTGTCCGGGTTGAAGACCGCGCCGGTGACGTCGCACACGCACTTGTTGTTGTCGGCCGGGGCGTTTCCTGGGCACTTGATGCACTGGCCGTTGTGGGAAATCGAGTAGAGGTCGCAGGTGCAGGTCTCCTGGTCCGAAAAGACCTGGTTGGCGGCGCATTCGCAAGACAGGTGGTTGGCGGTGGCTTGGGCCGGGCATGACTTGCACTCGCCGGTGATCTTGCTCACGAACTCGTTGGTGTTCGGACAGGTCTTGTACGCGCAGGCGCCCTGGACGTAGCTCTGCTGCTTGGAGGCGCACACGCAGGTCTTCCTGGTGGTGTCCGGGGCGGCGCCGTTGCAGGTCTCGCACTGGTCGTAGTCGTTCAGGATCTGGGTGTCTAGACAGGTGGTCTTGGTCTTGCAGGTCGCGTCGGCGGTCCAGTTGAAATTGCGGTCGGCGCAGAGGCAGTGACCAGCTACGGCTTGGGCGGTCGGACAAGAGACGCAGGCGCCGTTTTGTAAGCCGAATCCATTCGCGCAGAGGCAGATGCCGACGCCGCTTTCGACGGAGAAGGAGGTTGATACCGGGCATGTGCACTTGGTCTCGTCGGTGGCTACTTGATTTTGACCCTAAGGACAGGCCTTGCATACGGTATTAAGCTTGAAGAAACCGTCGGCGCATTAGTCGCAGTTTCCATTGGCAAATTTTCTGTCTGTGTTTAAGCAAATACATGTTGCTCCAGATTCATAGGCATCTTATGGGCATGCTATTTGAAGACTGCTGATTAAGATTATGATCATTTCGGAGTGTTTGTTTTTTGTATTTGATATTCTTAGATATTGAGAATGTGTCAAACACAGCTACTTTTAATTATTCCTATACTTTGTGACAGTAGTGTATTGAAACCGTATATAAAATATTTCATGTAACTGTGAAAAGATATAATCTTATTATTACCTCGTTTGTCTTATATCTTTAAAGACTAATAATTTACCTACCTGATTGATGTTTGTCACGATTTAATTGAAGACATCACACCGTAAATTACGTCTATACTGTTTGTCACGATTTATAAGACGGGATATTGAAAGTGTAGGTACGCTTTATTTAAGTAATTTTAACGTTAAAAAGATAGTATATTATTATACATATACTATCATTATCAATCCATTCAGTAAGAAAGACATCACACCGTAAATTACTCTAACCAAATATCTATATGTAAATATCTCGCGTGGCGTTATCAATTCAGTAAGTAATAGTAAGTATTTAAATCTTTTGAATTGGAATGAAATGACTCACTTAACCTTATCAACAATGCTAAAAGTCATTTTAATCATCTTCTTCTCACAACGAACAAATAATTAAAATTAGAATTTCGTTGAACTAGTTATTTATATTATTTAACTTTAATCCCATGCCTTACTTATAATATATTATAATACTTATATTGTATACTATTTTCAAATCACTAGCTTCTTCCCGTTAATCCATATTTTCCTCTTCCGTTTGTCCGTTCCTAGGATCTGCACGACCGCGTCAAAGTATTTTTCGTCAACAAAGAGCATTCTCAGCTTCTACAGATATTTTAAACACTCAAAATCAGTAATAAGTGTGTCCAATATATTAAGCACTCTAATATTCGGAAAACAATATACAAAATTAAGCTCGAATATGTTATTGTGGCTCAAGTTCAGGCGCAAAACGTTCAAATGCAAATCATTAACATTGAACTGCTCCAAATTCAACCGCGAAAAATTATAGTCACCGAACTAATTTAAAACGGACTCGGAAAACGAAGACCCGTCGTGGCGGTAAGTGAACGAGTTTAGAGCGTTCTTGTAACACGTCATTGGAGTGGTCAAAATAATGTTGTTTGTTTTTATTAGTTGAAAAATATTTATGTGTTTCGCTCCAAAATGATGAAATATTTAGTTAATACTTTTGTACTATATTTCCCACTAAATCGCATAAACAAATTAGAAATGCTCAAAAAATATTAAGAATATTCAATATATAGAATAGAAGAATGTATCATATTGTCTGTTTTTCTTTTCTTACTAAGCAAGGAAATATAATATTTTAATGATGTTTAATAAAATAACAAACTATAATAGAAGAATAAATTAATAGAAAATTTGCTCCGAAATATAATGACGACACAAAATACTACAAACAATATATAATACAGTCATTCCTTCTGCTTTGTGCATCCTAAAATCAAAAATAGTGAGCTTAGAGGTGTTAAACAGAAAATACCTACGATATATGTGAACGATTCTAAAACTAACCCGCTTATTACTAAATGGATTCAGTTATAATCAATTTCTTCGGTGAAAATTTATATATTTTAATACATGTATATTTAAATAATCATCATGTCATCAAATTATAATTCTGCCTTAGTTTTCTCTTTCGATTTGGGCTATTCTTCTCATGACTTCAGGTGTTTCGAGAACGCTCATGAGGTCTCGCATGTCTGTATCCCAGGTGTGCGCGTCTTGCCATTCTTTGTCGCTGGGTCCGACCCATTTTTGAAATTCAGCTATTGCTCTTCTTGCAACGCGTGCCTCGATGACTGCTTCGTAATCTGCGTCGTACATGGTGAATAGTAGGCAAAGGGTACTAGTTGCTTTGATGAACAGGAAGCTATCCATTCCGAGATACATGGCCGCTATCGCTTTCGCGTCTTATAATAGTAATCTTGGTTCTCCGACTTCGGCGTAGTCGAATGACATGACTTTTTATTCATTGAGTGATCTTCTAATAGCCGTGTTCCAAATATCAACCGTAATTTGCAGAATATTCAGCGACTATTTAACTTACGTATTTAAATTTTTGAATCTGTCCTTCATATTAAGTTTGCTCAGATCTTTTGGTTTTTGTCCGATGAGCAGGCTTTTTGCGATTTCGAGGTAGCTTAGTGAGGTTTTCAATCCAGTTGGTCCTTCAGCTAGGCTTTGATAGTAAACGGATTCGGACAGGAATTTGATGCTGAGATCTCTTTCTCCGAGTGATTGGAAGAATGTTCCGTAGAGGTATTGAACGCGTCCTTGTAGTGAGATCACTTGTGTGTCCATTCTTTCTAGCACTTCGAGTGGGATGCGTACGAATGGGAATTTGATCATATTTTATCCCAGGCCGGTTACAGTTTGTACGTTTGTGATTTTGTTGGTGTAAATCTTTCCCTCGCCAATATTCTGCAGCTCTTTCTGTATTTGTCTGTCGCATTCGACCGAGAGCTGGCTCAAGCTTTAATTTACGTAGTTGTACTTCCTCAATCCAAGGTGTATCCGCGCTAGCATTAATGAGCAGCTAACGAACTCAATTGACTGCGGTCCACACACTTTAAGTGCGAATTATAAACTCCTCAGTGCTGGTGCAAGAGCCATGATGTAATTCCGCTCAGCGCAGTACCCCCTTGACCTCACCTCACAGGTTCTCTTTATATCAAGAATCATTTACGTTTAAATTCGGTCTTCCATTCTCTTTGAAACGGTGTCCTCACCAATTTACTAATGTGCGCGCTCGAACTGCATGTACCAGAGCTCGGTTAGTTTTGAACAGATGTGAACGTGAATGGGTTCGTCGTCTAGGAGGAAGTGCTCGTGCGTGCACCAGCATGAGTGGCAAGAGATGCACTGTAAAGTGGCCGGATTCTGACAGATGTCGCACGTAATTGTCGTATCGCGCTTACCAGAGAGCGGGTTCACGGGCTTCAGCAAATGAAAATTCGTACGGATGTCCTGCTTCGCAACCACCGTCTGCCACTGAATCTCGTTCTCCGTCACCTCGTCCTTGAACACCATAGAATCCATTTATTGGAGTGGAATTATTGCAAAAGGCTGGACACAGCGTGATGCGAGGCAAATCACACCACAAATAAATTACAACAATAATTACTTAGTGAGTATGTATATTCGGCACTAAATAACCACAATGCGGATTCAGTAACGTATTTAATCAATGGAAGTATGTATGCTAATTGACATGTACAATTAAACCAAAAACAACAAGAAGTTTAATTATAATTAACAATAATTTTAAATGACGTTGTTAATATTACACAAGAAAAATCACTGCATTAATGGTGTTGGAACGGTCATTTGTGGAATTTGTTGGTTGAACTGTGGAACTTGCTAAAATTGAACGACCGGCTGGACGTTTTGGAACTGGAACTGTGGAACCTGTTGGACCTGTTAAACCTGAGCGGTCACGAGTGGCTTGTGTTCTTCGACGGACTTCTTGGCCTGGGCCTTCTTCTCCTTGAAAATGCAGATGGAGAACATGGGGCCGAAGACGCCCGCGAAGAGCATCAGGAGGCCTACGCCCATGTTGGAGTAGACGTAGCTGTAGGTGGAGTAGCTGGAGAGCTGTCCGTTGTAGAGCTAGTACCTTGGGATGTATATCTCATCTGGGATGGACATCAGGCAGATGCCGCCGATGAAGAGGCACAAGAACAAGGTGTACACACCGACCTCGAAGGCGCTGCACTTGGAATGACATTTGCACATTTGAAACTGATGAAGTGGAAGATAATGCTCGAAGGCAGTAAAAGACGGATTGCGGCACTAAAATGAATTTGGATAATAGAACCGAGAATAGAACTGGGTTATAAATTTTAGAAACTAAATGAAAATAGAACTGAGTTAAATGCAGGCAAAAAGGCCGAAATGAGATGAATGCACATTCATATTAATTATTCTAAGATCGAATTCGGTAATATGATATTTTTAAAGGATCTGAAAGATGTAACATTATTCATCATTATTCGTCACAGGTACATGGCGTCTCTATTATTATTTTGTTTTATACTTACATATTCTATTTGAAAAATATCAAATGCTTTTATTATCGTCGATCTAATCAATAAATATAATCTTCCAGTGTCTCTACCTTTTCTCACATTTCAATTTATTAGCCAAATGAACATCTTGTGTAATAATTGATTTCTCAGTAGTGGTCAAGTGTCTTGTATAATTTTATTTATCTGATTTAAAAAACATGTACATGTTCGTGTCTATGTGCACTTTATGTTACTACATAACCTCGTTCTCAAGGGGGTAGCCTTTTCACTTATAAGGGGGTTACCATTTTCAACCTCCTTATAAGTGAAATGTATCCAAAATGTATCTAAAAATATTGTTGAATTTGAAGGGTTTACAGTCAAAAAACGGGGTTAAAACACATGAAATTTGTCACTCGCTTATAAGGGGGTAACTTCATGTCCAACCCCCTTGTAAGCAAGTTGACCTACCCCCTTATAAGCGAAAATGCTACCCCCTTCTGAATGAGGTTATGTAGTAACTCAAAAAAAATGACTCAGATATTTAATGGCATCTGAGTCATTTTTACATGTGAGATCATACTGCGATCTGCGTTCCTCCCGTGGAGACATTGGATAGTCCTGTGATAACTATGAAATTATTTAGTATATAACATTAATATATTTTAATTGTAAACATATTATTGACCACTTCACCTAAATTTATTAATTACGCCATATCGTTAAATATTCAGGTCAATTCCACTCCAGCAATGAATCCGTAAAGTCTTTTCTCCAAGTTCTCGCCCGTAACGAAGGTGAGCGAGTTCGCGCCCGGGATGCCGTCGATGCTGGAGTGCTTCGCGACGTGGTGCGCGCCGTGCAGAGGGGCGATCCCCCACTTGGCTGAGATGTCTCAGAAGTACCCGGGCGTGTACATCGCCTCCGTGTCGCGGGAAGAGGAGAAGGTGGTCCAGACACTCAAGGCCAAGATGCCCCAGATGAGCAAGTACAACGTCTCGGTGGACAAAACCGGAACTCTGGGCGCGTTCATGGAGCAGCAAGGAGTCGGAGGAATCCCGCACTCGTTCATCTTCGACAGAAACGGGAACCTGTGCTGGCAGGGACACCCGATGGACAAGGAATGCGAAGAGAACCTGAAGGATCTCTCGAAGTGAGAGTTTATATTCATCATTGAATTGCAATACGATCATATTACAATAAGTTAGTAATATTATGTGAGAAAGTAATTAACATATTTAGCTGAGAAAGAGAGAATCAATTCTTCAAAGTGGTCAAGAGATTCCCATTTAACTGTAATGTCAATAATTTAAATGCAACTTAATAGTCTAGTGGGTTAATTATACATCCATCTGTCATGAGAAACGCAAATATCGCAGAAATTGCCTAACTACCAGCAACATTTGGAGTTTAAGAAAAGTTGAAAACATAAACAGCATATATTCATTAAACTACAAAATAAATTCAACAAATTAATATAAATAACATAATAAATTGTAGTAATACGATTAATAGATAAGTATTATTCAAGTGCCCTTATAAGCTAACGAAGACCAGTGGACAAACTAAATAAATAAGACTCATTCTTTAATGTGGAATACATTCATAGAAATTTAAACATCCAGTTAATCCATTATATATTTCCACTTCAAGTAAATTCTAATGCTAAAAATTACTACGAACTCTTAGAAATAACAGCGAATACTCGATGATCGTCCACTAGGCTATGTAGAAACTGTTTAAAGCTCATTTGTGTGTTAGAAAGTTTAGACGAAAGAAACTGGTGTACAATTGTATCACAATTACAATAATAAACAAGTGCAGTTTCTAAAGTGAATAAGATTATTGAACTGAAATCTTCCACCTCTAACAATAAACCTAAGTTGACAACACAAAATGAAGTTAACTACGCAAAAATGAAACTGGAATTAGAGATTTTGCAAAAGAATGCAGACTTAGATCTGGATTTTAAAAAGTAAAAAGCATAAATAGAGAGGTTAATAAGGAATAGTAATACGAAAATTGAGTTGAAAAGATTTGAATGGGAGAATGAATTAAAGAAGTTGGACAATGAAATATAAATAATATAATAGAGAATTGAATTGAAGAAGCTCAAAGAGGAAGGACAAAATGAGTGAACTATTAAATTGTCAGCTATTTTATCTAATTTGAAGTAATTATAATATTACAATAAGATTAATTAGTTAATTTCGTTCCAAAAACAGAAAAACTTTGAAAAGTCATAAGAAAATAAAAATAAAATGACGATGTGTAGTTTATACAACATTACCTCGAATAAACCAAGGTATTCGAGGTATCATGATGAAAAATTAATATAAAAATATTTAATTATTCGCTCTACGTTTTTACTATCATTGTCTAAGTATCTTTGTATTTTAACATAAGATAATTAATAATAAGGCAATTTATTAAACTAAATCATACAAAATCGGCTCCACCAGCTAAAGCGAATTTATCTGCCATAGCTTTTTACTTATCAACTTTCTATTTGAGTAATTGAGCTGTAAATAAACCTGCTCCAATTAAAACGATAACTATTGAAACGATAATACCAGCGATAGCTCCACCTGAAATACCTTTTTTAACTTTACAAACATTTGACACACTATTCCAAGCGACGTCTCCGCAGTCGCAGCCGCTTCTGTCGGCGAGGCTGATGCTGTTTTCGGCGCACTTGAGGCATTGGTTGGCCTTCGTGAAGAACCCGGCCTGGCAGACGCAGACGTCGCTCTTCAGCTCGAAGTTCTCGCCCACGCACTCGCACTTGGTGAGGTCCTAGGACGGAAGAGAACCAACTGGGCAGGTCGTGCACGTGTTGGAAGAAACGAACTAATTGGACTGGCATCCGCAGACTTTCGTGTCCGGGTTGAAGACCGCGCCGGTGACGTCGCACACACACTTGTTGTTGTCGGCCGGGGCGTTTCCGGGGCACTTGATGCACTGGCCGTTGTGGGAAATCGAGTAGAGGTCGCAGGTGCAGGTCTCCTGGTCCGAGAAGACCTGGTTGGCGGCGCATTCGCAAGACAGGTGGTTGGCGGTGGCTTGGGCCGGGCATGACTTGCACGCGCCGGTGATCTTGCTCACGAACTCGTTGGCGTTCGGACAGGTCTTGTACGCGCAGGCGCCCTGGACGTAGCTCTGCTGCTTGGAGGCGCACACGCAGGTCTTCCTGGCGGTGTCCGGGGTGGCGGCGTTGCAGGTCTCGCACTGGTCGTAGTCGTTCAGGATCTGGGTGTCTAGACAGGTGGTCTTGGTCTTGCAGGTCGCGTCGGCGGTCCAGTTGAAGTTGCGGTCGGCGCAGAGGCAGTGACCAGCTACGGCTTGGGCGGTCGGACAAGAGACGCAGGCGCCGTTTTACAAACCGAATCCATTCGCGCAGAGGCAGATGCCGACGCCACTTTCGACGGAGAAGGATGATGAATCAGGGCAGGTGCATTTGGTCTCGTCTCCATCGACTTGTTTTTGGTCTTTAGGGCAGACTGTGCAAACAGTATTAAGCTTGAAGTAACCGACAATACATTAATCGCAGTTTCCGTTTGCAAATAGTCTATTTGGGGTATAACAGATGCATGTTGTTCCAGATTCATAGGCATCTTATGGGCATGTGATTTGGAAGCTGGCGAGTAGGATCGTGAGCATGTTGGAGTGGGAGTTTTGATGCACATTTTGCTTTTATTTGAGATTTGAGGAAATAGATTATTCACCTATACAGTTTAGTGTATTGAAACCGTATGGTAAATGAAACCGTATATAACATTGGGATATAATGTGATATTTATGGATTTAGTGAGTATAAGCTTTGTGTGACTAAGTAATGGTTTTAATGATGGTTATAAAATCAGATTCAGATTTCATAGTTTATATCAAAAATAGAAATGATTTATATTTTGGTGGAGTACACGACTCTGCTTCTATTTCATTTCACGTGTTCTTTTTTAGCCTTCAGTTCAATCTGTTATTGAAAGAACTGAATAATACTATCCAAAAAAGTTCTGAAATCTATTATTGAAATCTATTATTAACGATAGCCTAACTTAGGTTGTCTGAGGAGGCTATTCAGAGTGACAATCCTAGAAGATATTGTGTAACTACCTAGAAGGTATTGTGTAACTAAGTGTGGATTTGTGGATTTTCATTATGTATGAGATATTATGAGATGAAGATGGAAAGATTAAATAAAGCTGGTACTATTGATATGGTACAATTAAGTGAGTCGTTTGTTTCATTTTATAATATCATTTCTATTGCATTCGTTAATATAATATTTGTTCCTCGAATTGATTTAGGCAATGTAAATCGGCAATGTAACAAGAAATGATACAACTTAGTAATTAGTTCTTTAATCACAGAAGACTAGACTTGATTTTTTGGCTTGAAGATTTGTCATAATTTATGAGTATGATTAAGTGATTTGAATCAGAATTGACATAATTTGATGACTTATCTTAAAATAGAGTACATGACATGTTCCTACATGTATGTAATTATCAGAAGTAAAGAACGTATGAAAATACAATTTTATTCATAAATATTGATGAGTAACGCTGTATGTGAATAGTTGATGGGGTCTGTATTCGAGGTAATTGTATCATTAAAAAATGTTCCTTTGATAGAAGGAGTAAAGAACGCATTAAAATGAATACATCATTTTTAAATGTTTCTCGTGATTGAAGTAATTGATTATTGAGTCGATGTTTTTGAGATGTACCAAAAGAGCTGATATATATAAATGATTAATAATAACCTTTTTAATTCAAGTAACAAACTGAAAAGGCGTATATTTCTTAAAAGACGGTACCATTTAATTATTTCGGTTAAATAATGAGTAACCTGTTTATAGGGGTAAAGATTACATCGAGTCGTTTATAAGGGACTGTTTAAATTTAATTATAATTATTGTTCATTAAATATATTGCTTTATATTAAATGTATTATCTGTTTAACTAATCTAATTAACTTATTCAAAGCCAACAAAATTAATTTAAGAGGCAAAATGCTTTTGATGTTTATGAAAGTGAAGATTATTTTGAGAAGTGACAAAAATACACGTTACGGTATTCCGTGATTTTACATGTATTTCTGTGCACAAAAATTTTTAAAATGGGTTTTACCTAAAATAATCATTTTCATCAAAAAATGGTTGGCAGCATGCACAAGCAATACGGAGCAGCAAAGTATGACTGGAATGTCTATGAAGGTACTAAACTAATTAAGAAGGTATACCCATATTTTCATTAAAAAGGTCTAGAAAGCGAGTAACACTTTAACTAATTTTAATTTTGTTATTTGTATTATCAAAAACCCCTTTTTAGTAAGAAAAGAATGTGAGAACACAATATACGTATGTAGTTTACAGTGTGATGTATAATTATCAACTTTCTTTGTCACTTATAATGCACTACTAGAATAAGAAATTGCAATATATAGAGGTGATTATTTAATCGCTTATTACATAATTTAACTAATAAGTGAAAGAAGTATTTTAAAATGTACAAAAATTCCTGTATAATACAGGATTTCAACATATTCAACCAGATTCCCATCAAATAATAATCGGTCTATAATGTCCCAAATATTAATTTATATCTAATAATCACTCCTTTTTTGATGAATATAAAGGACGGAGTTTAAAAATTGTTCTAGTTTGAAACTAGCCCAAACAAGCTATTATTCATTGGTGTAACATTTATCTTGCTTTTAATATTTTTATTGAAGCCGCTTATCATCAAGTTGATTTCAGCCAAAGTATATGTTCGTGACTTTGCCATATTCCAATCAACTGATCCATAATGGAAATATTCAAATACAACGATGCTAGAACGCGGATAAAAAATGGCATTCAGTGCAAAATCGCTCGACTTCATGCGTAAAGTATCCAAACAAAGTGGAATCGGATCAAAAGTAAATTACCCCCCAGAAATATTCACCACTAACAGAAACGTTGAAGATGCCAGAAATGAAGCACGTGCTGTAATTTTTCCAACTGTAAAGGAGCTCCTAGCGAAAACAGGTATTAAAGCAAGCTAGATTGATATTTTGGTCACTAACTGTTCTATGTTCGTACCGACCCCTTCACTTTCATCAATGATAATAAACGAGTTCAAGATGAAAAAGGATATTCATAATTTTTCTTTGGGTGGAATGGGCTGTTCGGCTAGCCCACTTGGTGTCGACGTGGTTCAATCCTTCCTCAGAAATAGAAATCTTAAATATGCAATCTTAGTATCTACTGAAATCATCATGTTAAACTATTACTAAGGTAACGATGCTTCTATGCTTCTTCCTAACACGCTTTTTAGAGCTGGTTGTGCTGCAATTTTGTTCACCAATGTTAATTACAAGTGTAAGTATGAACTTAAGCATATTGTAAGAACTCACATCGGCGGCGATGATAATGCTCACAGTTGCATTGTTTAAACAGTAGATTCTGATGGAATCACAGGTGTTAGACTTGAGAAAACTATCATCAAGAACGCGTCCAAAGGTCTGATGAATAACGTCCCAAGAGTGCTTTCCAAAGTGATGCCCCTGAGCCTGAAGCTCGACTACGCCCTGCGGATGTTCGCCCAGTTCTCGGCCTGGTACTTCGACACCAGAGTCCGCAAGATCCAGACCACCTACCCCAAGTTCGGAAACCCGAAGTTCGCGAAGGCGATCCAGAACTTCTGCATCCACACCGGCGGCAGAGGCGTGCTGGACAGCCTGCAGGAGCAGTTCGGCCTCTCCGACGAGCTCATCGCCGCCTCGCGCGCCTCTCTTTACATGTACGGGAACACCTCCTCTGCCAGCATCTGGTACGAACTGGCCTACCACGAGCACACGGGCGCGGTCCAGAAGGGCAACACCGTCTGGCAGGTGGCCTTCGGAAGCGGCTTCAAGTGCAACTCCGTCATCCTGAAGGCCCTCAAGACCGTCACGAAAGAGACCAGGACCCTCTTCGACAGATTCAACCCGGACTACGTCTTCGACCCCAAAGAAGTCGAAAGAGACGTCATCAGCCCAGAAATGATGAAGGCCGACTTCGAGAAGATCGCCGCCGAAAACCAAAAGACAAGAGACGACGCCGAGTGGGAGAAGGTTAAGCTCAAATTCATGGACAGAATCTTGCACTAGCAAATAGTTGATAAAGATACCACAAAGATAAAATGAGATAATCATTTTACGTTTAAATTAAATATTTATGATTTTATATTTATGATTTTCAAGATTATATAAACTAGTAAACCACAAAATGCGTTCTTAAATCACTTAAAAATATAAAGTAAGCTATCATGATTAAATGAGCGATACTACAGATATAATCTTATTTCTGATTTGTCAATCTTAGTTTAGTTTAAGTAAGCACCCATATCACGTGTTCCGTTGAGCATTGGTCTTTTATACTCAGAAACTCCCACTGCAATTACAATTAGCTCAACTTTCTATTTGCATTGTGTTCATATATTCTATTTCCATAATGACCACTTTCCAAGAAGTATTCAGCAGCACAATAATTACAAACTGCGGTAGAAAGAAGTGATGGTTGAAACATCTATTTTACATCTGGATTATGCTTATTATTCATCAGAATCCAGTGTGCTGTCCAGATTGAGTATTATGTATTTGTGGAGAGATCATGAATTATTATTTGGTACAGCTTCAGCACTAAAAACAGTTAAATTAGTAAAATGAGATTGTCCAATACTCTGGAGTATTCAGTTTTAAATCTATGGCTATTGAGTTACATATAATGTAAAATATATTTTGATAGTTTGAATGTGGCCACGTCTTTGACTAATATAGTTGAAACTGCCCATTGTTCGTTCATAATTAATGAAAACTGTAAGTATATTATATAAACTCTAAACGATGAAATCCATAAATCAAGTAATTTCATAGTCCAGAATAGCGTAAGTCCGGACAATTATAACTAGGAAAGAATCCAGTTGTCAGACTAAAGACTAAAATTGTAGTTTTGAATATTTTCATTTGTCTCGATACTATATGCTATCACATTGGTACAAATACTTCCCATCAGGCTCAGTATTTAGCTTAGTTTTACTGCTCGCATATCTTATTTATTTACTTTACGTTGATGTTATTCTGTTATTCTAACAGAGAAAGTCATTAACGCTCGAGTACGCTTATGCAAACATATTTTGGAATAAAGTAAACCGATAATTTATACACAAACAACTTGTAGTATTATGTAACAACATTTTCTTACTGTTCAATCTGCGTATTTATGAAAGAAAAGGCATAGCGCCGCATAAATACCATATTGTCGACACAGCAGTTCCTAATTCAAGACTAAACAGTGACTATCTGTGATCGCGTCACGAAGAGGTGTGTTCCTAAATCTCTAAGCAAAGAGTATAAATTCAAGCTGAGTTAACAGAAAATGAGCAATATTACCACAGACATAATCTAATTTTTAGAGAGAATAATTCGTTTTAACAAGGTTAACTTAAAAGATATGGCGAAACGATAAGTCTTCTATTTACACAATGTCACTCAGAGTAGCTTCTTTACAATTTAGGTAGAGGTGTTGCCATAACAAACAGGAAGCGGTGCTTTTGATTGATGTAGACTAATCTGGTTACGGGTTTGGACAAGGGATAAGGTACATGGTGCAATGCATCGCTACAGATTTGTCAATCTTAGTTTAGTTTAAGTAAGCACCCATATCACGTGTTCCGTTGAGCATTGGTCTTTTATACTCATAAACTCCCACTGCAATTACAATTAGCTCAACTTTCTATTTGCATTGTGTTCATATATTCTATTTCCATAATGACCACTTTCCAAGAAGTATTCAGCAGCACAATAATTACAAACTGCGGTAGAAAGAAGTGATGGTTGAAACATCTATTTTACATCTGGATTATGCTTATTATTCATCAGAATCCAGTGTGCTGTCCAGATTGAGTATTATGTATTTGTGGAGAGATCATGAATTATTATTTGGTACAGCTTCAGCACTAAAAACAGTTAAATTAGTAAAATGAGATTGTCCAATACTCTGGAGTATTCAGTTTTAAATCTATGGCTATTGAGTTACATATAATGTAAAATATATTTTGATAGTTTGAATGTGGCCACGTCTTTGACTAATATAGTTGAAACTGCCCATTGTTCGTTCATAATTAATGAAAACTGTAAGTATATTATATAAACTCTAAACGATGAAATCCATAAATCAAGTAATTTCATAGTCCAGAATAGCGTAAGTCCGGACAATTATAACTAGGAAAGAATCCAGTTGTCAGACTAAAGACTAAAATTGTAGTTTTGAATATTTTCATTTGTCTCGATACTATATGCTATCACATTGGTACAAATACTTCCCATCAGGCTCAGTATTTAGCTTAGTTTTACTGCTCGCATATCTTATTTATTTACTTTACGTTGATGTTATTCTGTTATTCTAACAGAGAAAGTCTTTAACGCTCGAGTACGCTTATGCAAACATATTTTGGAATAAAGTAAACCGATAATTTATACACAAACAACTTGTAGTATTATGTAACAACATTTTCTTACTGTTCAATCTGCGTATTTATGAAAGAAAAGGCATAGCGCCGCATAAATACCATATTGTCGACACAGCAGTTCCTAATTCAAGACTAAACAGTGACTATCTGTGATCGCGTCACGAAGAGGTGTGTTCCTAAATCTCTAAGCAAAGAGTATAAATTCAAGCTGAGTTAACAGAAAATGAGCAATATTACCACAGACATAATCTAATTTTTAGAGAGAATAATTCGTTTTAACAAGGTTAACTTAAAAGATATGGCGAAACGATAAGTCTTCTATTTACACAATGTCACTCAGAGTAGCTTCTTTACAATTTAGGTAGAGGTGTTGCCATAACAAACAGGAAGCGGTGCTTTTGATTGATGTAGACTAATCTGGTTACGGGTTTGGACAAGGGATAAGGTACATGGTGCAATGCATCGCTACAGATTTGTCAATCTTAGTTTAGTTTAAGTAAGCACCCATATCACGTGTTCCGTTGAGCATTGGTCTTTTATACTCATAAACTCCCACTGCAATTACAATTAGCTCAACTTTCTATTTGCATTGTGTTCATATATTCTATTTCCATAATGACCACTTTCCAAGAAGTATTCAGCAGCACAATAATTACAAACTGCGGTAGAAAGAAGTGATGGTTGAAACATCTATTTTACATCTGGATTATGCTTATTATTCATCAGAATCCAGTGTGCTGTCCAGATTGAGTATTATGTATTTGTGGAGAGATCATGAATTATTATTTGGTACAGCTTCAGCACTAAAAACAGTTAAATTAGTAAAATGAGATTGTCCAATACTCTGGAGTATTCAGTTTTAAATCTATGGCTATTGAGTTACATATAATGTAAAATATATTTTGATAGTTTGAATGTGGCCACGTCTTTGACTAATATAGTTGAAACTGCCCATTGTTCGTTCATAATTAATGAAAACTGTAAGTATATTATATAAACTCTAAACGATGAAATCCATAAATCAAGTAATTTCATAGTCCAGAATAGCGTAAGTCCGGACAATTATAACTAGGAAAGAATCCAGTTGTCAGACTAAAGACTAAAATTGTAGTTTTGAATATTTTCATTTGTCTCGATACTATATGCTATCACATTGGTACAAATACTTCCCATCAGGCTCAGTATTTAGCTTAGTTTTACTGCTCGCATATCTTATTTATTTACTTTACGTTGATGTTATTCTGTTATTCTAACAGAGAAAGTCTTTAACGCTCGAGTACGCTTATGCAAACATATTTTGGAATAAAGTAAACCGATAATTTATACACAAACAACTTGTAGTATTATGTAACAACATTTTCTTACTGTTCAATCTGCGTATTTATGAAAGAAAAGGCATAGCGCCGCATAAATACCATATTGTCGACACAGCAGTTCCTAATTCAAGACTAAACAGTGACTATCTGTGATCGCGTCACGAAGAGGTGTGTTCCTAAATCTCTAAGCAAAGAGTATAAATTCAAGCTGAGTTAACAGAAAATGAGCAATATTACCACAGACATAATCTAATTTTTAGAGAGAATAATTTGTTATATACATACAGGATCTGTACAGTTAAGGAATAATTAACAATTACAACCTTTAACTTTTGGTACACCTATACTGCTTATTTGCTTTGTTGTTTACTCTAATTATATATTTATTTTCGTAATGATTGGTATTATTTCCTCGAGTATGAGCTGCATTGAGAAAGTAAAGCACAATGAGCTAATATTATTTCCTTACACAAGGTAGAGGCTGTTTTTCGCCATTAAAAATTACTTGGGAGATAGTTGTAGCGAAAACCTATTCCTTTAAAAAAACTTTATTTATATCATTAACAATGTAAACAATTTCTTCTATAATCATAATGTGTAAACAATTATCAAATGGCGTATAGTAGTCATCTAATTTGTGCGATAAATATTTATTAGTAGACAATGTTTAATATTAGTACTGTCAAAAGCTCAAGAATCTGAATAATATAATAATAAACAAACAAATATTTTCTGCGTAACAATCTAATCATATGTTTATATTCGCACAAGCAACTAAATCTTCAGATATATAATTGGAAATGTAATAAGTTAGTTAGTTTGCTGTATTCGGCTTCAATATACAAAAACAAGATATATTGGATTCTGATATTTTTGTAACAATTAACTATTCCATTCTTACTGGCGCATTAATATGTATGCAATGTGATATTGATATATAAAGGTCTTAACTTCAGTTCGTAGCACATGGTGTATAAATTTCTGCTTTGATATTAAGATCACTAAATATAGTATAAATATCAAGGGTACATATTTCATTCAGGTTTTCGAGTAATTTTTCATCTGGTTTGATAAATCACATTAACCAGTCTCTTACAACTTTTACTATATCGGAGTCTATTCTAACTGGGTTTAACAATTATTCAAGCGTTTCAAACGGTTATATTTATTCCAAGCTTTCTGTGGATATTCAAATAGAAATAGATTTATTTTAAGTATGTGTTGATAACATGTAAAGATTTGGGGTTTCTTCATTTATAGTGGTTGTATCTGGGTCTGAATAACTAATATGTTCTGATGTTTGCAGTAAAAATAATTATGTAACATATGGATTATGCTCTTCCATACCTGACTTTTCCACCTTGTTATTAAATTCAACAGTAATTTGTGAATTCCCCTTCGTTTTCAACTCATTCTCAAATATTTGTGAGTGTGCTTTCGGCTACTTTTTGAATCTTACTTATTGCGTGAACGTAATATAACAGTTTTCAACTGTTCAAAGAAACGCTACGAACCTTGAAATCTCGATCAAAAACGAGATTCAGAAAACTGAGATTGAAGTTAAAACAGCTTTTATCGGCCTTGAATAATTAATTCTTTCCAATGTTTCAGCTTTAACTCAGCATATTGACGACATTGATAAAGTTATCAACTAGAATATTATTAGTGCTAACGAAACAATACATAAAAATATATATGAGATGAAGACAGATAACGCGAATAAGTTTAGCACATTGACTGAGTTGATCGAAAATAAGCACATATTAACTCAAAATTAGTTAACTAATGTATAAAATGTCTTGAAGAATTAGTTAGATGCGTAGAATACTTTAATAACCGATAACTAATTTTATATCAAGAACAATTTCACTGTTCAGAAAGACCAAATATCTAACCTTAAAATATCAATTGACACCCGTTTTTCAACAATCGACTCATCCATTTGGAACGCGATATCAAAGCTGAATGATATGAAAACACAACTTTAAAGTTCTCAAACGTCTATTGAAACAAAAATTGGAGGAGTTTCCTCATTAATAACCAGCACAGTTGCCACGCAAACCGTTCTAAATGATATTATAACGCAAATAACGGATGTTTAAAACTACATGGCAACACAAACATATTTGAAAACAATTTACGAAAGTTTAAGCAACGCATTAAATGGAATTTCTATGTGCAAAATACCAGGAAGTGTAAACCAGGGAGGAATTTGCAGATGTGTTTATGATGGAGGGTTAGATAACTTCTAAATACTAAATTAAGTATTTTGCGAAGAATGGAATTCATGTTGTGTATTAACAGAAAATTAAGAATCGATGGGCTTCTATAAGTATTATTGTTATGGAATAGGTCAAGTTACACTTAGAACCAAATGTACAGGTTCCCGTGCATACATATGAATGATTGAAATTTTTTTATGATTATTGGATAAAACATGTTTATGCGAATATATATTGGATTAATTAACTATATTATATGATTATATTACCAGACTATATCTCTTTAGCAAATTAAAACTTTTTATAGACAAATTTTTGGGCGAGCTAGAAGCTTTTTATGAGGGGGAAACGCGAGCGTATGCGTATTTATAACTGTGAGTAAAACTGATATTTTATATTTACACTTCACTACCCCTAGATCATCACTTGCACACAGTGAGCGAAATAATTATAATTTAGACTGCTGTCAATAATAACATTTTATTGGCAATATCTTCGAATGAATTTGACTATCTATTCGCTACTAATATTCTTTTTATTTGTCAACTAATTAACTACTGATATTTAACAATTCCAGCAATTCATGCTTCTTTAGTCTAAATTGAACCCAGTTCCCTTTTATTCACTTAACAATTATCTGAATTTAATTGGGCTTTCTAATTACTAATATTGTTTTGACATAAAACTCAACTGGGTAATAATTCAATACTTACGGAAAACTGACTGAAAGAAGTCGCACATCAACGTACTTGCATCACTTAGTTACTACTACTTAATAGAATTCAAATTCTTCATTATTAACAACTTAAACCTTTCAGCTCCTTTGAAAGCTAAGCATGCTTTAAAAAGTATCAAATAATTGCTACTTTTAAAACTTATTTGAACTCGAAAATATCGTCTAATTATATATCCCACTCACTTAACTTTCGTTTATACTGGTTCAGTATCGTGTTCTAAACCTTTGAGGGCATCAAAGCAGGGCAACTGAATCCCACTTATGGCAAGCATTTACGATCATAGAAGTTCTATGATAGAACAATTACTATAAAAATTAAATTAATATACAGGGGGAGTTCAGTGAAGTTGTTTCGATCAAAAATCGAAAGATACATGAATAATCTGTTACTATGTGTTTGGAGTGGATTTAATTAAAGTATTATAATTTCAGAATTATTGTAAATATTTATATTATGATATTATAATTATTATATTTCGTGTATTTCAACTTATATTCAAATATATCAAATTATTTACATAAAACAAGGAGTAGTTATAATCTATGGTTTCTTTCATATTGAAGAAATAGACATTACTAGATACTATCATTACATTATCTACCTGTAATACTTTGAACTGTAATAAATATAAAAATAAGTTAAAACTCTTTTTCTACAAATTTTATTTAACACCAGTTTTCTAACAACGTGTGAGATAATTGCTGTATGGAAGATTTATGAGTCATATCGCATTAATATAGACTTTTAACAAAATTCTATGCATCATTTCTATCATCATAACTGATTTAGCTTTCATCATTTAGGGAATGAAAATTGTTTTGGGTCATAACAAAATATTATGTTGTTCACATATATAGGTATATAAATTTCTTTTGATTTTACTTCTCTAACTCTTCTTCATTAAATATAATCATAATTTAGTAAATTTTTGGAATATTATAATTTGATAAATGAAGTATATAAGTATGTATTAATATTAGTTATATATAGAACTATATATTATAGCAACTTGAGATTTAAAGTCAATTACAATAATTTTCAAGAATTGATTTCTTAAAGTTATGAAATAATCTATACTAATTTCATCAACAACGATTAATTACTAAATGTATATCGTACTATAATAAAGTATAGACTTGTAAATATATTGATGATGATCAAATCAAATATATTTTTTATGTACTGAATATTTATAAATTTCCCATGCATGAAATTCAATGCTATGTATAATATTAGTTAGATAAGTAAACAGTATTCATACAATTAAATGATTAACATTGAAGGTACTTTTTGAGCTTAATATAAATATTTATAATAATTAAATAGTTAAAGTGGAAATGATAAATAATTATGACTGTGTATATGAATTTAAGTTACGCGTTTAATTATTACTAATATTCATAGAATTAATTTCCGCCCAATATATATAAAATAGAAAAGCTTTGCTTTCGAAAGTCTCACAGTCGTTCGTTTGTGCCGTCTCGAGGAAGTGAAATGAATATAAAATAGAAAAGTAATATATTTTATTAAAACTTTACTGAGTGGGCATAAATGACGGGTTGAGCCCGTTTTGAAAGTGGAAACACTGGCGTGCGAGAGCCCATGTTTTGCTTTCGAAAGTCTCAATGAAGTCTGTTTGTGCCGTCTCGAGGAAGTGAAATGAATATATATATATATATATAAAATATAGGTATATAATATATAACAATAATAAATAATTCAGAAATACTACAGTATAGAGCATAATTCATTAGACTCGATATTCAGAAAGTGATTTATGGGAAGTTATTACACAATATTAATACTATGTGTACCAATCGGTAACTTTTTATTTTAATTGACATTTTTCACTTCAAAATTTTGAAATGTAAGCAAACTTACATCGATGACAAAATATCATAATTCTGGTCGATAATATAATTTCATTCATAAATACAATCAATAGCGTTACAACTTCGATTATTTATGGTTATGTCAAACTTATAGTGGAAAACACGAGATTCCGTTTTCCTAACTTTGTAGTATGGATAGGTGATATGATGCTGTTCAAAAATCTAAAATTGATTAACGAACTGAGAGCATATTTCATGTTAAAGTTGTACTCGTATTCGATCCAAAGCTAATTTATGAAGTTCAAGATTGAAAGTAGTAATTATATAGAAAATGAAGAATACAGCTAAAAATGAAGAACTCAACTTAGAGGGGAATCTAAAAGTAAAATGTAATTTTCAAATCGGATTATTGTCTCAGAGGAATCTTGTCTTACTATGAAATTAAGTTGCAACATGAGTCAATGTAACAATTTTGAAACAAGACCTGGTTTGGCTAGAACATATAATATATTCCACACCAGTTTTTTGAACATTTTGTTAACTCAAGTTTAAACCTCGTTGGAGCACCAGACTCAGTAATGATGGAGTTGATGTATCACGATGTAGAGACTAAGATTATGTAACATTATCTTTATAGAGCAACTTTCTATAAGTGCGTAAGATGAGATGATAATCCATAGAAACATTTTTGGATCCATCCACTGATGATGAATTGTCTACGCTGCCAATAAACAATTTAGAAAGTTTAGACTAAAAATATATTTGGTTTGTACACAATGTTGAGTAAATTATTCTCGTGATGTGGTAATAATATAAGGGTACATATTGTGTAAGTGAAATATATTATAGTATGGTCATTATATATGCATTCTGTATTCGAAATATTGGATTCACTACTTCAATATATTTTTGCAGTCTAATTAATTATGCTGTATACTGTATAATTTCACTTCAAGATTCATTTTCGCCTCTGTAGTTAAATTCTACGGGTTTAAGCTTGCAATCTAGATTGAAAACGTTAACTTTGTTATGTTCTGGATTAAATTATCTTTAATCTATGTCTCTATGTACATTTGTAATCTACCTATTTTTAAGATCGTTATTCATTTTTTCTACCTTTCTGCTCCATTCTGCAATAATATTCGTAATTTATTCTTTAAGGTGGTTGTAACATGGTTCTTATCCTAGATCTCCAAATATTTATAATATATATTTGCTTTCGAAAGTCTCAATGAAGTCTGTTTGTGCCGTCTCGAGGAAGTGAAATGAATATATTTTATTAAAAATCTAAATATTATTAAAAATCTAAAAATAGAGAGCTAAGGAAGATACCAGCGCGTCTAAACCCTAGGAAATAGTTAATCTACCACCGGCAATATACTCCGAAATTAGGGATTTGTAAAAACAAATAAACTAAGAAGGAACCCAGGTACCTAATCAAGTTGATGAAACGATGCATCAAAGGCAACCACCACCAAGCAATGCCAATACAACGAATCAACCTCTCGTGCAAGCCGAAGGAAATAACGAGCAAAAAGAAACTGAGAAACGAGAACCAGTTTCTAAAAAGAAAGTTAGCGAATCAGCTGAAACTGGTCCGCTAACAACTCAGTGAGGGCCCTGCTGGGTCTTTACTGAGTGGGCATAAATGACGGGTTGAGCCCGTTTTGAAAGTGGAAACACTGGTGTGCGAGAGCTCATGTTTTGCTTTCGAAAGTCTCACAGTCGTTCGTTTGTGCCGTCACGAGGAAGTGAGATATATATATGTATATATTCACTATCATTTTTGTGATGAAAAATTAAGTCTTTTAAAATATATTAGATGTTAGTGATGCATAAAATGCATCTAGAGATCGAGGAAGTGATAAATATATATAATAAGTAAAAACCCAGCAGGGCCCTCACTGAGTTGTTAGCGGACCAGTTTCACCTGATTCACTAACTTACTATTAAGAAACTATAATCTGTAACACTATGTGTTTGGAGTGTATTTAATTAAAATATTATAATTTCAGAATTATTATAAATATTAATGTTATGTAATTAAAATTATAATATTTCACTATTAATAATATTTCCACGAGTTTAATTATCACTAATATTCATTAAATTAATTTCCGCCCAATATATATAAAATAGAAAAGACTTCATTTATGATATTAAATTAGCTTAAGAAGTTATATTAACTTTATTACTATATACGATTAGTGTTATATTTCTTTCTCAATCAATAATTTAAATATTATACAAAATTTTGTAAGTCCATAAATATAAACATTTAGTTTGTAAGACTTCCTATGCATCAATATGTCCTTGATTTTAACATCATTAATATCATCTGTCTATAGTTCTTATCTCAGAGTTACGGGGAGTTTGAAGATATCTGAGACTTGTTATAAAACAATAGATGTAAGAAATACAGTACTTTATAATGTTTAATTTATAAGAAGCTTTAATTAAAATATAATGCATAGATTTGTTATTCTAGCCTATTTGTAACGCGTTTATGATATTATGTCACTAGTCGGTGCCCTTTTCATCGACTTTTAATGTAATTCTGTATTTTAATATATTTCCACCTCACCATGATAATGAGTTGAATCAATAATATACTTCAAACTTAAAAGTATTATTTTTCATGACTATTTTAAACATATCCTTAGGTTAAATTAATGTTACTAAATTAATGTTACATTTTTGCTATAAACATGTAATTTATTTGATAGTAGAATAGAATAAGTATATATTATCTCAGATCAAACCTAAGATCTTAACAACTCTGTTGCCGTCTGGCTTACCAAGCATGGTGATACCAACTAAGTTAGTGGCTCTTTCTTTCCAGACTGGCATGTCAATCTTACCGTAACCTTCTAATAAAGCGGCGGAAAGGGTTTGGGCGGTCTTGGTCCATGTTCCCATAACAGTTTCTTCTTCAACTGAAGCTACTTCAGCGAGCATAAAGGTATCTTGCTTGGTGATTCTGTGGGTGAGACCAGAGTCGAGGATAACGAATTCTGGGATGAGCTTTTCGTCGTGAACGATTGCTCCGGCTTCGCTTACGAAGGTACCAGTCATGAGGGCAAGTGGCTTTCCGTCAGTTGGGAGAACTACGAGTTGCTTTGGAGTTTTGTGGAGAACTTGAGCGATTTCGTTGAAGAGCTTGGATGAACCAACAGCAACAACGGTATCAACAGATGGGATGATGGAGTTGATGGTCATTTGAGCGGTAGTGTGGTTGCTGTCATCAAGGAACATTGGGTAAACGCGAACGATTCCAGCAATCTTGTTCAATTCTTTTTCGACCAATTTCATGATTTCAAGGTCGTCGTTGTTAGCGAAAATAGCGCACTTGATGGTAGAGATTTCAGTGGCGATGGTTTGGAAAGCACCTCTGCGGTAATATAATTTTTGTGGGATGAGAACCTTTTCGCATGGTTCGAATTCAGTTGGTGGGAGGGCTTGTGACATTAAAAGTTAGGAGTGGTGCTATTGATTGATCGATATGGAAATATATTTGTGATATGCTTTTTAACATCAGTCAAATATTACAACTTGAAAATACATGTGTGTCACAGTGAAACATGGCGAAAAGTAAATACTCGAAATATAACTAAAATAGTTTATGTTTGTATGTATATATGTAGTTGAAACTCATTTAACTGTTTTAATGATTTCGGCGTAGCTTGCATCGGTCATGACACCGCAAATGTTTCCTGCGATTTTGATGTTGATGTATCCGTCCATGCCCCATACATTGCTCCAGGAGTTTCTGATGATCCAGTATTCACCAACTTCGGCGTCGGTGCCCCATCCTACGAGAACGACGGCGTGTCCGAGTTTGTCATATTCGCTTGAGCAGGAGGCGTCGTCCAGGATACCGCCGGAGTAGAACACGAATCCGTCGGAAACGGTGACTGCGACGGCCACTGGTCCGTCCTTTAAAGCCATTTTGAGTTGGTCAACATCGTTGGCTGGAACTCTGTACGCACCTGTAGCTTCATATTCCTTATAAGTGAACAGATCCTTCTTGCAGAAGTCGTTTTAGCCCAGGTATGGGTAATCAACTTAGAGTGCGAATCCTTGGAGAGTGGTGAACCACTTGAGTCCGTAGTCGCTTGAACCGCCCTCACACCCGTTCGAGTTTTCGTATGAACGGTCGTAGTCCCAGAAGCAATCTACAACTGACTGCTCAGAGAACGAGAGGAGTTCGGCGTTTTTGTTCTCTTTCAAACGTTGAATGTTGATTCTGGCCTCGAGAACGCCAGTGGCACCGAAGGTCCAGCATGAGCCGCAGGCGACTTGGTCCTTAACGAAGGCGATTCCGCCTCTGATTCTCCAGTCGAAGTGCTTTTGGGAGACGAAATCCTGGTCAATGGTGAGTGGTTTGGTTGGTAAAGTGGGCTCGTTTCTGAGGATTCTCTTCTTTAAAAAGTGGAGATCTGTAGCGGAATATTCTGAGAACTTGTTCGGAGAGACTCTGTAGGACTTTGGCTTCAGATTAAGGAGTCTTTGAACAGTTTGCTTGAAATTCTCGGAACTTGGAGCAGATTGCTACTAGTGGAGGGAAATAATCGAAGCTGGGTGCTGAACGTGCTTTAAGGAATGAGTAGCCTTCTTGCACAAATCAGTCGGAGCAAAAACTGAGGCGTCAATCTTCGTCTCGAATGTGATGTAGTCGAGAATGTAGTAGTCCTGGTGAGAGTCGAAGTTGGAACGGCCCCAAATCTCCCATCTGAATGGGATCTCGTTCTTCATGTAGAAGTCCTGCTGATAGGTCTGAGCAGCAAGGTAGGCCGAACCGCTCACGTCGTCCTCTGGCATGTAAATGCTCTTGAAGCGATAGTGGTGGACCAAAACACCGTCAATGATCGTGTCGTCCATCTTGGTGAAATTGGTCAAGTCTGGGACAACCATAGTTGCTTCCTCCTTAACAATTTAACAAGTTAACTTGTCAATTTCGGTTCTGGTGTAATACACAGTCTTCTCGTCATGAGTCAAGTGAGTATCTATCACAGCACCGGATTAGTTGTAGTACTCGAAATACTACCTCTTATTCTCAGCGTCATTCACAAACGTGAAAAATTACGTGTTATTCGCATATGGAAGGCGGAAATTAATCTTTGCTGTAAAATCGCCGAAAACTGGATTACACAAAACCAGTGAAATGAACATAGATTAGGAGTGGAGAATATGAAAATACATTAAATAATGCTACATATTAAATAAAGGAATAGTACAATAAAAATCAATGTGTGGGACAACAAAATTAAAAATACATCAACTGTTGCTGCTGCAGCTGATGATATTACTAATATGTAACTCCAAATAATACGTTTATCAAAAAATATTCAAATTGTATCTTCTTTGTGCAGTTTAATACAAATAACTCTATAGTACAACATACTGATCAGTCTTTTCCTTCAATTTTTTCAGCAACTCCCTCCTCTTCAAGTCTCTTCTTTCTTTTTAATCTTCTTAATTCAATTTTAGCTAGCTGCATTACTTCAAATATCTTTCTAACCAATAATATGGCTCCGCTTATTCCGGAGAATAAATCTGCGTAGTATTGTATCCAAAACAATTCAGCTCTGTCTCCAATCATAAATTATGTAACTAATAAAGTTACTACTCCTACAATTAACGGGATTACTGATTACAACATACCAATTTTAATGTCATCTTCAATAGCAGTAACTGTCATAGAGAAATTGAAGAAAATTTGCAAAATTGGCATTAAGTAGGAATACGTGATATATTTCATACCATATAGTAAATAATATTCTTTATCCAAAGCCTAACTATCTGGGATGAAAAACTCAATTATTGATGTTCCTGCGACCAAAGCTATTATTAAGCTTACCACTTACCAAAATACGCCCCAAACAAGGCCTTTGAGTAGGAAGCCCTTTGATCTGATGTACTTCTTTTATTACAGGTTTAAACTAAGTATTTGTTCGCTTGTAACTTAGAATGAAGTTGATACGCATGAAAACAGGTTGTAGCTAAGAATATAGATGAATAAGCCCAATCTAGCTATTTTTATGTCAGAATCTACCAGGTACGTTTGCGTTACAACAAGTTGTGCGGCGAAGTTCAGCAGGTATATTGAGCCGAATTGCAGAACTCTTGGCACTGTGTGCGCGAACACTTCTTTTATTGCTTGGCCTGATATTGACTTGATGTATTTAACTTTGGCTCTTAGTATGCCCTGTGATGGTAGCGCGGTGAAGTCTTGGTAGTTCAGCATCACGATTATGGCTGGGATTATCTGTGATATTAGTTAAGATATGGCCAGTGGTGTTAACGAGAGCGCCATTTTTTGCGCGGTCACGTACTAGTAGCTCACAAGTGTAATAGCTAGATATGAGACCGAACTGGCTGTTGAGCGGATGAAGTTGTAGAAATTTTTAGCCTCGAGTATAAGTAAGGCCTCCGTTGAGTTGTTGAATATGTTCAGTAAAGTTCCGGCGCTGCACGTGATCACGATGTAAACGGCAACGTAATTTTTATCATTTTCTGTTATTCCCGCCTGGTATGTGAACGTGACAGTCAATAAGTAGCAGGCTATGAGCGAGACTCCGAAGTAAATTGCTTAGCAAACGAAGTGGACGGTCATGGCTTCATCTGCCATTTTTATTTTTGCCTCTACTATGAACCTGTTAAGTCTTCCGAGCTGCGCTTAGCTTATCGCGCGCGGAATCTGCACTGAGATGAAGTTGCAAATCGGGTACACAATCGCAAATTGCTGCATGACCGCGTTGTTCGTGTAGTGCCACACGGTGTAGAATATGAAGAGCATTACAATCTCCTATACCAATTGAGATATGATCATCGGATACATCGTTCTATTCAAAACATCCTTTTCCGGGTCGGTGGATACGCGCGAGGCAACGGAATCAATGGTCTGCTGCGCTTTCTGATTAATGGAGCGATTCGTCACAGAACGAGATCGCTAAGAGGCGTGAACGGACGGTTCCTTGAAGTCCATTTATAAGTGGAGCGGAGTAAATATATATGTCGCACATATATGTATAAGTATTCTATATCTAATTTAAAATTGGAATGTTTGTTTGAATGTGTATATGAATGTGTTTAGGCATCAAACTTGAGGTAGAACGGTGGTAAGGACGTTTAGAATGTTTGCTTGTACGAATAGAGCAGTATTTAACAAGTAAGCATTAAATATTTAATAAATAAAATTAGCGCTTTTAAGGAGCTCCAATCTTTTCCCATTTGCACGAAGTTTTAATAATGTGACTATATGATACTAAATTGATTTTCAATTTCACTTACATTAATGTAAAAAATTATTAAAATAAGCGTGTTTCAGGTGTCTACAGTCTTTTAGGGCATATATTATGAATTCTACTTTATTATGTATTGCATCTGTGAAAAATCAAATTTAATCAATTTCACTTCATTTTCGTTGTATGACTGAGCACCACAATATCGGTAATTGGCACTGGACTGAGCGCGACTTTTCAGACTGGGCGACCCCTAAGCTGAAGGAACTTCTAACCTTCACTCAAAATCTCACCGAATCGGTTGAGATCGAAGTGACTGCTGCTGATGTGAAAGGAGAGGCTTTCAAATACATTCGTAAGAACAAAGTTCACAGCTCATACGACTATAAATGCAAACTTGAATTCAAATTGAAGGAACCAGGTTGCGATTTAATAGAAGGTTCTATTCATATCGAACCATTCGTTGATGATGAAAACATGGAAGAATGGGAATGGGAAGTTAAGATCAAGAAATCTAACGCAGCTGCTGACAAAATCAAACAAGCCAAAGACTTAGTTAACAAAGGTATCATACTCCCCAGAATACAAGTATTCTTAGACGAATACGAAAAGAAAATGGATTGAGCTTATGAATAACTATTTTTGTCAGTAACTATTTTTATACTTTTACTAGTATACTAGAATACTAAAGAAATAAATAGAAATAATATATTTTAATATTTATATATTTTATCTAGATAAAAGTTGTAGCTTAGAACAGTATAGTTTAATGTTAGTCAGATTACTAGTTAGATAATAACACCTCACTCTTTCTTATATTTACCAACAATTATAGCATGGTTTTTGTGGAATTCGTCAATGCTCAAATATTTATCGACCTTGAAACCAACTTCTTTTAGGACGTTACTTTCTTGTTCGAAAACGGCTTCTGGAGCCATGGTGGAGTTGACGGAGCTAGCCTTGATACTGATCATCATACCACCGTCCTTTTTGAGATAGAACTTAGCGTTATCACCAAGGATTCTAGCTTAATCGGCTTGAGCGACGTCAGAGAAGATGCAGTCAACTTCTGGAACAATCATTCTATATTTGTATGGATGTCTAGCATCAGCGATGATTGGGAAGACATTAGCTCTGGACTTAGCCATTTCTAAGAGATCTCTGCCAGAACGCTTGGAGAATTCAACAGCGTAGACAGCGCCAGATGGGCCAACCATATCAGCAACGTGGGAGACGGTAGTACCAGAGGCAGCACCGAGATAGAGGACCTTTGCTCCTGGTTTGATTGGGCAATAGCTAACTTAGCATAAGATAGCAGCACCAAGCTTGGATCTGAATGGGTTCCATTCACGATATTCGATTTTTTCACCTTTATCTTCAACAGAGACACGCTTTTCACCATAAACGGAGACACCTTCGGCCATGGACTTGGTCAAAAGAGTATCTTTCTTACCCTTGAGGATGTAGCAACCATCATAAGAGTGTGGTACAACCATTGTGCGAGCACCACCAAAGTTTCCACCACGTGGGGGAGCACCGTTTCCGAATGGTTTACGATTTGGAGCTGGTCCATCTCTGCCACCGTCTCTTCCACCTTGGTTTCTATCACCAAAAGATGGGCGGTCGCCACCCTTGTTGAATGGTGGGCGATCACCTTGTGGGCGATCACGGTTGAAATTGCCTTATGGGCGGTCTCCACCTTGTCTGTCACCACCGTCTCTTCTTTCGAAGTTACGATTGTCTGGTCTGTTGTTTTGTTAACGATCACCGAATCTTCCTGACATTTACATGAAGGGGTGTGGAACAAATAAAAATAATTAAAAATCGTGTAATTTTTATTATATGATAGTTATTGGTTTTAAATGAACACCTGAAAATAAATTACAAGAAAAATTAGAATTGCCTTTATTTTTATGATTTAATATTCAACGGGCGAATTCTGTGTTAATCTGTGATCAAGTTAATATTGGTTAATTGTTGCCTTTTTAAAAATATTTTTTGTTACTCAAATTTTTTAATGAAGAAATGAAAAGTCTCAGTTGATGCTCCACTTGTACCCACAGGCTGAGCAGGTGTAGTACAGAGTTGTTGCTTCGTCCGCGCTTCTGCTCTGTTTTTCTACCATTGTGACCGTTTTTCTGTGACATTTCTTACACTCGATTGACGTTTCAACGACGTATCTAGCTAGGTCCTTAGCGGCTAGAATTGACTCTTGAGCTGCCCAGCGTTTTTTCTTCAGGTCCTCCGTTTCAAGTTCAACAATTTGGAATTGTGAGAGGAGTTCAACTGGAGGGTGATTGAATTGTAGTTCTTGAACTAATTTCTTGTTCATAGTAAAGGCGGAAAGGTATAGGATGGCAGTGTCAAAGTAGGCTTAGGATATACTGTCGGAAATAAATTGTGGTTACTTAGAAAGGAAAATGGTAGTCTCCAAGCGGTCAGCCAAGGTTTTTGCTGATATAGGGCGCAAATATACTGTGTCATTCTCAATAATGGCGTTTTGGTATGCCTCAAGATCAACCTTATCCTACTCAGTTGAAGTGTGTGTATCAAGGTATTGTTTTAAATCGTTCACAGTTTGCTTAACAACGGACAAAATTGATGCGTCAAAAGGTGGATATTCAGATAAAGCCTTCTCTAAACGCTTTCTTGTCGTCTCACGGAAGGGAGCAAACTTACGCTCCTCTTTCTTCTCTTATGCAGTAAAGCATAATTCGTAGCGGTCATATGTTTAAAGCTCGGTAACACGATCTGGATTCTGTATTAACTCTTCTACAAACTCCTGATAGCTCATTTAGTTTGAGGTGTGATAAATTTTGCAGTCGTATATGTTAATATACGCATGTTTTAACATTTTTCACTTCAACCTCTATATGGAACAACTTGTTCAATTCGCAACTTAAATTTACGCAGACGAGTCCCAAACTCGCAATATTCTCAAATAAATTGAGACTGACGTGTTGAAAACTGCCGACAAAGATCAACTGATAGCTCTGATACAATCGGATTTTAATCAAATTTGTGCGGCGCATGATCCTTCGTCTGACAGTTAGTAGTAGCTTTTGAATTTGTCTAAGCATCGTGAGCATTTGAAGTCTGTGTAGAAGCAGCCTTTTATAATCCAGCTTGAGTTGATTTTGATTTCGAAGCTTTCTTTGAAGCTTACTTCGGCGTAGAAGTTTGCTTCTTTGATTTATTTGTTTTTGAATCACTCCAATTCGACTTTGCATCGTTTATCCTTGTAGTTGCTTTTTAAGTCCTTTACGCAGCTTGAAACCGCGTAGTCCGTGTTCATTTGTTTGTAGTACTTCACTTTAGCTGCTTAGTAGAACTCGCCTGTGTATGTGCTCATTTGCAATCAGATAGTGCAGTATTTCATCTAGATCTCCAATTTCTATGCTGCGTTCGAGTTTTTGAAGAGGAACAAGTCCAAACTGTAATTGCTGTCAAAGCAGTCAACAGATTAAGAACTTTAGTGCTTTTTGTACTAGTGCGCGCTCGTTAACGCCCAAGCCGGACTATTTGAGCAAGCCCTGCAACAAATACGCTAAGCGCGCGTGATCAACGAAAACGACCAGCGCGTCCAATATCTTGAGCTCATTCTGAAGATCATCACCCTCCAAGAAGTGGACGAAATTGAGTTCGAGCACCCGTTCTTCAACACACTTTAAAACTTCTACCTCACCTCAAACTTGGTTTACTGCAGAACGAGAACCACCCACGAACAACTCCTGAACGCCATTCAGCAGAACAAAGAGTACTTAACAGTTGAAAGGTTCATCGGACTCGTTAAGTAAATTTCCTCAGACGTGTTCAAAGCAAAACTACAAATTAAATTCTACTCCAAAATCTACACCGAAAAAGCAGTTCAACAAATAGAAAACGTAAACGTCAAAGATTTCCACTCCAAGGGCTCCAAAATCGTGTTCAAAGAGCACACCAGCTTCTACGACACCGTCAAACCAAGACAACTTTTATTGGAAGTACTCGACAGAAGAATCGAAGCACAAAGACTAGTCGGGCTGAAAAACGTACAAGGAGAAGAATTCGACACAGACGAACACGGCCAAGACGACGAATTCGAACTAGACGACTTCATGGAATTCTACTTTGAAGGCAGCGACTGAAAAGTATTAAATTATATAGGTATTATGATATAGGGAAACATAGACAAATAATTAAAAATGTTTGTATTAACAGGTATTTATTAATTCTGTTTTATATTTCACACTATATTTTAAGAATTTGTCATCGTCCCATTTACACAAATTTATTTTCCAATCAATTATAAAAGCAGGCACCCACTTCTCAGATGGATAAGTTAAAAACTATTAGGAAACAACGAAAAGCATGCCAAGATTTTAATGCTTCCCAAATAGAAGTATAAGAACCATTACCTATCGAACGCATGACAGAAATTAGAAAATTATTTACAAAAGAAACAGATAAGCCAAAGGTATATAGTAGATAACAAGTAAGCAAATTAAGAAAACCAGTATCTTGCTACATTCCTTTAGAATATAGAAAGAAACTAGTGTATGCTGCCAGAAACGAAAAGCTGTTTACTTATGACGACCTTGAAAAAATATTTGAGTTTGCAAAGGATGACTTAGCAGACGAAGTTCACTAATATTATCACGAAATGGTAGATGATAGAGTGCAATAGTAATAATAAGTAAACGACTAAGTAGTTAAGAAAATTTAGACTAGCTAGAATAAAGTAGAAAGTTATATTATGTGAAATTTGTAAAATAATATCATATGTATTTATACAGTTATGTATTATGACAATTTGAGCATTAATTAGCATATAAATGCACCTAAGATATGTTATTTGTGATATTGTAAGCTATTTTAGACTTTTGTGTTGTTTAAATCAATATTTGTAAATATATGCAATATTTATAAATAATAATATTTTCTCCACTTCTTCCTCTATAATGGATCGTTTATCCGATGCTGAACAGCATTTGCGTGATGTCGCAAATAATACCGTTAAATCCTTGGTTGAGCAATTAAAAGCCCAACAAATTACTCCTGAAGCTTACATTCATGTTTTGCAGGAGAAGGAGCGAATTCATCGTTTACAGGCCGACTAAGCTTCATCTCCAATTTATGCTGAGGCTTTGATGCTTGCTTCGACTCAGTTGCAGTCTTTCGAGCAAATATTGGAGTAGTTCAAGATATTGTACAAGTCTCGTGCTCAGTCTTCTCATGCTTAAACATTGTCTTCTAGAATCCTCTTGTAATTCTTGTAGGAGAAGAACGTCACTGTTGAACCATAATTAATGTTGAAACCGCTTGAAATTATCGCGGAGCTCCTTAAGGGTGCTATTCACGTTGAAGACATCTACATCACAGTGTAAATTATGAGGATGACCTGCTTACAAACTCTAAATCACAACGTTGAAGCATCTACCTTAGCCGAGTAGTTACCAACGGATACTGCTGTGACTCTCCCCTTGAAAACGCGCCTTGAGTTCATTTTCAAGCAGTTTGGAGTGGTTAACAGTCAGCACAACAACATTAAATCCATCTTAACGTTTTAGAAGTATAACGACGACCTCGTGAACAAGCAGGACAACAGGCTCGAGCTCTTATAGCTCAGATCAGATATTCTCTTGGAGATGAGCACAGTCTATTTCGCCATGAGGGACCTTAAGAAGCTAACGCAATGCTACCTCAAAGCCGGTTTAAGCCTTAAGGAGCTCAAAAACGGTGGTGAGCGTGAGCTCGAGCAGGCTTTAGTCTGCGCCTTCTCCTGCCAAGACTGGACCAGTGTATCATAAGTTATCCAGGCTGGAGTGGAAAACCAACTGCAAATAATATGCAAATCGAACGAGATTCAGAACATTGCTGTTTTAAACCACATTAACGCTTATCAACTAGAACAGGAACTGAAGAGGGGGTTCATCCACTTCCAATTAACCAAAATAACGAAAACGTTCAGAAGAACCTCCTTCTCCAGAATTGAGGAACTTCTGGGCGTAAAAATCGACGAAATCGAATAATTGATCGCAGAAAACGAATTCGACGTCGAAATCGATCGGGAAGCCCGAGAAATTGAATTCAAAGTTGAAGAAAAAAGAAGCATCCAAGAAAGAGTCAGAGAACTCTTAAAAGGAGTCGTTGACGTGGGATACGCGATTTACGCGCAGTGAGAGTATTTATCATTTTGGTGAATGATAATAATGGTAATAATGGAGGTAAAATAAATATATTTACTATACAGTAACTATAATTGTATAATTATTAACATTATTTTACTCACTGCGCTAATATGGAGAGTAAAATTAAATCTATTAGTAGTCATGGCAAAATCATCATAAAAATGTGTTTCAAATATATTAAGTGATTCCAAAGCACTAAATATAACGCTATCGGTTAGTCAAAATAACACTATTATAGTGTGATGTTAATTTTATACTGAAAATCCTATGTGTGTGAACATCTGAAATCTTATGTACGTAAATGTAATTTTGAGTTTTGTGAATAGTTACTATGTAATTAAAATTTATAATATAAATATGTCATTCAGTTGGTGAAAATGCTTCTTCCTGGGCACTAACCATTAATTAGTTGGTTTTCCGCTGATCCATAACATATGTAACGATATTTACCATCCCCATAAGAATCCTCTCCACAACATGCGTTCCAAGTTGGACAGAAGACAGATATTTAATTATTAAATTCTTTCCCATGTGAATTTGTATAAACACATCTGCAAACTCCACCCCAGTTTACGCTTCCTGGTATTTTGCACGCAGAAATCCCGTTTATTGCGCTTGTTAAACTGTTGTAAACGGTTTACAATTATGCTTGTGTGACCAAGTTATTCGTAATGTAGTTTGAAACGCCTGTTATTTGCGTTTTCATATCGTTTTAAGCGGTTTGAGTCGCTACTGTGTTTGTTATTAGTGAGGAAACATCTCCAATTTTTGTTTCAATAACAGTTTATGAAGTTTATAGTTACGTTTTCATATCGTCCAGTTTCGTGTTAGCACTCTGAACTGATGAATCGACAGTTGAAAAACGGGTATCAATTGACATTTTAAGGTTAGATATTTAGTCTTTCTGAGCGGTAAAATTGTTCTTGATATTTAATTAATTATCGGTTATCAAAGAAGTTTGAGTATCAAGTTTATTCTTCAAAGTTGTGTTCACGCTAATTAAGTCAGCTAAGTTACTGTTCTAAAAGCTAGTTATGTGTGCATCCATTAGATTAAGAGTTGAAGCAACATTAGTTTTAAAATCAGTTATTTAATCCTTTTATGCCGTGAAGTTGTTTTTAATATTAAGCTGATTGTCTGTAATCAAAGCAGTTTGCATGTCCAATTTATTCTTAAGAGTGTTATTAACATTTGTGAGATCCGTTTTATGTTCGTTCGAAGAAGAAGTAATGTGCTAGTCAACATTATTCAAACTTAATATTAAACTGGATTTCAAATCAGTAATTTAATCTTTTTACGTAGTGAAGTTGTTCTTAATATTAAGCTGATTGTCGTTGATCAAGTTTGTTTAAGCATCTAATTTGTCTTTAAGAGTGTTATTTAAACTAGAAAAGTTGTTTTTGATGTTCAATTGATTATCAATAATTAAAGCAGTTTACACGTCCAATTAATTCTTTAGAGTGGTATTAACATTAATCAACTAATTTTGAGTTAATATGTGCTTATTTTCAATTAATCCAGTTAATATGTTGAAATTATTCGCGCTATCTGTCCTCATCTCATTTATATTTCTATGTATTGTTTAGTTAGCACTTATAGTATTCTAGTTGATTACTTAATCATTATCGTTAATATTCTGAGTTAAAGCTGTAATGTTTGAAATAATTAATTATTCAAGGCCGATAAATGCTGTTTTAAGTTCAATCTCAGTATTTTAGATCTAGTTTTTGATCGAGATTTCAAGGTTCGTAGCGTTTCTTTGAACAGTTGAAAACTGTTATATTACGTTTACGCAATACGTAATATTCAAAAAGTAGCCGAAAGCACACTCACAAATATTTGAATATGAGTTGAATACGAAGGGAAACTCACATATAACTGTTGCATTTTAGTATATAATTGAGAATTATGGTTGAAGTGAGCACAAACCATATGTAACGAAAAGATTATCACCGCAAATATTTGAACAAGTTAGTGTTTCTGGTAATGATAAAGTTTCCAAAAATGAAGAAGAACCAAATCTAGCAGTATATTCAGCACACACAGAAAATGACGCAACTATAATATGAATATCCACAGAAAGCTTGGAACAAATATAACCGTTTGAAACGCTTGAATAATTGTTAAACCCAGTTAGAATAGACTCCAATATAGTAAAGGTTGTAAGAGACTGGTTAATGTGATTTATCAAACCAGATGAAAAATTACTCGTAAACCTAAAAGAAATATTTACTTTTGATATTAATACTGTATTTAGTGATTGCAATATCAAAGCAGAAATTTATACGCCATGTGCTACGAACTGAAGTTAAGACCTTTATATATCAATATCACATTGCATACATATTAACGCGCCAGTAAGAATTGAGTAATTAATAGTAACAAATATTTCGGAGTCCAATATATCTTGCTTTTGTGTATTGAAGCCGAATACAGCAAACTAACTAACTTATTACATTTACAATTATATATCTGAGGACTTAGTTGCTTGTGCATAAATAAACATATGATTGGATTGTTATGCAGAAAATATTTGTTTGTTTATTATTATATTATTTAAGTTTTTGAGCTTTTGACAGTACTAATATTAAACATTGTCAACTAACAAATATTTATCGCACAAATTAGATGATTATTAAACGCCATTTGATAATTGTTTATACATTATGATTATAGAAGATATTGTTTACATTGTTAATGATATAAATGAAGTTTTTTAAAGGACTAGGTTTTCGCTACAACTATCTCCCAAGTAATTTTTAATGGCGAAAAACACCTCTACTTTGTGTAAGGAAATAATATTAGCTCATTGTGCTTTACTTTCTCAATGCAGCTCATACTCGAGGAAATAATACCAATCATTACGAAAATAAATATATAATTATATTAGAGTTAAACAACAAAGCAAATAAGCAGTATAGGTGTACCAAAAGTTAAAGGTTGTAATTGTTAATTATTCCTTAACTGTACAGATCCTGTATGTATATAACGAATTATTCTCTCTAAAAATTAGATTATGTCTGTGGTAATATTGCTCATTTTCTGTTAACTCAGCTTGAATTTATACTCTTTGCTTAGAGATTTAGGAACACACCTCTTCGTGACGCGATCACAGATAGTCACTGTTTAGTCTTGAATTAGGAACTGCTGTGTCGACAATATGGTATTTATGCGGCGCTATGCCTTTTCTTTCATAAATACGCAGATTGAACAGTAAGAAAATGTTGTTACATAATACTACAAGTTGTTTGTGTATAAATTATCGGTTTACTTTACTCCAAAAACGAAATATAAAAGAATAATGTTACAACGGTATGGGTCAGCTTATAACTCTAAAATTAGTGTAAAAAGGGACGTTTTCCATAATCACTATAATCACTAAATCTCTTGGGGTTTTCTCTCGCTTAACATTGTTCACATATAACTTTTTTATTATCCCCACTTCACATGTTTTTTGAACTTATTAGTATGTCTCCAAAATATGTTCGCATTAGCGTACTCGAGCGTGATAGACTCTCTCTGTTAGAATAACAGAATAACATCAACGTAAAGTAAATAAATGAGATATGCGAGCAGTAAAACTAAGCTAAATACTGAGCCTGATGGGAAGTATTTGTACCAATGTGATAGCATAAAGTATCGAGACAAATGAAAATATTCAAAACTACAATTTTAGTCTTTAGTCTGACAACTGGATTCTTTCCTAGTTATAATTGTCCGGACTTACGCTATTCTGGAAATTGAAATTACTTGATTTATGGATTTCATAATATAAATGAAGTTATTTTCAAGGACAGATTCTTATATAATTAAATTTTCTACAACAATTGTTAATGTTCATTGAGTCCGGGTATCACGTGCACTATTAAACAGCTGCAAACCCAAATATTGAATGCGTGTATATTTACTATCAAGAATATTATAGTATATAACATACGGCGCATCAGTCCAACAATATGTAGTAAATGTAAAATGAAGCATGGTTTCTGGGACGAAGCGGTGCCAAACGGCTAATATCCAGTTGAGTAATACACCGCCTGCCAGTGAAGAGCTTTACATTTTGATACGTCGGAAAATTGTTTGTTATGATCATGGATATACGGGTTCATAAGTAAATATTTCTATGGCTAAATTTAATAAAGTATTATTACCTGTATATTAGCGAATATAATACGAACAGCATGTCATTAATTACTCTCCACGTAACGTGAGTTAGTAGGTATGCCACTGATTTATATATAATTAAACTTGCAACCTATATTTGTTAAAATAGTTATGAGTAGTATTAGAAACGTTGCATTGTGTGCTCGAGCACAGCGGTCTCTATTTACTTCAATATAATAGTAAACAAAATGCGAACGTATTTAGATAGTTGGACCTATGCTGGCATAATATTTTGTAGTTACACAGTAACCGTGGTTCGAAAATAGCCCACATAGTGTAGAACTATTAAATTTTATACATTAGTGTTAACATAAATACCAAAGACCATGGAAAGCTGGAAACTATAAATAAAATTAACACCCATATGCCGGAAATATAGTTTTAAAGATCGCATACCATTGAATTTGGTTGCGAACTTCGGTGAAATCTAAAATTTATAACTTTCTGGATAGATGATAAATACGGCGTGAATAGTTTTGAATAGTTATCCTATAATGGCCAAGTATTCAATTATATTTTCGCCTGCCATAATAGTTATTTCACCGTGAAGCTTCAAAATATCGCTTTGCATCGAACATACTCGCTTATGCTTGGACAGCGTGTTTTAACAATCAGAAAAATTGAAGTAACCAGAGAAACGCACGAGGACTACACGTTTGGATGTATTTTAGTCGCGGTTAGCTGTGATTAAAGCATAATATTTGACCGGTCAAACGTCATACTCAAGTAAAACCAATAATAACTCATTTAAGGTTCTACTGTGTGATATTGGGAGAAATACTACATACTACGTAACTGGTTGATTTATAACCACACCACTACAAAACCATTAGTTGTCGGCTTGGATACTGTAACCTAGCAAATAATGTTGGTTGACCAAAATTAACATGTAAGCTTAGATTATAAATATCAGACGAGATTTATGAAATATTAAATGAAAGAGTTTCACAATATTGCATATATTTTCCAGTCATGTAAATAGTTCATTTTAGATATAGAAACCATAAAAGTCAAATCGGGTTAGGAAAGGTCTATGTTATTCAGATATTGCGAGAATTCGAGCTGCAAAATGTGAGTGTGGCGCGTATCCCGAACAGAAAGATTTATATGTTATTACTAAGATTAAATCATTGGTAGTCACACTCCAAATTAGTCGATTGGAAGCCAAGATTGAAAGAACCAGTTTACCAAGTAAGAAATATGTTTGCGATCATGTTTAGCGATGGTTTGCATCAACTGTATCCGCAGGTGTACCGAAAGTTTAAGCTTGTAATTCTGTTTCCTATTATAGTCGCGATGATATTGGTTAGAGTGGGAGCACTGCAAGCAAATATCAGAGGTGGTTCTGGATATTCCATCCCTGACATCATTGAGTCCGGGTATCACGTGCACTATTAAACAGCTGCAAACCCAAATATTGAATGTGTGTATATTTACTATCAAGAATATTATAGTATATAACATACGGCGCATCAGTCCAACAATATGTAGTAAATGTAAAATGAAGCATGGTTTCTGGGACGAAGCGGTGCCAAACGGCTAATATCCAGTTGAGTAATACACCGCCTGCCAGTGAAGAGCTTTACATTTTGATACGTCGGAAAATTGTTTGTTATGATCATGGATATACGGGTTCATAAGTAAATATTTCTATGGCTAAATTTAATAAAGTATTATTACCTGTATATTAGCGAATATAATACGAACAGCATGTCATTAATTACTCTCCACGTAACGTGAGTTAGTAGGTATGCCACTGATTTATATATAATTAAACTTGCAACCTATATTTGTTAAAATAGTTATGAGTAGTATTAGAAACGTTGCATTGTGTGCTCGAGCACAGCGGTCTCTATTTACTTCAATATAATAGTAAACAAAATGCGAACGTATTTAGATAGTTGGACCTATGCTGGCATAATATTTTGTAGTTACACAGTAACCGTGGTTCGAAAATAGCCCACATAGTGTAGAACTATTAAATTTTATACATTAGTGTTAACATAAATACCAAAGACCATGGAAAGCTGGAAACTATAAATAAAATTAACACCCATATGCCGGAAATATAGTTTTAAAGATCGCATACCATTGAATTTGGTTGCGAACTTCGGTGAAATCTAAAATTTATAACTTTCTGGATAGATGATAAATACGGCGTGAATAGTTTTGAATAGTTATCCTATAATGGCCAAGTATTCAATTATATTTTCGCCTGCCATAATAGTTATTTCACCGTGAAGCTTCAAAATATCGCTTTGCATCGAACATACTCGCTTATGCTTGGACAGCGTGTTTTAACAATCAGAAAAATTGAAGTAACCAGAGAAACGCACGAGGACTACACGTTTGGATGTATTTTAGTCGCGGTTAGCTGTGATTAAAGCATAATATTTGACCGGTCAAACGTCATACTCAAGTAAAACCAATAATAACTCATTTAAGGTTCTACTGTGTGATATTGGGAGAAATACTACATACTACGTAACTGGTTGATTTATAACCACACCACTACAAAACCATTAGTTATCGGCTTGGATACTGTAACCTAGCAAATAATGTTGGTTGACCAAAATTAACATGTAAGCTTAGATTATAAATATCAGACGAGATTTATGAAATATTAAATGAAAGAGTTTCACAATATGGCATATATTTTCCAGTCATGTAAATAGTTCATTTTAGATATAGAAACCATAAAAGTCAAATCGGGTTAGGAAAGGTCTATGTTATTCAGATATTGCGAGAATTCGAGCTGCAAAATGTGAGTGTGGCGCGTATCCCGAACAGAAAGATTTATATGTTATTACTAAGATTAAATCATTGGTAGTCACACTCCAAATTAGTCGATTGGAAGCCAAGATTGAAAGAACCAGTTTACCAAGTAAGAAATATGTTTGCGATCATGTTTAGCGATGGTTTGCATAAACTGTATCCGCAGGTGTACCGAAAGTTTAAGCTTGTAATTCTGTTTCCTATTATAGTCGCGATGATATTGGTTAGAGTGGGAGCACTGCAAGCAAATATCAGAGGTGGTTCTGGATATTCCATCCCTGACATCATTGAGTCCGGGTATCACGTGCACTATTAAACAGCTGCAAACCCAAATATTGAATGCGTGTATATTTACTATCAAGAATATTATAGTATATAACATACGGCGCATCAGTCCAACAATATGTAGTAAATGTAAAATGAAGCATGGTTTCTGGGACGAAGCGGTGCCAAACGGCTAATATCCAGTTGAGTAATACACCGCCTGCCAGTGAAGAGCTTTACATTTTGATACGTCGGAAAATTGTTTGTTATGATCATGGATATACGGGTTCATAAGTAAATATTTCTATGGCTAAATTTAATAAAGTATTATTACCTGTATATTAGCGAATATAATACGAACAGCATGTCATTAATTACTCTCCACGTAACGTGAGTTAGTAGGTATGCCACTGATTTATATATAATTAAACTTGCAACCTATATTTGTTAAAATAGTTATGAGTAGTATTAGAAACGTTGCATTGTGTGCTCGAGCACAGCGGTCTCTATTTACTTCAATATAATAGTAAACAAAATGCGAACGTATTTAGATAGTTGGACCTATGCTGGCATAATATTTTGTAGTTACACAGTAACCGTGGTTCGAAAATAGCCCACATAGTGTAGAACTATTGAATTTTATACATTAGTGTTAACATAAATACCAAAGACCATGGAAAGCTGGAAACTATAAATAAAATTAACACCCATATGCCGGAAATATAGTTTTAAAGATCGCATACCATTGAATTTGGTTGCGAACTTCGGTGAAATCTAAATTTTATAACTTTCTGGATAGATGATAAATACGGCGTGAATAGTTTTGAATAGTTATCCTATAATGGCCAAGTATTCAATTATATTTTCGCCTGCCATAATAGTTATTTCACCGTGAAGCTTCAAAATATCGCTTTGCATCGAACATACTCGCTTATGCTTGGACAGCGTGTTTTAACAATCAGAAAAATTGAAGTAACCAGAGAAACGCACGAGGACTACACGTTTGGATGTATTTTAGTCGCGGTTAGCTGTGATTAAAGCATAATATTTGACCGGTCAAACGTCATACTCAAGTAAAACCAATAATAACTCATTTAAGGTTCTACTGTGTGATATTGGGAGAAATACTACATACTACGTAACTGGTTGATTTATAACCACACCACTACAAAACCATTAGTTATCGGCTTGGATACTGTAGCCTAGCAAATAATGTTGGCTGACCAAAATTAACATGTAAGCTTAGATTACAAATATCAGACGAGATTTATGAAATATTAAATGAAAGAGTTTCTCAATATTGCATATATTTTCCAGTCATGTAAATAGTTCATTTTAGATATAGAAACCATAAAAGTCAAATCGGGTTAGGAAAGGTCAATGTTATTCAGATATAGCGAGAATTCGAGCTGCAAAATGTGAGTGTGGCGCGTATCCTGAACAGAAAGATTTACATGTTATTACTAAGATTAAATCATTGGAAGTCACACTCCAAATTAGTCGATAGGAAAGCAAGATTGAATGAACCAGTTTACCAAGTAAGGAACATGTTTGCGATCATGTTTAGCGATGGTTTGAATCAACTGTATCCGCTGGTGTACCGAAAGTTTAAACTTGTAATTCTGTTTCCTATTATAGTCGCGATGATATTGGTTAGAGTGGGAGCACTGCAAGCAAATATCAGAGGTGGTTCTGGATATTCCATCCCTGAAATCATTGAGTTCAGGTATCACGTGCACTATTTAACAGCTGCAAACCCAAATATTGAATGCGTGTATATATACTATCAAGAATATTATAGTATATAACATACGGTGCATCAGTGCATCAATATGTAGTAAATGTAAAATGAAGCATAGTTTCTGGGACGAAGCGGTGCCAAACGGCTAATTTCCAGTTGAGTAATACACCGCCTGCCAGTGAAGAGCTTTACATTTTGATACGTCGGAAAATTGTTTGTTATGATCATGGATATACGGGTTCATGAGTAAATATTTCTATGGCTAAATTTAATAATGTATTATTACCTGTATATTAGCGAATATAATACGAACAGTATGTCATTAATTACTCTCCACGTAACGTGAATTAGTAGGTACGCCACTGATTTATATATAATTAAGCTTGCAACCTAAGGTTGTTAAAATAGTTATGAGTCGTATTAGAAACGTTGCATTGTGTTCTCGAGCACAGCGGTCTCTATTTACTTCAACATAATAGTAAACAAAATGTGAACGTATTTAGATAGTTGGACCTATGCTGGCATAATATTTTGTAGTTACACAGTAACAGTGGTTCGAAAATAGCCCACATAATGTAGAACTATTGATTTTTATATATTAGTGTTAACATAAATACCAAAGACCATGGAAAGCTGGAAACTATACATAAAATTAACACCCATATGCCGGAAATATAGTTTTAAAGATCGTATACCATTGAATTTGATTGCGAACTTCAGTGAAATCTAAAAATTATAACTTTCTGGATAGATGATAAATATGGCGTGAATAGTTTTGAATTGTTATACTATAATGGCCAAGTATCCAATTTTATTTTCGCCTGCCATAATAGTTATTTCACCGTGAAGCTTCAAAATATCGCTTTGCATCGAACATACTCGCTTATGCTTGGACAGCGTGTTTTAACAATCAGAAAAAATGAAGTAACCAGAGAAAAGCACGAGGACTACACGTTTGGGTGTATTTTAGTCGCGGTTAGCTGTGATAAAAGCATAATATTTGACCGGTCAAACGTCATATTCAAGTAAACCCAATAATAACTCATTGAAGGTTCTACTGTGTGATATTGGGAGAAATACTA